>JARHVA010007620.1:132500-180000 GCA_037957365.1 Torreya grandis | reverse complement strand
TATGGATACTCATTAGTTCTATGAAACATTGTATTTATTTATATTTACTCTAATGTAATAATTTTTTATTATTGTACTTTGGTAATCACAAATTGGTTTCTCTTATTGTATAAACTTTAAAAAGTTGGTTGAGTTATTATTTATTAGATATCCTTTTTGTGATGGATTTAATTTTTAATTCTATTGAATGTTTTAATTTGATCATTATCTAAATGAATCATAAACAATTAATTTTAAAAGATGAATTTAGTTAAATTTAAATTAACTTATCTTATTTAATAATAATCTATATTTTATTATTAAAGTAATATTAAAAAATACCATTTTCAATTTAAACCCAATGGGGTTCTAACAGTGTGGTATCAAAGCTAAGGCTCAAACTCTAGGACTTAATGAGCTTGTTAACATATTTGTATTATCTTATTAATAAGAAAGGAGAATGATGTGTGATAGACCTGGAGGTGAGGTTAATTTGAATACCAACCCTTCCATAGAGCCAAACTAATTTTTCATAGAGAAATATACAAATTTGGATCACATTCTCCTAGTCATGCGTGAAACTAAGGATTAAATCATGGCTTGAGTAGGAAGTGCATGGGCATGTTGAGGAAGTCAATCAAGAAGAACCTAAAGAACACTATGTTTACCAAGAGGCTCAATAAGAGAATAGGCATTATTAGGTACCATATGATACTCATGTAGATGTATAACTCACATGGCACATGAAAAAATTTAATCCTCTTAGGTTTAATAGAACTGTGTTAGAAGATGGTGTTGAAGCTTAGTTGATAAAAATAGAAAAGTAATTTGGGATCCATAATTACTCAGAAGTCACTAAGGTAGTTTGGGGAGAATATAAACTTATTGTAGAAGAAACAAAATGGTGGGCAAATAAGAAGCTCAAGATGAACCTTGAATTCACTTCCACCACATAGGAGCAATTCGTGGTTTTTTTTAGATCATAATGGTTTTTGTAGTTGCATTTTGACCAAAAGGTTATAGATTTTTAGAATTTGAAGTAGGGAGGTCTTTCAATAAATGAATACTAGGAATAATTTAGTAAGATCCTAAAATATGTTCTTTAATATCAAACAGATTAAGTGTTTTCCATTTGAAAGTTTATTATGGGATTAAAACCCCAAATTGGGTATCAGGTATAAGTGCATGGGCCATCTACGATGGATTAGATCATTGAGAAAGTAGTTAAGTAGGAGTCTAGACTACAATATCTTGCTTAGGTTAGAGATAAGTTCAAGAATAAGTTTGAAGGTTCCAAACCCACTCTTAAGAAGAAGAACTAGAAAAGGAACAAAAATTCCAAGAATTAGTTTAGGAATCAGAATACTAAATTTAGTAACTTCTCAGGTAGTAAGAAAGAGGAAGGTGGATTCAAGCCTAGTTTCAAGGTGAACCAATAGTCAAAAAATAAAGGACCACCTAGTAGATGTTTCATCTATGAAGGTGATCAATATGTTAGGGAATATACTCAATGAAAATGTGAAGGTAAATATAAGGGTACTACATAGCAAGGAATTTTTCAACAAAAAATCCATACAGTTGTTAACAATTGTTAGGTTGATTTTTAAGTCTCACCTATTGACATTATAGGAAATCTTTTTGGTCAACCCATTTCTAATTTTATTGAGATTAGAGATGTAGACTATTTTATTTCTCCACAAATTCTTTCTAAATTGTCTAATAAATCTGGTTCAATGGAAAATGCATGGTTAGTACAATATGGGAATAAATCCAAGATCAAAATTGATAGGTGTTTAGTGGAAGCTAAGATTGAATTGCCTGAATTCACCACAATAGTAGATATTTATGCAAATCCACTAGGGTCATATGATGAAATCCTAGGTTTGAATTGGATTTATAATCATAAAACTAAATTATATTTCTATCTTAAGATGGTAGAATATCAAGATTAATTAGGGAATTAGACTTAGATTAAGGGTAAGAAAAAGGAGTTGAAACTTAGGTAGATTTTTATAATTAAGCTTAAGAGGGATCACATGAAAGGATGTCAAACATTTATTGTTAAACTAAATGAAATCAAGGAAACAAATAAATCATCCATTAAGTATTACACTTTTCTTAAGAACTTTCAAGATGTGTTTCTATAGGAATTTCTAGGATTACCACCAAAGTGGGAGTTTGATTTCTCAATTGACATAATACTTGGTTTATAACCTCAATCCAACGAACTTTATAGGATGATGACTATAAATTTGGTTGAGTTGAAATCTCAACTACAAGAGTTATTATTAAAGGGTTGATTCAACCAAGTGTGTCACCATGAGGTGCACCCATTGTGTTCATCAGGAATAAGGATGATACTCTTTGCCTATGTATTAATTACAAGATGTTAAATAAAATGATAATCAAGAATAGGTATCCATTATCTCACATTGATGATAGCTTTGATCAAATGTGTGAGGTGATAGTTTTCTCTAAGATATATCTCTGAGTATGATATCATCAGTTGAGAATTTGAGATGAAGATATTCCCAAACAACATTCATCACTCAGTATAGATACTATGAATTTATAGTGTTGCCTTTCAAATTAACAAATGCTCTAGAAAATTTCATGAATCTCATGAAAAATGTGTTTGGGGGTTATATGGATCAATTTGTGGTATTTTTTCTAGATGATATCCTCATTTATTCTAAGAATGAGGAATACCATCTACAACATATGGATTTGGTTTTGTAGTGTTTGTGGAAGCACAAACTATATGGTAAGTTGTTCAAATATGCATTTTTATAGAGAAAAGTATAATATTTGGGACAAATAATGTTTGTAAATGAAATTCTAGTTGATCTAGTGAAGATAAAATCCATAATGGAGTGACCAACACCCAAAAAAGTTCACGAGGTGAGAAGTTTTATAGGAATATCAGGGTATTATAAGAAATTTGTTCTAAATTTACCTAAAATAGCTAACCCAATTACCTCACTTCAATGGAAGAATCAAAGTTACTTATGGTCAGGCAAGTGTGAAAAAGCCTTTCAAGAGTTGAAAATGAGGCTTACATTAACACCTACGCTAATATTTCTCAATCCTAATGGCTAGTTCTCAGTAATAATTGATGAATCTATGGATGGTATAGGAGGATTTCTTATGTAATATGGTTTATTTGTATCATATGAGTCTAATAAGCTTAAAATATATGAGGTAAATTATTACCTACATGATCTAGAACTCAATGTAATAGTGCATGCTTTGTAAGTTTGAAGGCATTAACGATTGGGGAAACCATTTCAGCTCAAGACTAATAAATTATGGCCCAAATATATATTCACCTAATTAAACTTGAATTCTCATCATAGACATTGGTTAGAGTTCTTATTTGACTATGATTTTGATATTAGCTATATCAAGAGTAAGGAAAATAGAGTTATTGATGCCCTAAGTCTTAGAATGTATATAACATATTTGACTACTATTAGGAGTACCTTTCATGATCAAACTATTAACTTCTCCCATGGAGATGAATTTTATCAACAAGTTAAGAAAAATTTGTCAAAGGATGATCATAACCTAAATTTAAAGGATTTAAATTAGAGAATGATGATATCTTGAGGTACAATGGTAGAATATATGTACATGATAAAAATAATTTGAAGAACACAGTGTTAACATAATTACACAATGCCCCTTAATCATGTTACCCTAGAGTGACTAAGCTCATGGTTGAGATAAGAACTATTTATTTTTGGAAAGGAATTAAAAGGCATGTAGTGGATTTTGTGTCTTGTTAACTAGAGTGTTAGTGTGTGAAGGCTAAACATGTGTACCCAATAGGATTGTTTCATCTTCATGATATACTAGAATAGAAGTGGTAGGTAATTTGTATGAGCTTTGTCCAAGGTTTGTTATTATCACAATACTATCATGACATGATCTTAGTGGTAGTTAAAAAACTAATTAAGGTAGCTCACTTAATAATAGGTAATTTGACTAATAATTCACCAATGCTTACAAAAATATTTGTGAAATAGGAGTACTAGTTACATAGTTTTCTAGAGAAGATAATTTTTTATCAAGATCTAAGGATGAAATGTAGGTTTTGGTTGAATCTAAATTTAACTCTGAGAACACAATTGAATTTTAGTATTATATATTATCTAGAAATGGATGGAAAAATAGAGGGAGTAAACCAAGTTCTAAAATATCTTATTTAAATGTATTTCATCAATCAATAATACAAGTGGTAATAATATCTTCCACTAGTATAGTTTGCATATAATAAATCTACCAATCAACTTTAAATATTGATCCATTTCAAGAATTATATGCAAGGAGGTGTCAAACACCAATTAGTTGGGATAAGCTTGAAGATAGGGTAGTCTTTGATCATGAGATACTTATAAAAATGGAGGAGCAAGTCAAGTTAATCAAACAAAGGTGGTTGAAGCCAATGATAGACATAAAAATAATGTTGATCTAAAAAGGAGAAAATAATTTTTTATTGGTGATAAAGTATTTTTAATGCTTAAGCCTCAAAATAACTCTATTAATTTTGGCAAATTAGAGAAGCTTTCACCAAGATATGTGGGACCATTCAAGGTCTTGGAAGTGATTAATCCTATTGCGTATAGGCTTACCTTGCCACTAGTTCTAGTTTTATTACATGATGTTTTTCATGTGTTAATCTTAAAAATTATGTAACTGATCCTTCTTATGTATTGGATTGGATGTTTTATATGTTCTAAATCCTAGGGTGGTCAGAATAGAACAAATAAGAATAATTTACACTCACAAACTTAGTTTGTGTAACATGGAAGTGTCATAGTGCAAGGTCTAGTGGGAATAATATTCTAAGAATAGTGTCACTTGGGAGGACTATGATGAGTCATATAGGTTTTTTACACATTTATTTATTTAGATTATTTATTTTTGTTATTTTATTTGCTATTACATGATTTTTAATTTTAAAACTTTAGTTTGAAATAATTGTCATTAGGACTATGACCAATTTTACGGGGAAGGATGTTACCTCTTGATTTCCTCACTAAACTTGATTTTCTTATTAAAAAGATATTAATAGGATTAATGTTTTTTAATTACTATTGTAGCAAAAAAAATTCATTATGTTGATGTATGGTCATACATATAATGATTATTTTTGGTGACTCATTACTTGATTGATTAGTTGTAAATGAATTTTATATGCATGTGAATTATGTTCATTCAATATTATTGTGCTTAGCAAAAAATTTATTGAATATCATTATTACAAGATAATTACCATTTTCATTTGTGAGGTGGATGTAAGAGAAAGTCCACTCTCCAAATAGATATGGAGGGAGAGTATCATCAGGGAGGGTGCTACAGATGAATATGTTGGAGGTGTAGAGATTTAATAAGGAACCATCCACACACCACATAGTAAAAATAAATGCATATTTTTTTAATCTCATTATGTTTGGTTACTTCATGCTTAATCATGTTGATTCAGTTTTAATCTATGTTTAGATGTAATTCTGGTCTTGGTTTCACTTGCTACTATTCTATATGATTATAATGTTATTTCCACTATGTAATGTTTCAATTGTATACATTATTTAGATAAATTTACTTATTATTGATTGCATAACCCCATATAGGCATGTACCTTCAAACATTTAACAAAAAAGTATCATTAGAACACATACACACACATTTATATGGTATGGAAATAAATTGCATTATAGATTATTTAACAAAATTATTTTATAAACTTTACCTAACCTAAACCCAGGTGAAAGTTACTAAGGTGGTACCTACGGTGACATAGTTTTAAATACCTAAAGGTTAACTAGATATGGAGGTTTGATTGTTTAGATAGGCATTCAAGTTTTTAATAAACATAATTATTATGTTTATTGACATAATATGATGTCAACCCTAATTTAGGAGCCATTATTTAGTTTTTTTTTTCAAACCATGAAACTTAGAATGACTAGGATTCAAATGTGAGTTGGAAGAGATATTGACATGACTGTGTTATTTGGCGGTCAAGTTGTGAGTTTTTATAAACATGGCAGGAATTTATAGTGTTATGGAAAGTAATTCTTGGGGAAATAATGATGGAGAAGGGTTGACTATGAAATTAAGGGTTTTTTAGGGCATGTAGATGACTATGAAAAAAATAAAGGAGGATGGAGTTTTTGGAAAATATATAGAGGTTGGGGTCAACACAAGAGAAAAAAATGAAAGAAAGGAGCTTTTATTTGCAGACCAAAGGAGAAAATATACTTTGGGGATACTAAGAGGTAGGGTTTTTTTTAATTGGGTTTAATCTAAAATTCCATATTCATGTTATATAGTTTATAGATGTAATGTTTATGGGGTTATAAAAATGGTTGTTTTGGAATTGTAAATCCTTATGAGAGTCAAAGATTCAAACCTAAGGGAGGAGGAATCCCCCCATAGAATCAAATTAGTGATTCAATTAGAGTATAAAATGGGAATAAAAGGTTAGGGTAACTTTTGAATTAGATATCCTTGTGTAGTCTATTTAAATACATGGCTGAGTATTACTTTGTTTGGTTTATTTACATGGTTGGTGTGTTATATTATGTGTTAGTAAAATGACTTAATGTTAATGAAATGGATTAGAAACAATGCTTTGATAGGGTTTCGATACTAGTTTTTCTAATGTTCAATAATTTGACTATGTTTTTCTTTAGTTCATTTAAATATAATGAAATAAATGTGTATCCATTTAGCTATATGACTTAGGATATTATTTTAGATTTTGAGTTACATTGGATTTTGGGATATGAACTAGGTTTTGTTGGATATTATTTGGATGCATATTCATTTCATTTCAATTTAGAAATGGTTGAGTGTTACTACTTTTCTATCACCTATGTATGAATGTTTGTATGGGATAGATGGAAGTTGTTATTTGACTTGGCTTAGGTTAGCTAGTCAACTGTCTATGAATTGACTATGTATAAATGATTATGTATTCACTATGCATAAAATATTATGATTGAATGCGTGTAAATATTATTTGTTTACCATACTAAAATATCAAGTTTATCTTTTATGGGATATATACAAGAATTATATTCTTGTAGGCTCTTGGGTCTGATATACATAATTAGTCCTAAATTAATATAAATCATAATTAGTTTATATGAAATGATTGGTTTATTTTGTTTTTTATTGATTTTAAGGTTTACGAGGCCCCTTCACAATAAAATAAATACTCAAAAAACTAAATAGGCCTGGCTTCACAGTAAAACCATCAAGGCATCTAACCAATATACTTCAAATACTACCAACTACCAAAAAGTATTAAAAAAACTTCATCTTAGCAAAATAACATAAATTACATAGTCCTAAAGCTCAAATTTACTATGTTTCACCCTTATTCACTTAACTATGTGAGCAAAATATCCTAGATGGGGAACTAGGTAAAAAACAATATTTTTTATTATTACTTACTACCATCCATTCTTATAATTTACTCAAATTACCTGAATCCAAACTCAGAGAAATATAATTACCCACATATGAGATTTTATAAGGCTTATTACTACTAAATGAAACCTTATTAATAATCTCAGTTAATCTAACAACCTCCAAAAATGAGGTGATGTTACCAAACTAAATATACCTACTTTCGATTCCTCTTTGTTAAGGACTTTAGGAACAACTTTTGAAGGCAAAACAAGATCAATTACCAAAAACATTGTGAGAATTTATTCACTTGCCTCCTTCCACCATGAAGAGGCTATTTTATGGTCGGAGATTTGGTAATAATTTTAACGATGACCAATTTTGAAGCACTACCAACACCTGAAGGGAAGACCTTCATAATCAAGGGTTTGATACCAACATCTTCCATTACATTTTAAATCAATCAATTCAAGCAATTCATGGGAAGTATCCATATAGTCAATAACCTAAAAAAATTAGGTCATAAAAAATTCAAAAAAGAAGCATCAATTCCCAATTATTCCCTAGGGTTTTTCCAATAGCCATAAACTCAAAATCTAACCAAAAATAGAGATGGAGATAAGGTAGCCATACCCAAATGGGTTTGTGAAAGAGGTTTTCCACTAAAGGATTAAACGTAAGAAACCAAGGTTTCAAAATAAGGAGATGGTGATCAAAGTTCCAAGATTTGGTCTATAAGATTTTATTATGATCTACAAGAGAATTAAAAATTGTAATAAAAAACATCTAGCATAGGGATATAACTCTAAGCTACATTCCAAAATTGGCCTTAAAAAATAAAAAATTAACTGATGAAGGCTAGGAAGGGTAGCTTAAAATATATCAAACTTACAAACTAAACCTCTTTCTACATACTAATCCTCTCTTTCAAGCACTTCTTCTAGGGCCTATTTCTCAAAAATGACTATAGTTGAAGCCTTAGTAGCTCCTAGGGCCCTTGGTTATTTATTATGATAAGTTGATTGACCAAATTTAGACCCAACTAATTTTAATTATTCTTTGTAAGAAAAAAATGACTACCTTAGACAATGAATACTTGCCACCATAGACACCTTGCTTGACATTGTCCTCACCCCAACCTACCTTTAATTGGATTCTGTTTCCCCCACACCTATTATTGATGTTGAAATCCCATCCTTGTCTCCAAAACTTGATGCATCATCCTTCATCCAAGGTTGACCAATAAGGGAATATTGGCTATCCTTGCCCACCTAGTCATTTGAGATGGAGACTTGAGGGTTAATCTTAACACTAGCAATAGAAGGTCACATAGAATTCATCACAGCCTAAGGAGGTCCAAAAATATATACAAAATTTATATTATTTTAGCTACATGAGTTTGATATACATATTAAGTTTGAATCAATAAAAACTATAGTTAGTTTGTATGAAACAACTAAGTTATTATTTATGATAAGTTCTTTGAATAAAATGGTTATTAAGATGTTATGTTCATTAACATATATATCTATTCATGGATTGGATAGGTAGTATAAAATTACTATATGTCACATTATCATAGGAACATATACACAGACAGGTATGAAGATAGGGATATAAATTATTAATTGAATTGCTTTCTTTATTGGCTATGTGTAATATAGTTAGATGAATGTTTGAATAATGTTGTTAGGTAGTGATAGATGTACAATCTAGATTGAGTTTAATTTTTTTTAAATGGTTAAAGTTGAACTATTTTTAGGAATTAGATGTTTAATTTAGGGGTTAAATTTTTTTTGAATGATTTCAATAAGTCAATGTATCATATGGTACATAAAAAAATTATTTCATATTTTGTGTTTGTGTTTCAATGCATTTAATTGGGTTTAAGTCTTGTGTGGTGTTAATGTGATTTATATGTTAGTCTTAAATTGAGTTTATGTTTCTTAATTATAAGCTTAATATATGTGAATAAACTCAAAAAATATATAAATATGTATATATGTAATTATGGATTATACATAAAGACATTATACTATTCTTTATGAATAGTTCACACACACACACACACACACACACACACACACACACACACACACACACACACACACACACACACACACACACACCATGCCATAGGGAAACAAGTGGCTAAGAGTTTTATAAATATATGAATATAAGTGGACATACTTAATATATATGTGTATGTAGATAATTCGGTATGTAAGTAGATATTTTTCAATAGTGAATAAATGTATTCATAGTCAAACTAGTATTTATTTCATTAATTTATAATATGTTGATTTAGTTATAAATTATGAGGAAAATAATAAATTGTTGATTAGAATAAATAATGTTATATTTATTATTATTTATTGGTTAGATTAAGATTTATTGTAAAATTCTTGAACTATACTATTTTTATATACTTGTGAAAAGGGGTACTTTAATATGGAATTGGTAGATACATAAATATTATGAATATTTTTATAAAATAATTTATTTGTAGTATTGACTTATTGGAAATAGACTTTGGGCTATATTGAAACTTAGGAAAATTTTTAGTAGATAATAAGTTGTTATTATTTAGCATGTAGTTATTCTATGTTGTTTCTTGTATTTAATTACTAAGATATTAACACTGAATATGTAATGCCCAAAATTTTACCTAGATAAAACCCATAAAACACTAACATTTTCTTTAACTACTAAAACTATATTATTCACAAAACTAGGCTAAGTCCATATGTCACTACATCAAACTAGTTCTACTTTACTACTAAGGTTTCACTAACCAAATTGATAAATTAACTAGACATTGAAAAGTTGATTTCATAAATGATATGCTAAGAAATTAATAATTTACATTATGGTACATTAATTTGAGTATTAAGGTATCATTAAGTGTGTTTTAATAAAATGTTTAAATAGTCTTTAATAATTGTTATTTCTACCTAAATAATTAAAAGAAATCTTATAAAAATCAAGGAAGATAGATAATTATTTTAACTTACAAAAATTTATCCACCCAAATAGGATAAATAATTATAAATAACTAAATTCAATAATAACTTTAATAAACTAGTTGATTAATAAATTCAAAATAAAGATCAAAACATATTTGTTCCATTTAAATTACCCACGGGTAATAAAATTATGAAAATTTTATTTACAGATTATTATTTGTTTTTAATAATCAAATATTTTTTACCACTAAGAATTAAATAAAAAATTATTTATTTATTAGTGTAGGAGGGTTAACCTGAAATAATTAAATAAAATATATTTCAACTTTTCTTTGAATACTTAATTATTAATTTTTACAAGTTCAAGGAAAATAATTAATTTATAAAGATAATTTAAAAATAATTCGTTAATTTCATGTAAGCCACCAAGAATAAATTTAATTAACTTTAAATTTAATTTCAAAGTCAAAAGTATTTTTCTGACTTGCAATTCGAGGAATAAGTGAGAGCCATAGGATCAAACTAATCTAAAACCTTGGATCTAGGTATTATTTAGAAAGACCTAAATTTCCTTATGGCCCAAATAAAAATTATTTGTAAAACCTATTTCTCATTTTTGCTTTGTTTTTTCTTCTCACATATTTACACGATCAAGCTATAGAGGAAGCTCAAACTAATTCACTCCAAAATGAAGATCATATAACTTGAATGTATAAACTTAATGTATTTTCTTACTTTCTATAAATTTTATTTTTATTACTTCTATTTTTTGTAATAAATTTAGATTATTTACATATATTTGATTATTCAGAATCAAATATATATAAATAATCCAAATTTATTATAGAAAATAAAATTAATAAAAAGAAAATTTAAAGAAAGTAAGAAAATATATATTAATTTTATACTATCTAAAATAGAATACCCAAATTCATTATATATATATATATATATATATATATAATTTATTTATTTTAAAAAAAAACTATTTAGAGGCCTATTGACCTTGGGTTGATGGCCATTAAAAATTATTGGGAGTGGGGCAGCTGATTGGCCGAGCCCCTTTCCCCCATTCTGTATTAGGTGCATGGGTTCGGGGGTTCAACCATCCAGCCATTTCTTCCTTCCCCTCCCAATCCATATTATTTTTTTCTATTTATTAATTTTTTATATATTTTATTTATTTTATTATTTTTATTATTTATATATAATTAAAAGTATAAAAGAATTACACACACACACACACATGTTTTTTTTTCCATAAATAAATATCAGTTAGAGTCTTATATGAATAAAATGAGCAAGTTTCTTATTTATATTAGTCACATACAAGAATAAACTAGACAATTTCCACTTTATTTATTTTTGTCAAAATATAATTTACAACTTGTCTCATCATATAAATATAAGGAAAGAATTGTTTTCTCATAAAGACAATCTTATCATGTACATAATTAGTATTATTTAATTCATTAAATCACAAGACAATATTTCAATCATGTACCAAAGTTAACTAATCTTACATTTATTTGTTTAATACTCTTGTAAATTAATATGAGGTTGACTAGAGTAATTTTCAGCAACTTAATACATAAGATTTATTATATGAGTGATTTTAAGATAGTAACCTTTGCTTCCCAAAATATTTTTAACTTTCATAAATTAAAAGAGAGGAAGAGAGAGATGGTGACAGGGAGAATATTATTTTATCATAATCAATGTAAACAATAACCTCTATCAAGAGATCAACTTTTCATTTGTAGTCATAATCTTCTTTGAGATTCAAGAGAAGGAAAAATAAGTAATATATTTTTCTTTTAAACTATTCCACTATATTTTTTTTAATCAAGACTATGTATTACATTCAAATTCTATAAGGATATCTTCAAAACATTATTTAAATAGATTCAAGCACTTTCAAAAATATAAATAGGTATGTAATCATAAGTTTACGAGCCTATGAACATAGTCTCTTATAATATTTTTAAGAATCCATGCATAAATATCCAAGATTACAAGCTTTAACATGTCTTCAATAAAAACTTATTTTTTAGCATGGTCATAGGGGAAAACATCTCATCAAAAACATAAAAGGTTTGGGATAATAATATACATAAGAGAGTAGCCATCATTCTTCAACCTCAAGCTCTAAGCTCTAAGAATTAAACACCTGCACTCAAGTAGTCAAATTCCAAGGATACCTCAAGGACACTAAAATATACCAAAGGAATGTGCTTTACCACCCATCCAATAGTCATCATTGCATGAGATCCTCAACTATTTAGGTCCATGCATAGCCTCCCCAAATCCCAAGGGAAAGAGACATGTCATCAATTCCACATGCATATGTATAAGGGATTTCAAAGATCAGAAAAGATTGCCAAAATCCATAACAAGAGCACAAGAGAAACAAAGAAAGAGAATATAAGTCACATAGAAGACACCAATATATCATTAGATAAATACAAGAGGCTTATACTTTCTTGTCACATAAATTCATCAATCTACATAAGGGCTTTCATGCAGGGTGTAAAAGTGCTTATCAAGAATAAATCTCCCTCCTTCTATCTCCTAGTGTAAGGATGCTCCCAAGTCAACTACCAATATTTGCACAATAAAAATTAACAATAATAAAGGAAGAACATGGAGAAAATACAAGAGGAAAAAGTTAAGAAAAAAATACTAAATCAAGGGAATCCAATCCATCCAAAACTCTAATACATTTTTCTATAAATAATATTTACTCAAGAAAAATAAGATAAGGGAGAGAGAGCATTAAAATATATGAGAAACAAAAGTAAAAGACATACCTCAACCAAATCTACTTGATAATCGTCTCCAAGTTTTTCTTTTATTCACCAAGATCCAATCTCTCCTCCATCCAAAAAATGCATCCCTTCAAAATGATCAACCCCTAAGTTCTAAAAGGAGAAGATGATAAAATCAAGAGTTAATAGGGAAAAGACACTTGTCCATCCTCATCCCAAGGATGTGACCAAGTTTCAATAAAATCTCTTACAATCTCATAAATGCAATTACACACCTACATATGTGTTTATTACACAAAATATACAAAATACAACTCACTTGTACTAAGTATAAGTTTTCTTGTGGAGATGAAAATATAGGTCATAAATAAAATCCTTTTCATGACCAAAAAGTGATCAAAAGGCCTTGGAAAACTATCCTACCCAATGGGTATGGGTATGGGCCTAAAAGAGACTTGTGAGACAAGATTTACTTGTCTAAAACTCAATGTTAAAAATAGGTGCAAGGTAAATTTCCGGATTAGACACATGGGTTGGGTTTGTAGGTCAACCCAACAACCCTTGGTCATAGTTAATTAACCTCATAGAGGATATTATAAGTTTAAGGTAATTTAATTACGAAGTAGGTTTAAGATAAAAATTCCTAATGAAGGATAATAAAAGTATAAATAAGGGATAAAAAATTAATTTGATTAAAATTTTAAAATAAAATGATTGGTATAATGTTAAAATTTAGGGTAATCTTAGTGAGGCATATGGTCCATCAATTCATGCTTGATTCCCTCATAATCTTGCCTTTAGTATCCTATAATATGCACACTCAATACAACATCAAATACATCTAATAAAATAATTGATATTCAAAGGATATGCACGTGCACACGTGCGCATGCACGCACGCACACACGCACACACCCACACACACACACACACACACACACACACACACACACACACACACACACACACACACACACACACACACACACACACACACACACACACACACACACACACACACACACACACACACACACACACACACACACACACTATTAATAAGAAAATGTCACAACATCGAAACTTAATTTTTGGTTAGTCTAATATAATCAATTATAAGTTTAAATGAATCATCATGTTATTCTACATCAAAATTTAAATAAATCATATATCTACTCAAGATAATTACATTAAGTAATCATGAATCCAATTAAGGTTTACTAAACTAGATACTAAGGTACATAATGATACTCATATATAGTCCCCCACATATCCATTGAGATCACAAAATATAAAAAAACATATAATATGAAATAATAAAATAATTAGGATAACACCAATTATCTCATGCCAAATTTTATACACATCTAAAGGGTCACCATATATGATAAATGGATCAAGATAACTAAATACATAGTTTTAACATAAAGGGTATTATATTCTCCCCCTCTTATAAAAGCATCATCCTTGATGCACCAAACCAACACAAGGGGTTGAATAACCACACACTTCATAAGATATACTAAGATATAATTAGTGAAACATACGTCATCATATATACAACAACTATTATCACATATTTTTTCAATTTAATAGGTTTATTAATAGATTATTAATATCTTTATACTTTTTTAGTTATTCTAAATGATTTATTTTATTTAATTATTATAATTATCAACATATTTTTTCATAGTGGAATTGATTTCTTATAATTAATAAAGTTTTAAGTTAATATCTAGAATTAATCTCCTTAAGGCATAACCCATAGTGTTTAACTATCATAATGCTACGCAAATCTATCTCAACCAACTCGGATCCAAGGTATTGAAATCACTATCATCCCATGGAAAATTTATCCTGAACAAAACTAGGCATCATCAAGCAATACTATCCAATAATAACACCCAATATCTTGCATAAATCAACTGATATCAACATCCCATGGTGAACATAAAATATGATGAATAAATAACAAATCATGGTAGAATCATATAGAATATTACCAAGTAATGTTGAATAATAACATCAATTTCCATCAAAATAGAGTAATAATATTAAAATAACCAAGAAATCATTGTGATCTATAAATACCTTCTTAAACCTAAAAATAAATAACAAAGGATAATATATGGGCAAATCATGATTAATATCACATAACCTCCTTAGGCCTCCCAATAAATAATTAAGATTAAGTTATGGCCAAATCATGTAAAAGATCATACAACCTCCTTAGGCCTCCCAATAAATAATGAAGCATAAGCTATGGCCAAATCATGCATAAGATCATACAACCTCCTTAGTCCTCTTAATAAATATCCTATTTAGACCTCCAAACAATAGGATAATAAGTGCTTTAGCTAAATCCTATATGAAACCACCATGTCTGATGTGTAGGAGGATGGCTCAAGACTTGACCTCACAAGCTATCTCATCATACCCTCTAGCTATATTCTAAGATACATATTCTCCCCAATACACACAATAGGCATATAAATTTCACATCATGACACTCATGAAACCAACATTCAAACATAAAAACAAAACCCCACCTACTTAATCTAATAACAAAATCAAATACCAAACAACCCAAAAAAATAGATATCTCAAGAAAAACAAATATTCATAATCATTAGAATTATGTAATAAGATGAAATTCAAATGTTCATAAAAAAATGAAATTTCAATAAAAATAATTCAAAACCATTTGAATATCTATGTAAAATAAAATTTAGATTCAAGAGAATAAAAGTGTTGGGTTTGAAAAAAAACAACATAAAATAATAAGCAACTTAAAATAAAATAGGGCATAACAATCTCATAAAAGTACACACTAGGCACTATGTGGCTATAAAGTCCATCCAAGGGTAGAAGGAATAATATAAGCCTCAATTACCTCTCAGAGGTAAGAGTAAAACATCATTCTCTCCATGTCTCCCAAAGGTTCATAAGGTTGCATTAAGGATAATTCACTAAGGTTGTTCTTTTGACAACCATTAAGGGGTGAGTGAAGGAACACATCATTTATATAGTGACCATTATGCATGAAGATCCCATGGTGCCTAAGACACTCATGGTGCACACATCTAAAATAATCAAGTGGCTACCTCATGCAAAGGGGAAAAGTGGATTTTTATCTTACAATAAGCTCTAATTCCTATCTCGAGACCCAATCTAGACTAATATAAGCATATTTCTACTCCAACTTCAAACCCCATACATCAATACCCAAATATTAGATCAATGATGTAGGGTTACACAACAAAATACATTACTACAAGGTAATAGTTTCTACTTACATAATATATGTTTACATGAACAAAGTTATTTTACACCATATTTTCATAAATGGGAGTTACATGTAAGGTTATTCACAACATATTCACATTCATAGGAGAACAATTTCGGATTCATTAACATAATAACATATTGGGATCATGACATACACACTATATGACCACATAACATAGTTTTTTACATAGGAAAAATCCATTATTTGTAGGGTTTACTACATATAAATGATGCAGGAGTTCACATAATGTGTTACAATTACACATGTACATAACAACTACAAAATTTAAGGTTACACATGTTTGGTTTGAGATAAATATTTACATTGATTTACAATCATAACACAATTTTATAATTTACTGGTATCACACAGAGGGTAAGGTATCTCAATATCCACATCAACAATCCTAACATCCTCCATATCCTAACTATCATAGAATCCAACACTATCAATGTTAAAATAAACACCATCATGGTCAAATATATCTACCATCCTTCACCAACCATAACTATATGGAATTGAATATGATGAATCTCCCATCCCTCACATAAGTGTCTTTAACAAAGGATTATTAAGTTATTTTGACTAACTGAGAGTTGTTTTATTTTCATTTAGAATTTTAAAATTTATTCTTGGTTCAAAATCTCTCTTCTTTTTCAAAAAAAATCGAAGTGTACGTTTTCTTTGTTAAACAAGCATCAAAGTTTAAGTTATATTTATCATAATTTTAAATATTTTCAAAAGGGAATATTTATCTCCAAATGTCCTAGTAAGTGATTATCTAGGAATAAATATGCAAATTAAGATAGACAATTTTGTTCTTAAGTTGGGGTGTGAATTAAGCCTAGTTCTAAGATTTCCACTATGGAAGATCCTTAATCTCAAATAAGATTAATAGATTTAGGATCCATTATTGAGTGCTATAAAATTAATCAATAGAAGTCAAAATAGGTTTACTCAATCTATTTTTAAAGACTAGGATGAATCTACAAGTCATAAGCTCCACTTGGAATAACATTCATATATATTGATTTAACTATTTTAGGAATATTGGAGGTTTATTCCTATTTTAGATAAAAGTTTGGATTAATAAATTAATAAATAACATTACAATAATTATAGTCCTAATTTTTATAATTTATCTATCTTTTTTACCTTTCTAAAAATAGAAATAAATAAGGAGAAAATATAACTTATCTAAAAATACGTTGAGATGGTAGATACAGGATCTAAAATTAGCTATGCATGATTGGGATAGTGTCATAAATCAGAATCTAGATTTCATTCAGAAAAAGGATAGGACTATAAAAAATAAGACACTTTGGGGTCTAATGTTGTTATCCACTTTTGCCACTATCGTTTGAGCTAGTCATAAAAACCTGAATCTTTTTGAGTTTTTGCACTATGCCTGTATGAGCCTGCCTATGAAATATTGAGTGATAAATGTTGATGGAGATCACTGTAGAAATGATTTAATCTTCAAACCTTAACCCTCCATCATGTTTGATAAAATATGATTTAAATCACTTGAGGAAATGGGGGGTTAGTGTGTAAAATATGCTAAACGTGTAATCCACACCCCTTATGTGGGTACATTACTTACATACCAATACTCCAAAGAGGGATCAAGCCATATGTAGTTCTCCCACCTAATTTGATTTTTGAAATAGTTTGATATAGATGAAAAATTGACAAATTGAGAGTGCTTGAGGTGGATAGGGACTACATGAGGGTTTGAGTGTGTTTACAACTATGTTGGGTGATTGTATATAGAGAATAAGGAAGTTTACCTTAGTGATCTATTTGTATTCTTATTTGCTTTATAATATTTTATCACCTCCATTTGAAAATGAGTTTTGAATGGGATTTTATAGGTTATCATTGGTTATGGGTTAGATGTATTCACATTAGGATGACATAATGAAGGATAAGAATTGGATGAAAATGATCATTTGGGCTCGAAGTGCAAATAGATAGGGGCACCAAAAATGGGACACCTCAGGGTCTAGTGATCTAGTGTAGGTATGGTGCTCTTATTCTATAGACTCAAGAATTTGGGGAATATGATTAACTTAGGAACTATAGTCTAGCTGAACTGGAATGACTATTTAGAAGGTTTTAGATGAATGATAATGAGTGAAAAGGTACTTATAAGGGTCACAATAGAATGAAAAAATGAGCTATGGATAGGGTGTCACAAACCATACTCAAACTACCAATTTGGACATTTTATATGACTATATTTGGCCCCATTTTGTTCTAGTGATGCATCAAAGTGAAATACTAGGATAAAGGAAAAGTATAAAGTGTACCTAAATTTACCTACAAGGGTGAATCCCATAAAAATGTGTGATGTTGAGTGTGCATAAAGAGAGCACATAATAAAGCATGAATCTACAAGATAAAATAAAGAGTAGATCAGTTCTTAGTAGACATGCTATTTCTAGAATAAGAACATATAAAAGCAAGGTAAAAGAGAGAGGAAGAGAAAGGAACAAATACACTTCACTAGGTACATGAACCAATATAAAACCTACTATGATGTTGAGTGATGTTTTAGTGATGCTAGGTATGTATTAAACCAAGAGTAATATCATGAGTAGATCTGAGTGTTTAATTCCCCAAGGGTGGCTCAAGAATACAAAGGCCATCCCTTTGGTTTCATCATCACCCACTAAGTGAAGTAATGTGATCATGAATGTGTTAATTTATGTTTGTACTAAGTGTCCAATCCGTCTAGGTAGGTTTCTCAAGAATACAAAGGATAGCTAGTCCTTTTGCTCTATTATTTCCCCAAAGTGTGAAACTATAAAGTGATATCAATATGAATGTGTGTCATATAAGATGGCTCTTGAAGTCCATGAATGACTTGCAATCTAACCATGTGGTGTGTATAGTTTAATGTGTGCTAATAACTAGGCCAATCTTAGACACTCTGAAAGGTGGAGATTAGGCTTGTATGAAATCCAATCCAAAACTAAGAACTAAGATTATATGAAACCCTATCTAAAATTATTTCAACCACCTACAGATAGAATGAGGCATGTAACTACTAAGAATATTGGGTAATGTACTATACTAGAAAGATCCATCATGATGCACATGATGCCACCTATACGTAGATACTCTAAGAAAAATTATACTAAAAATAACTAATCTGAACTTATAGTATAACTAAACTTACCTTTCTATCTATTTCTAAAAAATCTAGTTTTTTTATTATTTGGACAGTAGCACTAAAAACATGACACTTTAGTGTCTAGTGTTGTAGTCAAAGTATGGCATTCTTGTACTTTGCTATTTTTGGTCATTCATCATTATTTTCCTAGTAATTTTTACCTAGTTTGGGTTTTGATTACTATTATGGTGTCTATAGCATGGATTATGATCTAAAAGTTGTACATAATAAAAAAGATGTCTCAAAATATAACATAGTTTGTATTGGAGGTTAGATCAATAGGAGTATGCCTAGATAGACATAACAATTTAATAGCATACATAGTATACTGATCAGTTTTTAATGAGGGATGGAGCATGATGTCCATCATGGCATCCAAGAAAGCAAGATAATGCATGATGTGGATCATGGCATTGAAAATAATTGAGAAGCAAACAAAAAAACTATAAAACAGTGGGAACATGTCACTCAAATACTATAAGGCATAAATTCTACACATATAATTAAAAACAATCTTTACATGAGGGCCACAAGAACATATTACAAGCAAAGGACATTGACAAATATCTACACATAAGAGTACTAGAAACTAAGAAATTCACATTTACTATGCCAAACATGGAGTACAAGACTAGGCAGATGCTAAGAAATACATGAGTGCTATATACTATTGAGTGTTGATAGAATAATCTATGTAAGATAGTCAGTAATGTACATCATCATGATAACTAGAATGTGTGTTGTAGGAATGACATAAAAACATGACACTTTAGTGTCTAGTGTTGTAGTCAAAGTATGGCATTCTTGTACTTTGCTATTTTTGGTCATTCATCAATCAAAATGAAATTAATTACAAGTATGTAAAGAGAAATTATATAAAAGTAAGTAAAGAAAAACTATGTACAAGTAAATGAGTAAATTTTGTACACAATAAAAAACTAAGTTGGAAGAGGTAAAGGGTTTAAGGATAGAGCCCACTAGTCTTTTTCAAGATCACCTACTTTGGGTTTTGATTACTATTATGAATGTTCTAAAAACTAATCTTTGACCCATAGAAGGCTCTGATCTCTGTGACAAAACCCTTATCTATTATGTGAAAGAGACAAAATGAATTAATCAATGATCAAGTAACATCTACAACATAATCTATGGTTGATATTGTGTGTTGTCTGCCTAAATTTGAATGACTAGCTCTATATCTATAGAGGTAACCATGTGAACTGTATGTGTAAAGTGATATTTATATGGCCAATAATGTGTGATATATCTTAATATTATATTTTAAGATGTTAAAAGTGATTCAAGATGTGTGATGAGATCTCTAGATTCATCTCATTACTCTCCTAGGCCAACTGGTGTAAAGTTCAATCAACACAAATAGTCATCTATGCATGTGGGTGTCATAACATCATTCAAAGTAGCCTAAAAATTTATATGAACATCATGCACATATGGTATCTTATAATTTATCACAAAATGTAACTGTGATATGGGAGTCTCATCGACTATAGTAGTAGAAGATGATAGTGTTATGAGAGTATCTATAATTGATGGATTAACTATTACTATCAAAGGAGCTATATCTATATAATCAAATGGTACTACTACAAATAATATCAATTATTGTGTAATTATAATAGGTATATGAAATATGACTGATGAATTAGTTTGAATGGTTGAAGTTGCTATGATTGGATAAGTATCTAGAGCTAAGGAATCAACTATAAGTCGAGGAGTGCAAGATGTGCTAGTCTCTCCTACCTTATATATATGTATCTACTCAAGATAAATGTGATGAGGTGGTAATTGAACTATGATATGAGGTGTGCCATCTAGAAAAATAGTCAAATATGACTTTATGATTCTACAATATCTAAATGGTTGGTTATCTGTTTGGCATGTGTATAGGTATCCTTCATAGAGAAACTTAACACATCGATGAAGAGTAGAAGAAACTACCCCCATATTTTATATCTAGGGTCATCCAAATAAAAGGTTATAATTAAAAGGACCTAACATGACTTAGAACTTTATAGAAGGGGTTTTGGTACCTACCATTATATCTAAAGTAAAAATGTCTAATGTCTGTCATGGTATATCATCAAACCCTCTAATTTTCTTATATGACTTTTACATGGATGCCATATCTATGCCCATGGTCTGTAAATTTGTAATATTACATATATTAAGTCCAAAACCACTATCAACTATAACTCTCTTAACTGCACCAGTTTTGACTTGATCTTGTATGAATAATGATAAATTCTGATCAATAACTATTTTAGAAGGAATGTATGGAAACTCAAAGAAGATCATTGCCAAGAACAAAAGAATAATGTAGATTCTAAAGATCTACATGCTAAGGTGCATAAATAGCCTTCTTCTAAAGATTCTAATGTTATACATGCTGAGATGGATAAAGAGCTTTATTTTGAGAAAGTTAACTCTGAGAAAGAAGGATATGGGTTGCAATCAGAAATCATAATACCTGAACAAAGAAAAGAGGAGCTGACAGATTTATCAAAATAAATCATTATCTATCAAAGGATAGAAGATCAATGGAGAGATGTAGATGGAAAAATTATGCTAGAGGAAGGTGAAATCTTGGCTAAAGATGGAAATAAATTAGAGGGAGATCTTCTTTTTTCTCAGTCTAGGGAGATTCAGGTGATATCTCAGGTTGATAATGACTTTCCTTTGGATGAGCTTCCTCCCCTAAAAGCTGTGAAAGATAATGGAGAAAACTCAAAGCACAAACTAAACCAAATAAAAAGGCCTGAAAAAAAGATTAATACTAAGGGGGTAAAAACTAGAAGCAGCAAAATAGATCAACAAACTAAGGAGAAACCTCTTGCTTCTACTTTGAATAAATTTGGAAAAAGAGCTGAACAACATTCTAAGTTGAAACCGGATGTTGGTTCCTCAGAAAAACCTAGAAGAAGATCCACTAATAAAAATAGAGAGTTAGAAAGTATGCAGAATATTGCTGATGGTAGGCAGGCAACTATTCTAGATTTTACCCCTAAAAAATAGATATGAAAATCATTACTTGGAATATTAGGGGGCTGAATAGTATTCATAAGCTGGATATTGTTAGGAATTTTGTTAGAGAACAAAATCCTAATTTTCTCTTGCTACAAGAAACTAAGATGAATAAAAAGAAAAAAAAATAGATTAAAGATTTTAAAAATTATTCTATAGATGCTAGTAGTTCAGAAGGTGCATTAGGGGGAACTCTGATGTTATGGAAGAAGAATTATTATTCTAGAACCATTATGATTGCTAGTAAATATCTTATGATAGCTAAAATTACTAGTGTTGACCAAAAGGAGGGTTGGTATATTGTGAATATTTACGCTACCAACATCAAGCACCTAAGGAAAAAAGTCTGGGAGGCTATTTCTAATTTTAAAAGTAAGGACTATTATGGATGATGGATTATAATGGGAGACTTCAATGTGCCTCTCTATGATCATGAGAAAATGGGAGGTAATGCTACCCAGCTAGAAGGGAGATTGGATTTACTAGAGTTTATAAATAAAGAGGGTTTAATGGATATGGATCTCCATGGAATTCAATTTACTTGGAGTAATAAGAGAGTTGGTAATGAATGTATTCAGGCTAGGCTTGATCATGCTCTTATTTCTCCTAATTGGACTAAAGAATTCATTTACAAGTTGGAAGCCTATCAGAAAATTGGATCGGATCATTTTCCCCTCATTTTTACTGCTACAAAGATTAATCTTAAAAAGAATTTTCCTTTTAGATTTGAGAAGATGCGGATGCAACACCCACAGTTTGAAAGTAAATTGGAAGAATGGTGGAGTATTGATATTGAAGGCATGGCCCTCTTTAGAGTTGATTCTAAGCTCAAAAATGTTAAAAGGGAAGTTAAAATATGGAATAAGAACAACTTTGGGAATATCTTTGAGAACAAAAATGCTATTAAGGAGGATATTCTAAAAATACAGGAAAAAATTTAGAAGGATATACTTCTGACCTCCTCATTAAAGAAAATGAAAAGTTGGCTCAATATCATGACATCATCACTAAAGAATAAATCTAATGGAGACAAAGATCAAGGTTGTTATGGTTGAATGAAGGAGATAAAAATACAAATTTTTTCCATCTATCCACTTTTAAGCATAGAGCCAAAATTCATATATCACACCTAAAAAAGGGAGATTTGAAGATTATAGAGGATAAGGCCATTATGGATGAAATGTTGGGTTTTTTCTCTTCTCTAATGAAGGTTGATCCTAACATCAATTTGGATAGTTAGGCTGAAATCCTTAGAGTGATTCCTCCTTTGATTTTTAAGGTATAGAATAAAACGTTAAGCTCAATTCCTAAGGATGATGAAATTTTCAAAGCTGTTTGTTCTCTGGGAGGAGATAAAGCTCATGGTCCTGATGGATTCCCTATGTTTTTCTTCCAAAAACTTTGGAAATTTATTGGTAAAGATGTATGTGATGCTGTGAAGGAATTCTATGGAGCTAAACAGATGCTTAAGGAAGTTAACTCCACCTTTCTGTGCCTAATTCCAAAGAATATTGGTGTTGATTTTCTTGATCATTTTAGACCGATCAGACTTTGTAATTATTTTTATAAAATTATTTCCAAAGTTCTTACTTATAGACTTATCCAAGTGATTCCTTTGATTATTAATGATGAACAAAATGGGTTCATCCCAAGTAGACAAATCCCTAACTCTATCATCTCTGCTCATGAGAATATTCACTCCTTGTCTTGTTCTAACAATCAAGGGTTCATTATGAAAGTTGATATTGCTAAGGCATATGATAGAGTTGATTGGTCACTTCTCTCAAAAATTATATTAGCTTTTGGCTTTAACCAAAATGTTGTTGGTCTTATTCATCAATTGATTTCCACCTCCTCTATTGTTGTTCTAGTTAATGGAAGCTCATCTCGTTTCTTTTATCCCTCTTAGGGATTGAGACAAGGTGATCCTTTATCCCCCTCCTTTTTGTTATTATGGCTGATTATCTGGGGAGATATATTGGGGACTTGGTCCATAGAGGTTTATTTAAGGGATTACAACCTTTTTCTCATCCTCTAATTTGTTCTCATGGACAATTTGTTGATGACACAATCTTTATGGGTAAAGCTGAAGTTAAGGAAGCTAGAAATTTGAAGTAAGCTATTAACTTATATTCTGTTGCCTTTGGTCAATTGGTTAACTAGAATAAAAGTGATGTGTTCTTTATCAATACCCCTATCCAGAGACAAAATAAAATTGCTAAAATCCTTAGATGTTCTATAGGATCTCTCCCCTCTTCTTACTTGGGTCTTCCTCTTGGCCTGAAGGTTCCTAATACCTTTTGGGAAGATCTTATTAATAAATTTAGCAAGAAACTTGTAGGATGGAAAGGAAATATTTTAAGCCAAGTAGGTAAGTTAACTCTTCTTAAAGCTTACCTTTAAAGCATACCTACTTATGCTTTAAGTCTCTTTAGAATTCCTATGAAATTTGCTGAGTCTTGAAAAAATTCAAAGAAATTTTCTATGGACTGGTACAAAGGAAAAAAGGAGAATACCTTTAATTGCATGGGATCATGTTTGTAAACCTATCCATGAAGGGGGATTGGGAATCAAGAAAATTAGAAGTATGAACAAAGCTCTTTTAGCCAAACTAGGTTGGAGAGTTTACCATGACAACAAAGAATGGAGTACCATATGGAAACATAAGTACCTCTTCAATGCTAAATCTCTTCCTAATTTCTTCTCTTCTCCTGATGTTATTCATCCTTCTTCTATATGGAGGGCTGTTCAAGGGACCAAGAAAATTATAGAAAAAGGATGTTCCTAGAAAATTAGTAATGGGCTTAAGGTGAAATTTTGGGATGATGTGTGGTTAAAGGATCATCCCTTGATTGGAGATTTTCATGACAAGGATTTAGTTGATCGATGCAAGTAGAGATATGGCATATTAGTCAGTCATTATTGGTAGAATGATTCCTGGGTGAATTTAATTGATGTTGATCAAGGCTTCAGTAACACACAATTATCTCTTAATGTTGTCTCTCTTTATCCTTATCTTGAAGATAAGATTATTTGGCATGCTGACCCTAGTGGCCAATTTAAAGTCTCTACTATCTTTGCTTCAAAGGAAAATGGTAATCAACCTTTTTGGTCTCATGCCTGGATTAAGGGGCTCATCCCCAAAATTAAAATCTCCTTTTGGACTCTGCTTTAAAATAAAATTCTGACCCTTGACAATTTGCAAAAAAGAGGTATAAATGTGGTCAATAGGTGTATTTTATGAAAAAATGGATTTGAAGATAGAGACCATATGTTTTTAAATTGCTCTTATACCCAGCTATTGTGGATTGAGATTCTTAATTTTTGGGGTATAAAATGGGTCCATCAAAACAATGTGGAACTCTCATTTAAAAGCTGGTGTTGCCCCTCTAAGGATCCTGATGCTCTTTTTCTTTGGAAACTAACTCTCCCTCATCTTTGGTGGGGTATCCGAAAAGAAAGAAACAATAGAATATTCAGGAGTAAAGAACTTCCAGGATGGGTTCATGGTCAGAATATCTTTAGAGCCATCAAGGATAAATTTAAATTCAAGAGGGAATTTTATCAAATCTTTCAATTTGATAACCCTTTATGATATGAAGGGTCAAATTTGAAAAATGATAATCCAAGATTGATCATAAAATGCTATGTTCCTTCTAATGGATGGATCAAATGGAATTTTGATGGAGCAGCTAAGGGAAATCTAGGAAGAGCAGGATGTGGAAGGGTCTTGAGAGATCATGTGGGAAATGTAATTGATGCTATTGTTATCCCAATTGGTAATTCAAATAGCCATATTGCTGAAGCTACTATAGCCCTCTACACTATTAAATTAGTTGTTGAATTGGGGTATTCCAAATTATGTTTGGAAGGTGATTCTTTGAATATTATTAATACCCTAAATAATAAAAATTCAATCTCATGGTCTATTGAGGCTACAGTTATGGAAATCAAAGCCTTAATTCAAAAATTTGAAAAAGTGGCCATATCCCATACATATCGAGAAGCCAATGGGGTCACTAACTAGATAGCCAATTGTGTTGTTCAAATGGGGCATAAGGTGAGGTGGCTTGATGAATTACATAAGCACGTGGATCTTAAAGTGCTTATTAATTATGATGTCATTCATTCCAAAGTGGGAAAGATTTGCATGGATTAGAAATTTAATGATTTGGTGGAGTGGCCTTATGGTTCTAGGATTACCTTCCCTGAGGAGGTACATTCATGAGAATGTAATGTGGTTGTTGAATGTATCATCAAAAAGGTGAATTCCATTTCAAGTAACAAATACTTGGTTCCTTTCTAACTTTTGTGTTTGGGTGCTTCTAGTTTTTCATTTGCTTTGCAATATGAGGGGTGAACTGAGGAAGCAAGAGCCCAAAAAATGTGAAGACTGGAAGGCTAGATAGGATGTATGGAAGATTCTATAGAAAGGGAAGGTGGTCAGTTATATGTAACATTTTCATGGCTTTAAACCCCATGTCACTACTGCCTTCTTTAAAAATTGGGTTGATGATAGAGTTAATCTCCATAGAGTCACTGTGAAGCTTACTGAGGACTTCATTATTGAGGTCACAAGGCTTCCCATGGGTGGTATTAAGTTCTCAAAACAAACAAGTATCTCCAATGTGGCCTACAAATTTTTTTTAAAGATAGATGCAGAGGAGAAGCAACTAGAAAAGAATGGTGACTTCTTTGATGTGGAATAGATAAAAGGAATTTGGCAAGATGTGATATGTTATATCCATGAGTAATTTATCCTTGATGGTAGGAAAAAAAGAGTTCACAAATTTCATTTTGTTTTTCTCAATCACTTTAGGCACAAGGATAGAATTTCTTTCCCTTTCTATCTGCATTTTTCGTTGCTTCAAAGCTTGTATGCCCATAGGAAGGAGTCTCATCCCATTTTACATGAAGGTCTGATACTTCTCATAGAGGGTTTTTGTAAAAATAAATCCATAGCTTTGATTCCTTTTTTTGAAAAACACAAGGGTTCCAAAAAGTGTAATAAGGATGAGAATGTTAAAGGGATGGAAAAGGCAAAACCAAAACCCTCTAGTTCTCAAAAACAAATTGTAGAAGAGGATTTTGAGTTGGAGAGTACTAAAAGTTCTTTTAAGGATGTTCTGAAGGAAGATGAAGGGACGGATGTTGGGGAGTTCAGCTCTAATTTGGATGGATATTTGGAAACTAAAGGAAAAATTGAGAAATGGAATGAAGAGGATACAATTGAGGGAAACACAGAATAGAGCAATTCTAAAAATGAGGGTAATCAAACTGTGTCTAGGGAAGATGATAAAGAAAAAGATATCCTAACTGATGATCTAGTTTCTATGAGAGAGGAAGATCATATGGTTTTGGCTTCTACTCCTGCTATGGAGACTAGGGGACAAGAAGAGGAGGAACCTGTTAAGCATGAAGACCCTATTGAGACTAGAGAGGAGAAACTAATGGATAGGGAGGAACAAATTGAAAAGGTTGATTCCCCTCCACATGAGATAGCAGAAGACATTTGTGAATCTCCATAGAGGGAAACCAAGCTTTCCTTCCTGTATTCTGCCAAGTCCAAAGCTGACTCTATTCTCCAAGTTGGTTCTTGGATCTATAATGAAATAATGGGGCTGAAGAAGAAAGTGGAAACAATGCAACATAATCAGGATGTTGATCAGACCAAAATTAACCACTTGGAGATGTAAATGAGAGATATCCTAGAAAAACTTAAATATTATGAACATAATCTTGGAATGCTCATCAAGTAAAGTAAAACAAAGATGGAGCAGGTAACATTAAGCATTTGTGCTACTACAGCTAACCTCGATAAAAGACCAAATGAAGAAACCATATCCTTGGAGGGTCCAAGTAAGAGGACAAGGTAGAGTTTGAGGAAGAAAGCCTTGAAAGCTGCTACTATTTCGGCTACTAAATCCATTCAGGATACTGCTATGATAGGGAAGGAGGCTATTAAGATGATCATGGATTTATAATAAAAGACTAGGGTCTTCTTTGTTGGTTTTGTTTCTATTCTAGTCTTTTTTGCTGGTTGTTGTAACTAGTTTTTGTTTTTGGTCCTATTTATTGGTTCTTGGTCAATAACTTTATTTGAGGTTCCAGGTCCTTGTAAAACCTGGGTTCTTTTATTGAACTTTGTTTGTGGTTTTAGGTCCTTATAAAACTTGATTTTGATGCTACTCTTTAGTAGGTTTAAGGAATGCTTTTCCCTGGTGGTTGTTAATGTTTAATCCTTTTTGATACTATTAAATGGTTTTTGGGTCCCTTTAAAACCTACTTTTACCATAATCTAAAAACTATTTTAGAAGGCATGCCATCATGATTAAAAGAAATGACATCTTCTATAGTTTTTAATGTATTGACCACTCATGTATAATAAGAAGGCTCTAAATCAATGCACACAGAAGTCTAAGTGAGTTCCTAATAAATAATTTCCTTGAACACATTCAATTTTTGAAATAATTTTAACATGAAAATCTTAGTTAGTGTATTTCTCAACTAATCAACAACATCATATGCCTTATGCAGATTTGCTTGTGCAAGTGAGTTGGGCCTAAGATAGGGAAGAATATGAGGATGGTAGGGCTCCAAACTAGGTAGGGGAGGCATGGTGACACATTGAGTAACAAATCTAATCACATTATCTACTATCTGTATAGGACTAGTAGTAGCTATGGTAGGAGAGTGAAGATAATTGATAGGTCGAGGTGGCGGAGGGATAAATGGTGTCAACTAGGCTCTCTAGTGATGGGTAGTGACTTAAGGAAGAGTAAAATGGACCATGCAACATGACTCAACACGCGATAGAGGCTCTAAATGAGGTGAGGCAAGAGGTATCTTAACATGTTTAGAAATTAATTTCTTACTATAATCTCATACTCTAAAAAGTAAGCATGAAAGGAAAAGAATGAATCTTTACCTTAACATATAGTAAAATTCATCATTCATGTACATGATAGGACCATGTATGGACTCCTTATTATTTTCAAGAAATGTTTTGAAATAAGTGAAATCCATTTTTTATTTTTATGTGAAATCTAATTTGGATGTAAGGTGATACCTCCAAAGCAAAGGGAACTAGTATATACGACTAGGGTTTGAAAGAAATGATTTAAAAAAAAATACTAATGTAAATTTTAAAAATTAAATGTGAAATTTTTATTTAAATATGTAGTGAAAATTAGGAAAACATTGGAAAAATCATCAAAGAATTTTTCCTAGGCTTTCTAGGGTTTTTATGTGCAAATGAAGTAAGTTGGGTTCACCAAATGATTTAACTATTTGGGAATATTAGAGTTTTATTCTTATTTTAGCTAAAGGTATAGATTAATAAATTAGTAAAGAATATTTCAATAAATATAGTCTTGATTTGTATAATTTATCTATCTTTTTTACCTTTCTAAAAATAGTAATACATAAGAAGAAAATATAACTTATCTAAAAATAAGCTCAGATGGCCAATACAAGGTCTAAAACTAGTTGTGCAGGCTGGGATAGTGTCTCAAATTAGAATCTTGATTTCATTTATCAAAAGGATAGGACCATAAAAAATAGGACACTTTGGGGTCTAGTGTTATTTTCCACTTTTGTCATTGTTGTCTGAACTAGTCACAAAGACCTTAAACATTTTGGGTTCTTACATTGTGCCAGTATGAGGTTGCTTGTGAAATATTGAGTACTGAATGTCAATGGAGCTCACTATAAAGATGATTTAATCTTAAAATCATAACCCTCCATCATTATTGATAAAATTGGATTTAAATCACTTGAGGAAAGGGGGCTTAGTGTGTAAAATGAATTGAACATGTAATCCACACCCCTTGTGTGGGTACACTGCCTACATACCAATAGTCTGAAGAGGGATTAAACCATATGTAGTTTTCCCACATAATCTGATTTGTGAAATAGTGTGATACATATGAAAAAATAACAAATTGAGAGTTATTGAAGTGGCTAGGGACTAGTATGAGGGTTTGAGTGTATTTGTAGCTGTGTTGGTTGATTATATGCAAAGAATAGGGAAGTTTGCCTTAGTGCTTTATTTGTATTATTGCTTTCTTTGTAATATTTTGTCACTTCCCTTTGTAAATGATATTTATATGGGATTTTATAGGGAACCATTATTCATGGGTTAGATGTATTTGTGTTAGGTCAACATAATGAAGGATCGAAATGAAATAAAAATGATTGTTTGGGATCAAAATATAAATGGATAAGAGCACCAAAAATGGTACACCTTAGGGTGTGGTGTTATAATCTAGGTATGGAAATCCTATCCTATATGTTCAAGACTTGGGGGAATAGGATTGGACTAGGAAATATAGTATGTTTGAAGTGGAATGACCATTCAGAAGGTTTTAGATGACTATTAATGACCAAAAAGGTGTCTAGAAGGGTCACAAGAACATGCAAAAAGGAGTTATGGATAGGGTGTCACAAACCACACTCAAACTACCACTTTAGCCATTTTATATGAATACACATATCATTAATATCCTCTAAAGGTTAGAAACATGGCTTCATGAAAAAAATAAAAATGAAAATGAAAGGATACCAACTATACAATAAGAATAAGTATATAATATCTTATTAAAACATTAATTTCTTTACACTCCTAAGAGATAAAATTAAGCTATCCATTTAGTAACATTCCATCAATTTTATAAATGAAAAATGGAACTATTATCACTACTTTTACCTTAATATAGCTAAGTTATCTAAGAGACCATAATTAACTAAGTTGTATGCAGGTCGGAGCTTAGATAAAAATGATAATGAATCATTTCAAGAAATAAACCAACACATCATGACTCATATAAGTTGTGAACATGTAAATACAAATCTTATAAATCTCAAAAAATTACTTATAAAAATAACCATTACACTTATTAAATATATTTATTACTTCCTCATATTAAAATGAAATTAGTCTTTATAACATGCTAGCAATGTCACTATTTTCGAATAGCTAATTTAATAGAGAAGACAGTCTTATTGCAAGTATACATATCTATATAATGTTAACATTAAATATTCAAAAAATCATGTCAATGAAATGTAATTTTCCCACTCTAACCTCAACATTCACAATAGAGATAATAAGTCTAATCTAAACATGTGCTCTTTTAACTCTTAACCAAGGTAAATGATTAGTTTGAATGTTGTCAACCAAATCAAAGTACACAAACTAATAATAATAATAATAATAATAATAATAATAATAATAATAATAATAATAATAATAATAATAATAATAATAATAATAATAATAATAATAATAATAATAATAATAATAGTAGTAGTAGTAGTAGTAGTAGTAGTAGTAGTAGTAGTAGTAGTAGTAGTAGTAAAATATCCCTATGGAATGAATTAAGATCATGCAACTAAGGTTTATTGAAAGCAAAACTTCTACTCCTCTATAGCAATGTTATATATACTAAAATATTAATAACATGTTTTATGATAGAGACACCTCAAAAATAAATATATAAGAAAATCATAGTCATATCATCATTAATATACAATCTTATATAAGTAAATATATTACACACTAGATAAAATATGAAATTTTAATTTGAAGTTATAGACATGACTACGAAGTTCTATATTCAAAATTCAAATTAATTTCATCCAAAAACCAACAACATGGTCAAATATCTCAAATTAAGATCTTAGTTTTATTTGAGTGTAAACGGGTAATTAATAAAGAAAGAGTAGAAATTATTAAAGTTATAGTGTAGATTAAGTCTAAGCAAAGTAATGATAAGTTTTACAATTTTGTTATCAATTACCATGTATAATCCCCAGAGCTCCTGGTGTTGACATTGAGCTTTGATACCAAAAGGTAATTCCCAAATTTTTATCTAGATAAAACCCATAAAACACTAACATTTTTTTTAACTACTAAGACTTGTTATTCACACAACTAGGCTAAGTCCATATGTCACTATGTCAAACTAGTTCCATTTTACTACTAAGGTTTCACTAACCAAACTAATAAATTAATTAAACATTAAGAACCTAATTTCATAAATGATACACTATATAATTAATAATTTACATTACAATACATTAATTTGACTATTAAGGTGTTGTTAAGTGTGTATTAATAAAATGTTTAAATAGTCTTTAATAATTGTTATTTCCAACCAAATAATTAAAATACATCTTATAAAAATCAAGGAAGACAGATAATTATTTTAACTTATAAAAAATTATCCATCTAAATAAAATAATTCTAAATAACTAAATTCAAAAATAACTTTAATAAACTAGTCGAATAATAATTAATTTAAAATAAAATTTAAAACATATTTGTTCCATTTAAATTACCCAAGGGCAATAAAATTATCAAATTTCATTTATGGATTAATATTTACTATTATTAATCAAATATTATTTACCACTAAGAATTAAATAAAACAATTTAATTTAATTAATAATGTAGGAGGGTTAACCCTGAAATAATTAAATAAAATAGATTTCAACTTTTTTGTGAATACTTAATTATTAATTTTTACAAGTTCAAGGAAAATAATTAATTTATAAAGATAAATTAAAACTAATTCATTAATTATATGCAAGCCATCAAGAATAAATATAATTAACTTTAAATTTAAATTTCAAAGTCAAAAGTCTTTATCCCACTTGCAAGTGGAGGAATAAGTTAGAGCCATAGGATCAAACTAATCTAAACCCTTAGATCTAGGTATTGTTTATAAAGCCCTAAATTTCCTTATGGCCTAAATAAAAACTATTTCTCAAACCTATTTCTCATTTTTTCTTTATTTTTTCATCTCACAGGTTTGCACATTCAAGCTATGGAGGAAGCTCAAAAAAATTCACTCCAATATGAAGATCATATTGCTTGCATGTATAAACTGAATGTATTTTCTTACTTTTTTAAAATTTTCTTTGGATTATTTATATAGATTTGATTATTTAGAATCAAATATTTATGTGTTTGTATATATAAAATCATATATACAAACACATAAATATTTGATATATATATATATATATATATATATATATAAAATAAACATATTATTTATTTATTTATTTTATCAAAAAAATATTTGAAAGCCTGCTAATCTTGGGCTGACCTAGGCATGCAACCTTGGCATCAACCAGGGTTATTGGCTAGGGCTGACAACCATTAAAAACTATTGGGGGTGGGGCATTCAACTGTATGAGCCCCTTCTCCCCATTTTGTATTATATGGGAGGGTTTGAGGGTTTGACCAGCTGACTGATTCTCCCTCCCCCTCCCAATCCATATTTATTTATTTTATTTATTATTATTTTTATATATTTTCTTTTTTTATTATGTATTTATTTATTATCATTGTTATATATATATATATATATATATATAAGGATAAATTTTCATTATTTCAAATGGTAATATATATGTTATTATTATCATATTATAGGATATATATAAATATATTTTTTGTATAATAATTTTGATTAGAATATATACATACACACAGACACACACATGCATGCATACACGTGCGCATGCACGCGTGCACACACACACACACACACACACACACACACACACACACACACACACACACACACACACACACACACACACACACACACACACTAACACACACACACACACACACACACACACACACACACACACACACACACACACACACACACACACACACACACACACACACACACACACACACACACACACACACACACACACACACACACACACGCGCACACACACACACACACACACACATTCTTTCCATAAATAAATCCCCACTTAGAGTCTTATATGAATAAAATGAGAAAGCTTCTTATTTTTGTTACTCACATACAAGTATAAACTAAACAATTTTCATTTTATTTATTTTTGTCATAATCTAATTTACAACTTGTCTCATCATATAAATAGAAGGAAAGAATTGTTTTCTCATAAATATAATATTATCATGTAAATAGTTAGTATTATTTAATTCATTAAATCACAAGATAATAATTCAATCAGTACCAAAGCTAACTAATCTTAAATTTTTTGTTTAATACTCTTGTAAATTAATATGATGTTGACTACAGTAATTTTCAGTAACTTAAAACATAAGATTTATTATATGAGTGATTTTAAGATAGTAACCTTTGCTTCAAAAAATATTTTTAACTTTCATAAATTAAAAGAGAGGAAGAGAGAGATGGTGATAGGGAGAATATTATTTTATCATAATCAATGTAAATAATAACCTCTATCAAGAGATCAACTTTTCATTTGTAGTCATAATCTTCGTTGAGATTCAAGAGAAGGAAAAATAAGGTAATATATTTTCCTTATAAAATTATTTCACTATTTGTTTTTAATCAAGAGTATGTATTACATTCAAATGTTACAAGGATATCTTCAACACCTTATTTATATAGATTCAATCACTTCCAACAATATAAATAGGTATATAATCATAAGTTTACAAGCTTAAAAACATAGTCTCTTACAATATTTTTAAGAATCCATAAATAAAAAACCAAGATTACAAGCTTTAAAGTTTATTCAATAAACCTTATTTTTCACAATGGTTCACAAGGAAAAGAATTTCATCAACAACATAAAAGTTTTGGGATTAAAAAATACATAAGAGAGTAGCCATGATTCTTCATCCTCAAGCTCCAAGCTCCAAGAAGTAAACACCTACACTCAAGTAGTCAAATTCTAAGGATAACTCAAGGACACCAAAATAGGCCAAAGGAAGGTGCTTGACCACCCATCCAAAGGGATCCATCACATGGGATCCTCAACTATTGAGTTTCATGCATAGTTTCCCCTAATCTCAAAGGAAAGATTCATGTATCAACTCCATATGCATAGGTAAAAGGTAATTCAAAGATAAAAAAAGAGTGCCAAAATCCAAAAAAAGAAAAAAAGAGAAATAAAGTAAGAGAATATAGTTCACATAAAAGACATCGAGATTTCATTAGAGAAAGAGAAGAGGCTTTTACTTTCTTGTCACATAAATTCATTAATGTGCACAAGGGCTTCCATGCTAAATTTAAAAGTGCTTATCAAGTATCAATATTCATCCCTATACCTCATAGTGTAAGGATGCTCCAAAGCCCACTACCAACATTTATACAACAATAGGAAGGAACAACAAGAAATGAATAACATGGAAACAATACAAGAGGAAAAACTTAATAAAAAATCTTAAATGAAGGGCATCCAATCCATCCAAAACACTAATACATTTTTTCATAAGGAATATTTATTCAAGGAAACAAGATAATTGATAGAGAGCATTCAAACATAATAAAAACACAAGTAAAATACCTATCTCAACCAAATCTCTACTTGAAAATATTCTCCAAGTTTATTTTTCTTCACCAAGCTCCAAGCTCTCCTCCATCCAAAAAATGCACCCCCCCAAAAATATCAACCCCCGAGTTCTTAAAAATATAAGGTAAAAAAATCAAGAGTCAATAGGGAAAAGACATGTGTCCATCCTCATCCCAAGAATGTGACCAGCTTTCAATAAAATCTCTTACAATCTCATAAATTCACTTACACACCTACATATATGTTTATTGCATAAAATACAACTCACTTGTACTAAGTACAATTTTTATTGTGGAGATGAAAATATAAGTCATAAACAAAGTCCTTTTAATGACCAAAGGGTGGTCAAAAGGCCTTGAGAACCCCTCTTACCTAATAGGTATGGGTATGGGCCTAAAAGAGACTTGTGAGACAAGATTTACTTATCCAAAATTCAATGTAAAATGTGCATGTAAGTAAAATTTATGGATTGAATACATGGGTTGGGTTTGTATGTCAACCTAACCCCTTATCAAGGTTAATTAACCTCATAGAGGTTAGCATAAGTTTAGGGTAATTTAATTAGGAAGGAGGTTTAAGATAAAACATCCTAATGAAAGATAATAAATTTATCAATAAGGGACATAAAATTAATTCGATTAAAAATTTAAAATAAAATGATTGGTATAAGATTAAAAGTTGGGGTAATTTCAATGGCACATATGGTCTATCAAGGCCTGCCTGAGTCCCTCATAATCTTGCCTTTGGTATCCTATAATATGGACACTTAATACAATATAAAATACATCCAATAAAATACACACACACACACACACACACACACACACACACACACACACACACACACACACACACACACACACACACACACACACACACACACACACACACACACACACACACACACACACACACACACACACACACACACACACACACAAAACACACACACACACATGAGCATATCATTTGAATATCAAATTATTTTCTTGGATGTATTTGATGCTGTGTCATAACATCAAATCACAATCATTGGTTAGTCTAATATAATTAATTATAAGTTGAAATGAATCATCATGTTATTCAACATCAAAATTTAAATAAAACATATATCCACTCAAGATAATTACACTAAGTAATCATGCCTTAAGTTAAGGTTTACTAAACTAGCTACTAAGGTACATAGTGATACTCTTATATAGTCCCCCACATATCCATTGAGATCAAAACATATAAAAAAACATATAGTATGAAATAATAATATAATTAGGATAACGTCAATTATCACATGCCAAATTTTATGAACATATAAAAGGGTCACCACATACAATAAATAGATCAAGATGACTAAATGCATAGGTATGACACAAGGAGTATTACAAAATATATATGAAAAATCCTTGGAAATCCTATATATGAATTATTTAATAAATCTAGTATGAATGACACTAAAGAATATTATCATGATAAGTTTATCATGCATTTATTTATAGTCATTAATATATGGATTGAATGAAATGCAGTTGATTTTCTGTTTGGACATGATTGATCCATGAGATCATTAAAGTATATGAAAACTTTGGACAAATTAGTGTTTATAGTTAAATGCTATCATTTCACCTATTTTATTAATATGCATGTATGCACAATGTCATGTTAGAATGAAATTATTTATGATATGATTCATGTGATTAAAATCATACAACACATAGGTTATAGTTAACTTCTTGATACCTGCACCATTATCATGTGTTCATCCATGAAGTGAGGGACATTCCCTACTTAGTAAATTATGTGGGTATGTATGGTCTATGGTTGGTATGGAAAAGAACTGTGAGTATGCTCTCCCTCTCCTTTAGTAGTTAAATAATAGATACTTTTACTCATGATTACATTTTGTATACATGTGATGATGTTGTAGATACCCATTAGTTATATAGATCAATGTATTTATTTATATTCACTCTAATGTAATAACTTTGTATTGTTATACTTTGGCAACCAATAGTTGACTGCTCTTATTGTATAATATTTTTATATGAACTTTCCATAGTTAGTTGAGTTATTATTCAATAGATATACTTTTTATGATAGATTGAATTTGTGATTATGTTAAATGCATTAATTTTATCATTATATAAATGAATCATAATTAATCAATTTTATAAGTTGAATTTAGTTAAAGATCAATTAAATTATTTTATTTCATAACAATCTTGATTGGATTACTAAATTAAAACTAAAAGGAAAACATTTTTGAGTTAAACCTAGTGTGGTTCTAACACACACTATCCCAAAGATTCCTACTTATGATGTTATCAGACAAATTAATAAAATTGTCATTATTAAATTCATTAATATTCTTATGTTTAATTTTAAAAAATCACTAGGGATAGGGATGGATAAATACCTATGCCCATAGAGTGAATTATGGTGAGGGATAGGGGTGGATATAAACACATACCAAATATACTGGAACACCCAACTTGATAAAATCATGTTCTTCATGGCATCCAATTAGTAGATCAATTTATGGATGCTCTCTTCTAGATTAATTTTTTATGGAAACATTCTTGTAGATTAATAATACTTTTTATCTTGTAGGAACCTATTGAATCTCAATTTCTCTGAGTACATGCTTTAAGGGGTGTACCAGAAAGGGGTGGGTAGACCATTAAGGATTCATAATATTGTTTTCCATTTTTTCACTTTCCATCTACATATCATCTCTTAAAAACCATTTATCTCGAGCTTATTCTTCTCAACCTTACCCATTCCAGTCATTTGCCATACTTTATCCCCCTTGTTCTTACCTTGACCCCCTTTCAACCAGTTGACTATACTAGGTCAATTGGGTTGAACCTATATAGTTTTTAGATTCTAATTATTATACAAGGTTAATTAGGTCGACCCTATACTATTTAGGGAAATGTTTCATTAGGATCTTTTTTACCCCTTTGACTAACCTAGCTTAGGACCTAGTGAATTATCCCCCAAAAACATATAGGTTTGACTGGGACAACCTTGTAAAGTCAACATTTTCAAAAGGATTTAATGCAATATCTACCTATATATACAAGTTCATTTACAACTATTTTTAATAAGAGAAGTAAATAAAAATAAGTGTGAATGAACATCTGATTATTGACCATTCTACTTGAGGAATAAATCTTAGGGTTCTAGAATTTTTTTGGAAATATATATCTTGTCTTATAGAGAAGATTTTTGGATGCATAGATAGATTATGTAGCTTATATCTTATTTTTATTTTTATTCTTACATACTACAACAATCTTTTGTGAAGCACCTTGGCCAAGGGAGAGATTGAGGATCGGTAGGTTTGTCTTCAAAGGTAATTATTCCTAAATTTATTTCTCCTTTGTAAGAATAGATAAATAATTTAGTTGTGCTTCTTTCTTCCATGTCTTAGGTTTCTACATACATTGACATGAGTATATGTATTCCATGCAATTTTTAGTTTAGTTTATTTATTTTCTAACCCCCACTTTGTTCCACAATCTTTGGTATGCACTAGATTAGATTTACTTTCTTGTTTATTAGAATATAGTAAACATTAAACCTATGATTCTTCTAAGGTTGTTGTATGATTATGTTAGACTGTAAGATTTGAAACCCTTCCTATCAAAGTGTATTGTGACAAGTGATTACCTAATCAGGGCTAACAAATCCCCATATTGGTCATGTCCCCTCTTAACAAATATATCCTCAATCATAAGTGTAGGTATGCTCTATCTTCTTTGATCCAGGATTGATTTATAGACATGATGCATTTTTGACTGCATACATTTTGGTGAACCCAACATGAACTAACCCTTATAGGATTTATTCATCTTATTTCATATCTTTCATTCTTTCATCATTATTTTTATCATATATGTTTCATACTAGATTGACTTTATCAACCTAGTATTTCACTTCTATGTGTAGGTTTCTAGGTATAGGCTACTAGATTGATCCTATCAACCTAGTATAGTTTTTTAGATTTTTAGACATCCAGTCTAGAGTACTAGGCCAGCCCAATCAACCATGAAATTTTTTAGACATAAGGTTTAGCATACTAGGTCAATGCAATCAACCTTGTACATTGTTAGGTACATAACAACAAGTTTTTACAAAGATTGATCAACCCAATCAACCTAGTTAGCCATATTTATAAGTGTATATCAAGGTTGTTGAACAAAAGTATTCATTATATACATATTTTATCCACTAAGGTTCCTTTATATATCTTTTTTATTTATTTATAGTCTTGCCTTTTATAGCTTGTAGTCTTTAAAAATCCCCTTGCACAATCAAATGGATTGACCTTGCTAACTAAGTTTTGTGTTCTGTGTGTTATCTAAAAATCGGGTCATCTCTACCAACATTGTTCATTTTCAGACCTTGATTTCATAGTATAGGATCAACCCTATCAACCTTATTCTATATTTTTTGCATACACTATTGACCATATGAACATTGTGCCTTGTTTCAAAGTTAGAATTAACCTTATATGATAGTAATTAGTTCACACTTTCTTTTCTTGTTGCTTGTATACTTAGAATAAATCACGTAGCTTAATTAGGTGGTTTTAAATTAATCATTTAGTTTCAATATTTTCTATTTTATGCACACATGGATAAATCACAAAATCTAAACAAGCATTTTAACATTTGTCTACCCAAGGCTAACCTACTTGGATTTCATGACTAAGGAGGAAGTTAACTTGATACTCTAGTCAATTATAAAACGTGGTTAATGGTATATTCTAGCTAAGAACGAGACACCATTATCACTATGATGTGTGAAGTGATTGGGTAAGCCCCAATACCAAGCCTAAATTATTAATAATATAGTCCCTTTAAGCCCAAACTACCTGAAACCATCCTTAGATTGGCATTCTAGTTCCTTGCTTATAGCCAAATTTCCATCACATTTAAAATCATATCTTAATAATTTAATAAAAATTCAGATTAACCAATTAATTAGATCTTTACTTTCTAGATTACTTTCTCTTTGTTCAATTGTATTCAATATTTCAAAAACTTGCATTAGTCAACATTAGTGCAAGGTTTTGTGTTGTGTACTTCAATTGGATTGTCTAGTGTTAATCTAATTGACTATTTATTTCCTTTCAATTATTTCTTTTCAAATTGCTTCCAAAAATTTATCTTGTTTTAGTCCACAAACCTATCATAAGTTTCTTAATTTCCCTATCTATTATACTAGGTCAACCTAGTCAACCCTATACCTTTTCTAGCCTATGTTCACTATACTGAATCAATCCAGTCAACCCTATATAGTTTGTAGACCCTATTTCTACTTTTCCAATCTCTATTCACTATATTGGATTGACCTTGTGTAGTTTATAAACCCTATTATTATGCTAGGTGGAACTAGTCGATCTTATATAGTTTCTTTCATTTCTTATTTTTTTCATTTCTCATCTTTCATTCTTGCCCTTCATCATACACTTCATATTTTATGATAATACTAAGTTGAAGTCAATAGACATGATCAATCTTATCAACCCTCATAGGGTTTCTCATAGATAGAGTAAGTCTGCTCTCTTGGATGCTAGTAATGTTTATATTGCCACTCACACAATGAACTATGGTACCTCTCCTAATACCTCTTCATAGTGTAATCCTCTTTTCTCATTATAACACTAACCTAAATTTGAGTATAAACCTGAATGCTCTTCTTTATCTCTTAATTTCCTCAACATTGAGGAAAAGATCCTTATACCATTTACAATCATATGATTAGAGGTCAATTTGAAGAGCCTCATTCACCTACTCCTACATTATAAATTGGATTTGTGGGTACCACTTTCTTTGATTCTCAACCTCTTCCTTAGATTATGATCCCTTCTTACACCATGACCTCTTCTTCTCTAACTTCTTCTAACTTCATGCCTATTATATCCACTAACATGGTAGGTTCTACATCTAGTGGGCCTCTCATAAGATCTACTATCTTTAATACTTCCACTAGTGCAATTTTTTCTACCCAAGGTAATCATGCTATTAGTGCTTATTCTTCTCAACCATTAACTATTACATATTTTTCTACATAAGAAAATTTTGCCACTAGTGCCTCACATTCTCATAATTCCTCTCAAGTTCCTATCAACACCAATAGTGGTACCCAAACCATTAATACCAATTCTAAAAATTACAATAATGCTAATCAAACATAAAAAATATTGTTACAAACACTCAATCAAATGAATACCTTCCAAGCTCATAACAAAAATCAAATAATGAGAATGCAAAATGACCTCTTCATCTTCAATCTTAGTCTCAAAAAACAACTTGGGGCATACATAACCAGAATATTCCCCCTCATCCTCTTTGATGTTCTCAAGGCAATCTCATTCTTCAACCTCCTTTGATCAACAAAACCATTAAGTATCTCTAAAATTAACCTCTCACTACTCAAATTTATAATATTTATATTGGAGGTATCACACTTATAATTTATTATAATGCATCAAACCAATCCCACCCTTCATCTTAAAACATTTGGAAATATTTATAATGATTGGGTCAAATTGAACACCTTTGTCACTACCAAAATCTTATCCAAAACTCTCACAGGTGATGCCTTGGATTGGTACAACAAACTTATAACTCATTTCATTACTAGTTTGGAGGATGTAGTGAATGTTTTAATTCAATAATTCTACTAATGATCTTCCCAAAAACACTTTGGCCCACTTCATAAATTAAAAATAACTTGAAAATGAAACTACTCAAGCATTTACTAAAAGGTGGAAAACTTTTTTAAATAAATATGAACATAACATGATTGATGACAATATTTTCCATCTCCTTACCAATGTCCTTTTTCCTAAACTTTAATATTGGGTCCACACTCTCTCTCCACATACCTTGGAAAAGGCTATTGACCAAGCTAAATGATAACATTTCCTTATTCATAAATTTAAATCCACCCCAATATTCTTTGGGTCCTCATCTCTTAGTTAAGAACAAAAATTGCAATGTTACCAATGATGGTGTTATAGATTCCTATGACACCATTTATAATGTTAAAGTTATCACTCCTACCCCTTCATCAGAACCAACTCCCCCTTTTCAATAATATACCAATCCTCATTTGCCTTCACCATACAACATTAATGTTCATAAACCTCTATCATCAGTTAAATTACTTAAGCATCTACCTAGGCCTCTTCCACAAGATCTTGACCCTACCCATCTTATGAAATCCTAGTATGATCCTAACAAGTTTTGTTTGTTTCATGTTAGTTGGCATCATTCTCATGAGATCTGTAGACAACCTCGTAATCTAGATATGGTTTCTCTTATTGGTCCTAATTTTGATCACAATTCTATTATTCAAAAGCATCAACAAGCTTATGAAATTTCTTTCAAAGATTATAAATCACATGATAAAACTCAATCCTTAAATTAGGCCAATGCTCATTTAGCTATCTATAAAGACCCTCTTCCTAATCATCAACCTATTCAAGACAATCAAGATAAAGCCAACCATTCCACCAATAATGTATAAAGTTTTTTTGAACCCACTTTCGAAGAGAATGTGGTTAGCATGAATAATATGTGAAGGGTGGTTAATGTTATTTATTCCTAACCTATCTACACTCCATTTAGAACATATCATGTTATCCCAGATTCTTTTCCAACTCATTTAAATGAGTTGGGGAAAGATGACCTTATTACTTTAGATGATTCAATTTTTGATTCTCCCTTAGATAACACTTCCTTTTCTATTTTTACCACTCTTTTTTTTCATCTTCTAACACTAATGATAATCAAATTTACACTAACACTTCTACAAATTTTAAAAAACAACTTTAACTAGCTACTTCATCATCACAACATGATTTGCAGCCTTATTCTAAACCTTCTTCTTATCAACATAAATTCCAATGTAATTCAACTCCTCTTTTTGAGGACCACCTTAATAATTATACACCTATATCTAACAACCTTATTATGGGTTATGATGAGTAGGATCCCATTGCAGAACTCACTAATCTCCCATCCCAAATTTCATTCATTTATCTTATGAGGACATCTCCACATCATAGAAACCTTATTATGCAACTATTATTCAAGATGAATGTCCCTCATCCTCCCCTAGTAGGATGAAAGGCAACCTTATCTGGATCTAAGGATAGTATATTAAAATAATGTGAAGAGATGCATATTAATATTAATGAACTATATATAGTTATCTTTCCTTAAAATTTCCCATTATTCCTTTTTTTGAGCCTAGTTCTATTCCTCCTCCATCACCACCTTCCCTTGGTGATGGTTTGCTTGCCTTACCTAAGCTGGCTTCATTTCCCACTAAATGGGATGATGAGTCATCTCTAGATTATTCCACTCCTATTATACCTCCTTATATGAGTGATTCTTAAAAGACCACTCTGAAGTGTATCTTTTACTTCCCTGGGACATATTATCATTATTCTACCCATTATCACAAGTTATGACAATATCTTGATACTTTACATCCTTCTTCTCCTACCTTAGACAAATCCATGCCTCCCCTAAAGTTCTGTTCAAACATATACCTAAGTATGGTGAGGTATATTATATATGACACCAATGTGGTACCCATCAAATCAATCATTATTGTATCCATCAACAACATCTTAAGGATCATCAGCTTATTTTGCACGCGCGAACCCAAATTTGAAATTGGGTGCAGTGTTATGAGGCTGTGGAGAAGAATCTTACTCCTATTGCAGGGATTAAAGAAACCACAGTGGTTCCCATAATAAGGCTCCTCTCCTTCTTCTTCATACATGGATCCACCTCTAGTGGTTCAGATCACCTCCTGTGGTCCTTTCATGGTTTCACCTAAGAGTTGGTTGCATGCGGTCAAATCCACCCATTTTTTTATAGTAATTCAAAATCCTAAAGATAGGCAGTCTATATTGTGCCATAATAATTATTCTTGGCAAGGCAAGTTTCCTCTTTTGGCCATTGGCACAAGGATTCCTCTCTCAGAATATTTTAACAAGATCTATATGGATCCTTCTTCCGATTCATTTATGGTAAGAGGCAGTTTATGGAGCTTTAGGGGAGTTTATGTATGAAGATGACCTCATTCGACCTGATGGATCCTTCCTCCACCAAGTGGACACAAATTTGGATTATGAGGGGATTCCTTTCAGGTGTAGGAAGTGTTACATGAGACATTTAGCTGTCCGTTGTGGTGTTGGGATAATCCCAGACGTTCCCTTCTTGGTGGCCAAAGGATTTCTCTAAACATCCACAGACAAACTACCTTCTTCCAGATTTTGAGATCAAGAATGAGGAAAGGGAGCACCTGAATCAAAAGATGAAGAGGATGGAGAATCATCAAATGAAGCCTTTGACTGTAGTTAATAATATAGCTGATCCTATGGAGGAGATGGTGATCTCATCCCCTATTCATCTTTCACCAGACTTTTAGACTGTCACAAGGAGTTGAGGCATGATTTGAAGATGGCTAGACTGTAGTTAGAAGAAAGAAGTCTAAGCCTTTGGTCCCTCTACTTGGAATCTTCGGTTTTTTAAAAGATTCCTATTGGTTTTTGGGGGCAGTAAACTGGTCATTTCAAGATTTGTTTTCTTGAATCTGTGTTTTGATAGCTCTCTTATCTGTTGGTTACATTAGCAATAGTTGGTGATGGCAACTTTTTTGAGATTATCAGGTTCTGGTGTTAACCTTGTGCTTTAATGTGTGGGGTCCCTTCAAAACCTATTTTTACCTTTAATCTAAAACAACATCTTAAGGGCTACTATTAGACCTTATTCCATTCCTCCCAATATAAGAAGGCTTCTCCTTCTTCTTCCATGATCCACAGTGGTTCAATCATCCTGTGGTCCTTTCATCACCTTTTATGCCTCCACCCATGATTCCTTCACATTCCCTTGCCTAAATGAGTCCTTGATCCTGTGATTACTGCATCTCTCATAAATCCCACATCCACATATTCTCCAAAGCATCACTTTAATGATTTTACTTATCATGATCTATTGAGTATTCATACTTTTTCAATTGAGGAGATTAGAAGAGAAGTATTTTCCTAGCTTTCATTGAATATCATTGAGACATTAGCAATAGTTTGTATACAAATTCATAGAGATTCATCTGATGTCTTGGATAATGTGTGTGGGTAGATTTATTAATACTTATGATCACATGCATGGTGCCTTTACATTTAAATTTTGATTGGATGTGTGATCTAATTTCATTCTTATCTATTTTTTATATCATTTGACATTGTGTCAAATTCATATTTTTTCTTATATGGTGATTGTTTACTTTTTATTCTATATCTTATATATTTTTTTTAAATATTTTTATATGATTGTATTTATTTATCATTGTTTTCTCTTTTTTTCTTGAGTTTTTCTCAAAACTCTCTTCTTGTGTCTTCATGATTATTTTCTTTCTTATCTCTATTTTTTGTAGATAATTGTCATTTTGACTTGGTTACACAAACCATGTTCCCTTTGGTCCTTATCTCCTTTTACCATGTGATTAGTTAGCAAAAAATGTATCTTATTATACTTTTCTTTTATTGATCCACTTTTAGATCTCCTTTCCCTTCTTCCTTTATTACAAACTAAACATATACATGGTTAAGACTTGAGATCACATGCTAGTTCATTGTTAATCCTAAGTGTCCTAGTCGGTCTTTATCTTTGGTTACCTAGCTTCCTTTAGTCTTAGCCTATAACTCATTCATGTGTCTCACTACATATCTCATGCTTTTTCATTCCAAATCAATATGAAGGAGGAATCTTCAAAATATATAAAATGTTAAAATCCAAATCACTTTACAAAAGGCAATGATGTAAAAGGAAAAAATATTCTTATAAGTCAAATCACACTAAAAGACATGATTCAAAGCACATCTCCTTCTTCTAGTCAAAGTTCAAACTCCATAGTTATCCTCATGGTAGAGCCAAGGTACTTTGGGATGTGGTAGGCTAGTAGATTAGAAAAGGAAAATAAAAAATATATTTTTGAGCTGCCTAATTTCTCATGTAAGTACCAAATCTTCATAGTAGACAAACATCTTTATAAGGGGTATTGAAGAATGGGGAACACATTATGGGGAGGTAGGTCTATTTTCCTTTTAATTTACCAATATAAATTCATTATTTAATCTTAATATCATTCTTATTTGCCTACAAATATTTGTGTCTATAAATAATAACTTTCCTTTGTATATTGATGGTCACTAGTCACTTAGTGTCTTCTCATGTCCTTAGAATGCCTCTTTCCTCCTAAGGTCTTATCATAATATGCCAAAATATTGATATTTACACTCCCTTTATCATTCCCTATATGCCTCATATTCCTCTCAAGAAATATTATTGTGTCTACTGATCACTCCCCTTGGGATTTCATTTGCGAGTTACATTATAAGATTGTAGATAGGACCCAACATTCCTCTTTAATTACCACCTTTTTCCTTCATGTTACCTACATCCTTTGTTACCCAAATTTTCCAATTTATTCC
>JARHVA010007620.1:72500-130000 GCA_037957365.1 Torreya grandis | reverse complement strand
TACATTGGAAACCTTCACATCTCTTTTAGTCTAATTATTTATATACAACACTAATATAAGTAAAGGTATGTGTTTTTTAATTCTATCCTTTCCTTTATCTTATTTTATGCTTACTACACTTTACTTAGCATAGTGTTGTGTGTTATCATGTTATATTTCCCAAAGCACCATCCCATGTTGCACTTAGATTTGAGTGGGGAATATTTATAAACATAATAATTTTAAGTTTTATTGATTACTAACACTTTGTATCTTGAAATAACCTATCGAGTCTCAATATTTATGAGTGCATGCCTTAAGGGGTGCACTAAGAAAGGGGTGGGTAGACCATTGGTGCTTCATAAAATTATTGTCCCATTTTCTAATTACCATATACACACTCATATCATAAAAACTATTTAAACTAAGATTATAATTCTCAAAATTACCCATTTTAGTCATTTTCTATGCTTTATCCTTCTTGTTCTTGCCTTGACCCCCTTTCAACTAGTTGATTATATTAGGTCGACTAGGCTGACCCTGTATAATTTTTAGCTTCTGATTATTGTATAAGGTTGAATAGGTTAACCTTATACTATTTAGGGACATTTCTCATTAGGATATTTATTATCCCTTTGATTGACCTATCTTAGGACCTAGTGAATTATCCCCCAAAAATATCTAGGGGCGATTAGGTCAATCTTGTATAACCAACATATTTAGAAGGATTTAAGGAAAGATATAACTATATATAAGAATTCATTTCCAACCATTTATAAGAAGATAAGTAAAGAATAATAAGTGTGAATTAACATATACTTATTGACCATTGTACTTGAGGATTAAAGCTTAGGGTTCCATACTTTCTTTAGAGATATTTGATCTTATCTTGTGGAGAAGTGTTTTGGATGCATAGATAGGTTATGTATCCTAGAGCTGATTTATATTTGTTATCCTTACATACCAAAAAAATCTCTTGCAAATCACATTAGCTAAGGGAGAGATTGAGACTCAATAGGTTTATCTTCAAAGGTAAGTATTTCTAACTTTATTTCTCCTTTGTAAGAGTAGATAGATAATGTAGTTATGCTTCATTCTTACATGCATTAGGATTTTGTATACATTGATTTAAGTATATGTCTTCTATGAATGTTTGGTTTAGTTTTTTTCTAACCCCCACTTTGTACCACAAGCTTTGGTGTGTACTAGATTAGATTTACTTTCTTGTTTATTAGAATAAAGTAAACATTAAACCTAGGAATATTTTAGGATTATTGTATGATTGTGTTAGATTATAAGATTTGAAACCATTCCTAGCATGGTGTATTATGACAAGTGATACCTTAGTCAGGTCTAGTAGATCCCCATATTGTCCATGACTCTACTTAACAAATGTATCCCCAATTAAAAGTGTACGTATGTACTATCTTCTCTGAGCTAGGATTGATTTATGGACATGACGTATTTTTTTTCATATAATCCTTCTTATGATTTTCATCATCCCTAAGGCACAAGATCTATTTTCCCCATGGTAATGACCTTATGGTTTTACCATTGGTGATTGAATTATGTAGAGTTATAGTGTATCAAGCTATTTTCATTTTTGACTACCACCTATCTCACTTCTTCACTCCAGTCACCATGCTCATGATTATTCATTTTTGATTGATTTCCTCTATTGCTAAAAGGAACATGAGACTATTATAATCATACTTAATAATTTGATACAAATTATCTCATCTTTCAAATGTAGGAACAAAAACCTCATCTTCATCCTCTTTACACTTATCATCAATAATGTAAAAATTATTATCTTTAGTGATGAGGACCCTCATGACTACATAATTTATACCTATGCCAATTTAATTAAAAATAAGTTTTCCTTATAATGGGATATCTTTAAATTTTAACTTATTTAATTTATCCTCTTCACATGGACAACTGATTCCAATGCCCTTTTCTTATATTTCACCTTTCTCCAATGATGATATGAGAGTTGAACTACATAAAATAATTTTATGATCTTGTTGAATTATATTTACAAATGTAGGAACAATAAAATATGGTATGTTTAGCTTAGATGCACAACATTCATCTTTTTCACCCAGATCCTCTAAATTTTCCATGTATTTTAGAGGTTAATTATAAGAAACTTATAATTTACTTTTTTGTGTGGTAAAATCCTCGTTACTTTTTATTTTCATCCATGAACTCACTAAAATGACTACTAAAATTTCATAATTAGACTCATCCTCATCATTACTATCTTGGACTAGTTCTCACCTACTAAATGAAGCATTCTAGGTTTATATTATTATTTTGATAGATGTCTCATTTCATATCCATAGACCCTAAATTGCAAACTTGGGAATGTGTTCTCATAGGTCAACCTATGCATTTCTTCTTGGGATGCTCTTACAAAAAATGACACTTGATTATCAATAGCACTAAAATATGCTTGATTATCATAATGAGGTTTGAATGATTATATTTTTTAGGTAATTCTTGAATATAAGTCATGAGTTGGTCCATGCGATGAATTTTAGGCAAAAAAAAAAAAGATTATGGATATAAACACCTGACTAACCTAACAAATAGAATAGGTCATCACCATAACCGATCCATGTACAAAATCTATGTATCTAAACACACTCTTCATTTATTCCTCTATGTAGAGATCACACCACTCCCCCATTTATGTGTATTCTACTACCAGGTGTTTATTGATAATTCCCAACTTAAGTCTTGCCCTCAATCATAGACTTTTACACACTAATCATATGAGATTGTAGAGTGTCACCGCATAGACACTTAGTTGTAGACCTTCATGTAATCCTTGGAATCCACCTCAACTAAATCACATGTTAGTCTACTCTAGCCATGTAGCTTCATAACTATCATAGAACTAGTTGTTAGCATTCAAATCCTACACCTTTAAGGAGGTTGTTAGGGATAGTTAGTGTTGTTCCCAAAATTTTTCCCTTGTTTTTGTGGACAACCTACTAATCAGTTTAGTTTTGCAAACCAAAACTCTCTCTTTTCTTTCTCAAAAATGTTCTGAGAAGTTAATTTTTTCAAATATCTAAGCCTTTTTAGCTAAGGAAACCACAACTTCAATAGGCAAGCCTTCTTCAAAGGAAGTTCAAAACAATTAAGACATTTCCTTAGTGTTTTAAGGATGGTTCAACACCCAAGTTCAATCAAAAGACTTAAAAATGGGCTTCAAAGAGTTAGAATGAACCAATTTGAACCATTGACCCATTGAACTCCACCTTCGCAAGGTTTAAAGGTTCAACGTGTTCAACGGTTCAATGACTTCGATGGACTTAAAAGAAAAGAAGGCTTTGAAGAGTTAAGATTGAACTTTGAAACATTAAACCTCAAACTTAAAAAGAGTTCAAAGGTTCAAAGTTTAACAAGCTCAATAAAGTCTAAAAGACTTATAGAAAAGAAGGCTTCAAAGAATGAAGATTGAAGTATGGAACCATTGAACCTTGAACCCAAAAGAGTTCAAAGGTTCAATGACTTAGATAGACTTGGAAAATCTAGAGAGTTTGATGCTTCAAAAGAAATCAAAAAATTAAGATTGATTCATTGAACCATTGAAATTTGAACCAAAATGGTTCAAAGGTTCAATGAATTTGATGACTTTGGTAGATTAGAATGAACCACTTTGAACCATTGAACCCTTGAACCCTGACTTGTCAAGGTTCAAAGGTTTAACGAGTTCAATGGTTCAACGACTTCAATAGACTTAAAAGAAAAGAAGGCTTTGAAGAGTTATGATTAAACTTTGAACCATTAAACCTTGAACTTAAAAAGAGTTTAAAGGTTCAAGGTTCAACTAGTTAAATAAAGTCTGAAAGACTTAAAGAAAAGAAGGCTTCAAAGAATGAATATTCAACTATTGATCCATTGAACCTTGAACCAAAAAGATTTCAAAGGTTCAACGAGTTGAAAGGTTCAATGACTTAGATAGACTTGGAAAATCTAGAGAGTTTGACGCTTCAAAAGAAATCAAAGAATTAAGATTGATTCATTGAACTATTGAATTTCAAACCAAAATGGTTCAAAGGTTCAAAGTTTCAATGAATTCAATGACTTCAGTGGACTTAAGAGAATAAAAGGCTTTAAATAAAGAGAACGAATAATTGAACCATTTAACCTTGAACTAGAATGGTTCAAAGGTTCAATGGGTTCAAAGAGTTCATAAGTTTGAAAGGAAGCTTCGAGCGAATGAAGAAAGTGGAAGATTTTAGAAAGAGGTTCAAAGGGACCAGTGACATCCCCACAGACATCAATTTAAAAGTGATGGAATGACCGTTGATTTTCAAAATCCTTGAGAACAAGCTCAATGACCAACTAAGGAAGGAGATGAATAAGAGAATGGAGGAAGCGAGAAGATAGCCCCAAGAGCTTAGATTGCTAATTAAAGGCAAAACACAGCAAGGAAAACTAGAAATATTTATATTAAAGTTATTTCTAGTAGGAGGAATAGTCCACCAGGTGGATATCAGGGAACATAAATATTTAAAGATGTGGCCTATTTTTCTACATGAAGTAAAGGCGAATGGATAGCCATGTAAGTGTCATTGAGAAGACCAAAAGAACCATGATGAGGAAGGGACATTTGAATTAATTTAGAACACCAAAGTCAAGGCCAATGCCCTATTCCAGCATGGCTCTCTCATAGATATTAAAGGCATTCAATTCAGTATGGTCTGATTTTGTGAAAATAAGCACCCAAGTCTTCCTTATAATGCTATATATTGTAAACTCCCAATTTGTATTATGGGGATCTTTTTGTCATCAAAAGTGAAGCTCTGCCTAAATTGAAAGGAAATCCTGAGACTTTGAGCTCAGACTATTAATCATTTTTTTTAAATGAATAAGAAAGAAAGTGACCTTCCAGACTTTGTGTTGGAATAAGCTTGGTCTTTTAGGAAATTGTTCTTATGTCTATTTTCTAAATACAGTCTTGTCCATTTAATCAAATAAGTAGAATTAATGGAAATAAGTTGGAAGATGTCCTAAAACTAACTATGGGAGACTTTGTGCTACCATAATTGCTTTCAGTCTATGTTTTTTTTATGTAAAGGATACTAGAGAGACTTTGTGCTCTCTTTATCCTTCATAATTCTATACTATAGTGTAGTTTTAGGTGCAGACTTTGAGCTGCATTTAATCTTGTTGTGTTCCTTTGTCCTAATCAGTAGAAGAGACAACTAAAATTTTGTACTTTAGTTGGTTTCTTTTGGTTTCTATTTCTACCCTGGGAGAGCCATGTTGTTTCCTAAATATCACTTCTAAAAGAAGAGAGTTTCCCTTTCAGTAATTAAACTAGAATCCTCCTCTATTTTGTAAACATCATCTCTAAAAAAGGAGAGATGGATGGTTTGATTCTACCCCTGAGTGTATTTTTAGTTTATATTAGCATTTAGTAATCTATAGGGAACATCCCCTTGCTGAAAGGAGAGATTTATCTCTTTATGATGTGGTAGACCTACACATTTGGCCAATTAGATATCCTTATGTTGTGGTTGAAGCACCTATTTTGTCCTCAATCAGCTGGTGACAAAATATTCACCCAATGGTTTTTTGGTGACTCCACTAGGGTAGAATAAATATCCTGTATGGTCTCAATCTCCAAACTGAAATAGTTCCAGTTCCTTCCCATATCCATTTTACACTCTGGAAGACCCACCATACACATGAAGCCAGAGAGCTCAAGGTATTGTTGACCATATATTTGAGCTTGTGTAATGAAATAATTTTTTTCTTTCTCCTCCACAAACTCACCTTCAACAAACTACAAGTTTTCATCCTACTAACATCAGGTCCCCAATACCATGCAAAGCTACTTTTTCCTCTACTAGCATAGCCTTATCCATACATATCCCACAAAGATTTATTATCCCTCCTTTCAATAGCCATATCATCATATTCCAAGGCCCCTGGGGTAATACTTTTGGTCCCCTGAATCTGACCCCACCTCTACATGTGCTACCCCATAGCTCAAGGAAAAATTTCCCCAAGTTCCTTGGTGATGGTAAGGTTCATCTTGATGAACATATTATAGCCTTTTACATTGCCTTTGGGGTAATAGGCATTAAATATGAATACATTATAGTTAGACTGTTTGTGGAGACACTATAAAGAGCAATTATACACTAGTTTTATCATCTGTAAGCACAAACAGTGACTGACTGGAACACTCTCAAAGACAAATTTTAGGCCAAGTTCAATCCTATAGAAGATTCACATGCCCTGCTAGTTCAGCTTACAAAAATAAAGAAGGAGCCTCATGAACCCATGATAGACTTCATTTCCAAATTTAATACGCTGAGGAATAGGATTCTCATAATTACTCAACTGATGCTTGAGACTCTCAAATGTTTCTTCATCAGTTCTTAGCTTCCTAAAGTAAGTTTCCTGTTGAGATGAGCTAGCCAAATAGACCTTGTTGTAGCTCAAATTTTGGTGACTAAGGTTGAAGATAACCTTATCTTGGTAGGAAAGATAAGAAGAGATCCTAATAGAGGTAAATCTTCTACATCTTCTAAACTTTCTTCTACAATCACCACTGATCTTATGGTGTAAAATCTTTCAAATGAATTGCTAGCTTTCAAAAAACAAATAACACAAGGGATATCTACTCTTCCTTCTTATCAGGATATACCAAGGAGGATGTTTCCCAATCATTCATATCAAGGCAATGCTACCAGGAATCAAGGGTAACCACATCACCTTCCTCCCCCACCAGGGAAGATTGCCATTAAATTATCACCAGCTAACTCAGCAGTTGGTTATCTTGAAATCGAGTCTAATTTTTTATTCCAACCTAAGTTGAACTAAGAAGATGATGCTGATCTCTTTGCAAAAGGCCAAGAAGAATCAGCTGGCAACTCTAACATTGGATTCCTAAATTATTAGGATGAACCTAGAGCTAAAGGTGAAGCATTTGATGGATCATACACAGTATTTACCAAGACCTAGAACCAATTAGCTCAACCAATGGATAAAGGAAAAATAGAGGAAAAGCTATGCCCAGCAATTTCAATTTCCAAAAGAGGAACTTCTCTACCTTTCTAATCAAAGGATCCGGTGAGCAACAAAAAGGTAAGTACCTCAAATTTTCCTTCATCTTCTACTTCAAATTCGTAGACCAGTCCTACACCCAATAAAACCCAAATTGATGGACTACCTTCCTCTATCTCAAATTCATTTCAGTCATTTGATATAATTGACCATGTTAAGAAAGCCAAAATTCAAATGTCTGAGTTTGAATTCTTGCAATCCAACCTTGAGCAGTTGGATAGGTTACTTCAATGTGTCAAAAATAAAGTTGTCCATGCAGGCCAAGAAATTTTGAAAGAAACTTGTGATCCACCAAAGAACACACCTGCCCAAAATAATCTTATGATCACTTCTCCAGCCACCCCTAGAAAGATAACCATTTTATGTCTCCCTACTAATAAATAGTCATCAGCTAAATAATTACATTATAGATTTTGGTGCATTTGACAATGTCATCCTACCAAGGTGGTGGAATCTCTTAGTCTCACACTGACTAATAAGACCTTTGGGAGATGTTTCTCCATGGAAAATAAATAGGTGCCTCTACTAGGACAAATTAAAGATGCTCAATTTGCATTTGTGGCCTTTCCAAATAAGAGAATCAAAATGATAGTCTTGGTGGCCAATGTCCCAGCCTCCTATGGCATTCTTCTTGGGCAAAATTTTTGCAAGGATGTTGGTGGAGAATTAAGCATGGACCTATCTGAGGTAAGGATACCTATCAAGAGCATCATACAAAAGCTACTTCTTCAGAAGGAATCAATATATATTGTCACTCAAACTTCAGCCCCTGAAGCTCATATTTTGTTTGAGTCTTCAGGCATGGGTAATTACTTTTTGGCTACTAAATATATTCCTATTTCAGTAGACAAAAGCTTACTAATTGACAATCTAAAAAATTTAGATAAAACATCAAAAGAATTGGTAAGGCGTAGTACACATGAAAAGGGATTTTTCCTTCCTAACAGAGAAAAATATGAGGATCAAAATTTGATGATGTCTAGATCTTAGAATTTGATGGCAGCAATGCTTCAACTGGTTCAAGAGCAGGGGTTGTTTTAATATTTCCTCAAGAAGATATTTTTACATATGCATATAAGTTGTAGTTTAACAACACCAATAATACTATTGAGTATGAATCATTAATGCTCGAATTAAAGGCTACTCAAGATAAAGGTGTTAAAATCCTCCATGCTAAAGGAGACACTAAGCTGGTGGTTTGTTAGGTGAGGAACCTATACCAAACCAAGAATGAAATATTGTGACATTATCACAATTTGGTGTGGGACTACATTGAAAGATTTGATGGTTTTAGTATTTTTTTTGTGCCCAGAGAATTCAACAGTCATGCAAATGAATTGGTTGTCTCTACAACTCTCTGGGTCCCTCATAAAGACTTCAAAGAAGATAGGTACACTACCGAGTTAGTCTTTCAACCAAGTGTGACTGATAATGCTAACCATTGGTAGGTGTTCAATGGTGATAACCAAATCATTGTTTTTCTAGAACAAAGAGATAGCTTTGAAAAAATTTAATTTGAAGGTAGTGAATCTCCACCGTAAGAATCAGCTCCTTAGACAAATTCAAAAGTTGATGAAGAGTTCCTCCAACTCAAAGGGAATAAAATTCCCAAAGGATTAGTTTCTCTTAAGAAACTTTTTGACAAGCATGATAGGTTTGTCAAAGAACAACAAATGGAATAAAAATCCTCCAAGGATTTTGATCAAATAAATTTGAGCTTAGAGAATAATCCAAAAATGGTCAACATCAAGAATTGTTGTACCCCTGATGAAAAACACAAATTCATCACTCTACTTCACCATTACATTGATGTTTTGGAATATTAATATGATGATCTAAAACCTCTCAGACCTGAAGAAATAAAGCATGAAATTCCTCTCAAGATTGGGTCATTGCCTCACAAGTAGAAGAAACAACAGTACAATCCTAAGATATCAAGCATGATTTTGTTTGAAATATAGATAATGCTAAATGCAATGATTATTTTCCCAATCCATCACTCCACTTAGATTGCAAATATAGTCTTTTTAAGAAAAAAGAATAGATAAATTCACATTTGTGTTGATTTTAGAAATTTGAATCAGTCATCTTTAAAGGACAACTATCCCATGCCCATCATGGATCAGCTACTACAGACAGTGACTAGTGCTAAGATGTTATCAATGCTAGATAGATTTTTAGGATATATTCAAGTAGAAGTTAGTGAATCAGAACAACATAAGACTACCTTCATGATGCTTTGGGGCACTTTTTCATATTGAAGAATGCCATTTGGCTTGATCAATGCTAGCACCACTTTCCAAAGAGCAATGGATCTTGCTTTCAAAAATGAAATGGGTAAGATCATTATGGTATACCTTGACATTTTGAAATTTTTTTCTAAGCATCATCATAATCATGTGCATCATTTACAATAAGTGCTAGAGTGATGTAGGTACAATGGTATTTCTATTAATCCTAAGAAATCTATTTTTGGGATTATAAAAGGTAAACTTCTCAGTCACACTGTGTCCCAAGAAGGCATAAAAATTGACCCAAAAAAGGTTAAATCAATTCAAGAGCTTGCTCTTCCTGCCATTGAGATTATAGTTCACTTTTTCTTTAGAAAGGTGAATGTTTTGTGAAGGTTCATTCCTGAATTTGCAAAGAAGACTCACCACATTTTCAATATGATGAAGGGCAAAGCCACTTTCAGTTGGACTAAAGAAGGGAAATTAGTATTTAAAGACATCAAAGAAGCTATCACCCATGCCCCAATTTTGGTTTTCCCTAATTACACCAAATATTTTATAATGTATAGCTATGCTTCTGAGCATACGCTTTCAGCCATCTTGGTTCAACATAATAAATAAAGTATGGAATCTCCTATCTCCTTCATGATCTATCCTCATAAAGCTCATGAGATCAAGTATTTGAACATGGAGAAACATGCTTATGCCATGGTTATGGTAGTAAAGCATTTTAGATTTTATATCCTAAATTCACATACTATCATTCTAGTGCTTGATACAATAGTGAAATCTATCTTAACTCAACAAGAGTTTGACACTAAAAGGGGAAATTAGATTACTAAGATTCAAGAGTTTGATTTGGATATCAAACCTACCAAGCTCATGAGGGGAAAAGGTCTCTACCAACTAATTACTGATAACACACCAAAGGAAATAGGGCATGAAGAATAGTAGTTGAAGACATGCCAACAATTCTCTTTGTCACCAACATGAATGAGTGGTATTCAAATATTGCTCATTTCCTTACTTATAGTGCGTTTCCTACTCACCTGTCTCTTAAAGAAAAGATGATTGTTAAGTTGAAAGCTACCAATTTTGTCTTGTGGGACAATGACCTATATAAGAGGAACCTTGATGGAGTGTTCCTCTGCTACGTGGATAAAGCACATTAGAATAAACTTTTAGAGTCCTTCCACAATTTGGCTTGTGGAGGACATTTTTCTGCCCCTATGACTACCTATAATATTTTGTGAGCTAGGTATTATTTGCCTAATCTATTTCAGGATTCATATGCCTAGGTACATAGATGTGAACTATGTCAACAATTCATTGGCAAACCCAAGTTGGTTGCATTACCTCTTAAGCCAGTGGTGATAAAAGAGCCATTTCAGCAATGGGGAATTGATTTCATTGGCACTGTAAATCCTTCCTCAAGTGTTGGACATGATTATGTCCTTATAGCCATAAAATACTTCATCAAATGGGTGGAAGCCATTCTAGTCAAGCATGCTACTTTATAAGTAGTGTGCAATTTCCTCAATGAAAACATCATTTCCAAGTTTGGAGTCCCAACAAAGATTGTAACAGATAATGCAACCTATTTTTCTTCTCACGAGATTACTCAGTTATGTTACTTTTATGGGATTATTCTCTCCCATTCTTTTGACTATTATCTGCAAGGAAATGGTCAAGCAAAGTCAAGTAACAAGAACCTAGTGACCATTATCAGGAAGCTAGTAGATGAAAATTAAGAAAACTTGGCATAAAGCATTATTTGACACTTTATGGGTAGACAAGATTACGTCTAAGAGAGCAATTGGTATGTCCCATTTCCAACTTATTTATAGTTTGAATGTAGAGATACCAATCACCCTAGAATTACCAACATTAAAATTAGCAAAAGTAGTGGAAGATTCAACATTTGAAATTTCCATCGACAAAAGGATCATGTGTTTGACTGAACTTAATGAGCAAAGAACTATGGTGGTGGACTGAATTGTTGTGCATCAAAGTCTGGTGAAGAGACTCTTCATCTAGAAGGCAAAGATCTATGATTTTCAGATTGGAGATTGAGTGTTGTTGTGGGACAAGAGGAGAGAACCAAAAGGAATGCATGGAAAATTTGATTCTTTGTAGAGAGGCACATTTACCATTCATCATTTAAATGGTGAAAATAGTTTATTGTTGGAATACCAAGATGGAACACCATTTTCTCTACCTCATAGTGGACAACATTTAAAACACTTCAATCCTTGAAGCATCAGATAAGTTCACTCATATACATGTACATTTATATAGTCTTTCTTTATCTTGTGTTTTTCATTTGTTTTTGGCACCATTTGGTTTTTGGTGCCTTTTTTTTGAGTGAACATGAATCTATAGCCCAATGGCATAGATGAAGGCACTGAGATTCTAGTTTCTACTCCCTTCAACTATTTATATTTATAATCAATGGAAGTTCCCCAACTAGAGCCAATTGTTGTTCCCAAAATCCATCACTTGTTTCTGTGGACAACCTACTAATCAGTTTGGTTCTACAAACCAAAAATCTCTCTTTTCTTTCTCAAAAATGTTCTAAGCAATTAAGTTTTTTAAATATCTAAGCCTTTTTAGCTAAGGAAACTATAGGTTCAATAGGCAGACCTTCTTCAAAGGAAGTTTAAAACACTTAAGGCATTTCATTAGTGTTTTGAGGATGGTTCAATGCCTAGGTTCAATCAAAATACTTAATAGTGGGCTTCAAAGAATTATAATGAACCACTTTGAACCGTTGAACCATTAAACCCTGACTTCTCAAGGTTCAAAGGTTCAACGAGTTCAATGGTTTAACGACTTCAATAGACTTAAAAGAAAAGAAGGCTTTGAAGAGTTAAGATTAAACTTTGAACCATTAAACCTTGAACTTAAAAAGAGTTTAAAGGTTCAAGGTTCAACTAGTTAAATAAATTCTGAAAGACTTAAAGAAAAGAAGGCTTCAAAGAATGAAGATTGAACTATTGATCCATTGAACCTTAAACCAAAAAGATTTCAAAGGTTCAATGAGTTGAAAGGTTCAATGACTTAGATAGACTTGGAAAGTCTAGAGAGTTTGACGCTTCAAAATAAATCAAAGAATTAAGATTGATTCATTGAACTATTGAATTTCAAACCAAAATGGTTCAAAGGTTCAAAGTTTCAATGAATTCAATGACTTTAGTGGACTTAAGATAATAAAAGGCTTTAAAATAAAGAGAATGAATCATTGAACCATTTAACCTTGAACTAGAATGGTTCAAAGGTTCAAAGGTTCAATGGGTTCAAAGAGTTCATAAGTTTGAAAGGAAGCTTCGAGCGAATAAAGAAAGTGGAAGATTTTAGAAAGAGGTTCAAAGGGACCAGTGACATCACCAACATCAATTTTAAAAGGATGGAATGACCGTTGATTTTCAAAATCCTTGAGAACAAGCTCAATGACCAACTAAGGAAGGAGATGAATAAGCGAACGGAGGAAGTGAGAAGATAGCCCCAAGAGCTTAGATTTCTAATTAAAGGAAAAACACAGCAAGGAAAACTAGAAATATCTATAGTAAAGTTATTTCTAGTAGGAGGAATAATCCACCAGGTGGATATCAGGGAACACAAATATTTAAAGATGTGACCTATTTTTATACATGAAGTAAAGGCGAATGGATAGCCATGTAAGTGTCATTAAGAAGACCAAAAGAACCATGCTGATGAAGGGAAATTTGAATTAATTTAGAACACCAAATTCAAGGCCAATGCCCTATTCCAGCATGGCTCTCTCATAGATATTAAAGGCATTCAATTCAGTATGGTCTGATTTTGTGAAAACAAGCACCCAAGTCTTCCTTAGAATGCTATATATTGTAAACTCCCATTTTGTATAACGGGGATATTTTTGTCATCAAAAGTAAAGCTCTACCTAAATTGAAAGGAAATCCTGGACTTTGAGCTCAGACTATTAATCATTTTTGTTAAATGAATAAGAAAGAAAGTAACCTTCCAGACTTTGTGTTGGAATAAGCTTGGTCTTTTAGGAAATTGTTCTTATGTCTATTTTCTAAAAACAGTCTTGTCCATTTAATCAAATAAGTAGAATTAGTGGAAATAAGTTGGAAGATGTCCTAAAACTAACTATGGGAGACTTTGTGCTACCATAATTGATTTTAGTCTATGTTTTTTGTGTGTAAAGGATACTAGAGAGACTTTGTGCTCTCTTTATCCTTCATAATTCTATACTATATTGTGGCTTTAGGTGCAGACTTTGAGCTACATTTAATCTTGTTGTGTTCTTTTGTCCCAATCAGTAGAAGAGGCAACTAAAACTTTATGCTCTAGTTAGTTTCTTGTGGTTTCTATTTCTACCCTAGGAGAGCCATGTTATTTCCTGAATATCACTTTTGAAAGAAGATAAGTTCCCTTTTAGTAATTATAATAGAATCCTCCTCTATTCTATGAAAATCATCTCTAAAAAAAGAGAGATGGATGGTATGATTTCACCCCTAAGTGTATTTTCAATTTATATTAGCATTTAGTAGTCTATGGGGAGCATCCCCTTGATGAGAGGAGAGATTTATCTCTTTATGATGTGGTAGACCTACAAATTTGGCCAATTAAATCTCCTTATGCTGTGGTTGAAGCACCTATTTTGTCCTCAGTCAGCTGGTGACAAAATATTCACCCAACTATTTTTTGGCAATTCTGCTAGGGAAGAACAAACATCTTGTATGGTCTCAAGCTCCAAACTAAAGCAGTTTCAACTCCTTCTAATATCCATTTTACACTCTAGTAGACCCACCATACACACAAAGTTAGAGAGCTCAAGGTATTGTTGAACCTATATTGAGCTTGTGAAGAAAAATAATTTTGATCTTTCTTCTCCACAAACTCACCTTCAACAAACTAGGAGCTTTCCTCCTACTAACATCAGGTCCCCAATATTAGGCAAAGCTACTTTTTCCTCTACTAGCATAGCCTTATCCTTACATATCCCACATAGATTTATTATCCCTCCTTTCAATAGCCATATCATGGCAGTCTAAGGCCCCTAGGGTAATACTTTTGGTCCCCTGAATCTGACCCCACCTCTACATGATTTACCCCGTAGATCATGGAAAAATTTCACCAAGTTATTTGTTTATGGGAAGGTTCATCTTGATGAACATATTATAGCCTTTTGCATTGTCTATCAGGTAATAGGCATCAAATACAAAAGCATTACAGTTAGAATATTTGTGGAAACACTGTGAGGAGTAGTTATAGACTAGTTTTATCATCTACAAACACAAATAGTGACTGACTGGAACACTCTCAAAGCCAAATTTGAGGCCAGGTTTAAGCCTATAGAAGATGCACATGCCCTACTAGCTCAGCTTACACAAATGAAGAAGGAGCCTCATGAACCCATGAGAGACTTCATTTCCAAATTCGATAAGCTGAGGAATAAGATTCCTATAATTACTTAGTCGATGCTTGAGAATCTCAAATGCTTCTTCATCATTTTTTAGCTTCTTGAAGTAAGTTTCTTGTTGAGATAAGCTGGCCAAATAGACCTTGCTACAACTCAAATTTTGGTGACTGATGTTGAAGATGACCTTATCTTGGCAGGAAAGATAAGAATAGATCCTAATAGAGGTAAATCTTCTTCATCTTCTAAATTTTCTTCTACAAGCACCACTGATCCTATGGTGTAGAAGCTATCAAATGAATTACTAACTCTCATAAAACAAATGGCACAATGGATATGTACTCCTCCTTATTAGGATATACCAAGTAGGACATTTCCCAATCAGTTGTATCAGGGCAACATTGTTAGGAATCAAGGGAAACCAAATTGCCTTCCTCCCCCACTAGGGAAGATTGCCATTGAAGCAACACCAGCTAACTCAATAGTTGGTTATCTTGAAACTAAGTCTGATTTTTCATTCCAATCTAAGTTAAACCAAGAAGATGATGTTGATCTCTTTGCAAAAGGCCAAGAAGAATTAGCTAACGACTCCAACATTGGATTCCTAAATTATTAGGATGAACCTAGAGCCAAAGGCAAGGCATTTGATGGATCATACATAGTATTTACTAGGACCTAGAACTAGTTGGCTCAACTAGCAGATAAAGGAAAAATAGAGGAAGAGCCGCACCCAATAATTTCAATTGCCAAAAGAGGAACTTCGATACATTTCCAATCAAAGGATTTGGTGAGCAACAAAAAAGTAAGTTCCTCAAATTTTAGAGATTATAGAGTGTCACCTCATAGACACTTAGTTTTAGACCTTCATGTACTCCTTGGAATCCACTTCAACTAAATCACATGTTAGTCTACTCTAACCATGTGGCTTGATAACTATCATAGAACTAGTTGTTAGCATTCAAATCTTACACCTTTGGGGAGGTTATTGGGGATAGTTAGTGTTGTTACCAAAATAAGTCACTTGTTTTTGTGGAAAACCTAGTAATTAGTATGGTTTTGTAGACCAAAACTCTCTATTTTCTTTTTCAAAAATGTTCTGAGCAGTTAAGTTTATCAAATATCTAAGCCTTTTTAGCTAAGGAAATTATAGGTTCAACAGGTAGGCCTTCTTCAAATGAAGTTCAAAATAATTAAGGCATTTTCTTAGTGTTTTGATCATGGTTCAATGCCTAGGTTCAATCAAAAGACTTGACAATGGGCTTCAAAGAATTAGAATGAACCACTTTGAATCGTTGAACCATTGAACCTCAACTTCACAAGGTTAAAAGGTTCAATGAGTTCAATGGTTCAATGAATTTAGCGGACTTCAAAGAAGAGAAGTATTTGAAGAGTTAAGATTGAAATTTGAACCATTGAACCTTGAACTTAAAAATAGTTCAAAGGTTCAATGTTTAATGAGTTCAATAAAGTCTGAAAGACTTAAAGAAAAGAAGGATTCAAGAAATCAATATTGAACTATTGAACCATTGAACCTTAAACCAAAAAGAGTTCAAAGGTTCAACAAGTTCAAAGGTTCAATGACTTAGACAAACTTGGAAAATCCAGATAGTTTGACGCTTCAAAAGAAATCAAAGAATTAAGATTGATTCATTGAACCATTAAACTTTGAACCAAAATGGTTCAAAGGTTGAATGAATTTGATGACTTTGGTGGAATTAAGATAATAAAAGGATTTAAAATAAAAATAATGAATCATTGAGCCATTGAACCTTGAATTAGAATGGTTTAAAGGTTTAAAGGTTCAATGGGTTCAAAGAGTTCATAAGTTTGAAAGGAAGCTTCGAGTGAATGAAGAAAGTGAAAGATTATAGAAAGAGGTTGAAAGGGACCAATGACGTCCCCGTAGACGTCAATTTTAAAGTGATGGAATGACCATTGATTTTCAAAAGCCTTGAGAACAAGCTCAGTGAACAACCAAGGAATGAGCTAAATAAGCAAATGGAGGAAGCGAGAAGATAGCCCCAAGAGCTCAGATTGCTAATTAAAGGCAAAACGTGGAAAGGAAAACTAGAAATATCTATAGGAAAGTTATTTCTAATAGGTGGAATAGTCCACCAAGTGGACATCAGGGAACACAAATATTCAAAGACGTGGCCTATTTTTCTATATGAAGTAAAGGTGAATGGATAGCCATGTAAGCATCATCGAGAAAACCAAAAGACCCATATTGAGGAAGGGACATTTGAATTAATTTAGAACACCAAAGTCAAGGTTGATGCCCTGTTCTAACATGGCTCTCTCACAGATATTAAAGGCATTCAATTTAACGTGGGCTGATTTCATGAAAATAAGTGCCCAAGTCTTCCTTGGAATGCTATATATTGTAAACTCCCATTTTGTATGAAGGGAATATTTTTTCTATCTAAAGCAAAGCTCTACCCAAATTGAAAGGCAATCCTAAGACTTTGAGCTCATACTATTAATCATTTTTGTTAAATGAATAAGAAAGTAAGTGACCTTTCATACTTTGTGTTGGAATAATCTTGTGTCTTTTAGTAAATTGTTCTTATGTCTGTTTCTTAAATACAGTCTTATCCATTTAATCAAATAAGTAGAATTAGTGGAAATAAGCTGGAAGATATCTTAAAACTGACTGTGGCAGACTTTGTGCTACCATAATTGCTTTCAGTCTATGTTTTCTTTATGTAGAGGATACTAGAGAGACTTTGTGCTCTCTTTATCCTTCGTAATTATATACTAAATTGAAATTTTAGGTGAAAAATTTGGGATGAATTTAATATTGTTTTTTTCCTTTGTCCCAATCAGTAGAAGAGACAACTAAAACATTGTGCTTTAGTTGGTTTCTTATGGTTTCTATTTCTACCCTGAGAGAGCCCTGTTATTTTCTGAATATCACTTCTGAAAGAAGAGAAGTGCCCTTTTAGTAATTACACCAAAATCCTCCTCTATTATATGAACATAATCTCTAAAAAAAGAGAGATGGATGGTATGATTTCACCCCTAAGTGTATTTTCAATTTATATTAGCATTTAGTAGTCTATAGGGAACCTCCCCTTACTAAGAGGAGATATTTATCTCTTTATGATGTGGCAGACTTACACATTTGGCCAATTAAATCTCCTTATGTTGTGGTTGAATCACCTATTTTGTCCTCAATTAGTTGGTGACAAAATATTCACCCAATAGTTAGAACATTAATTAATCTAGTTGTTTCTACCAAGGGAAGCTTATATACCAAGACTTTCATGGAGGATGATTAAAAAAATAATTATTATTACTAATTTTGTACTTTACATTTTATATATGTGTAACATATTTATTATTTAGGGAGATAAAATGATGGATGATTTAGACACCTTAACATTTTAGAATCAAATGCCTAGTATGCAATCATAACATAGATAGCTATTCTGAATACACCTAATCTATACACATACTCTTTAGCCATTATATTCCCTAGCCTATTATTTTTTATTTAATATAAGTTACATTTCCTATAATTAAGACTTCTTATCCATTCAAATGTGTTTTAAAAGTTTCATTCTAAATACTTCATCATACATTCACTCTACATAGCCATAACTTAACTATCCCCCACACATATTACCCCTAAGCTACATGGTGCAGATCAAATAGTATCATAACACCACTCTATTCCATTTTATAATCTTTAACCAAAAGAGATAAATGATAAAAAAATTTATTAGTTGATTCCATTTTAGAGGCTCCATCAAAATTCTATAGAAGAATCAAGATGGTTGATGTTTAAAATCAATTCAAGGCAGATTTAGAAATACATAGGCTCAACACTAACACTCTGAAGGTAAAGTACACCTAAATTTTTGGTCAGTTTCATGAGTTAATGATACAACTCAAACCAACATCCACCTCTTCATCTAAACATCATGTTCCATAATGATTTTAATAATAAATCCCCTTCAAAGTACAAGTTAATCTCAACATTCCTCTGTTTAAAGGTAAAATTAACACCAAATCATTGGATACATAGATTTGATAACTCAAGGGATAATTCTATTTCAAATCCTTCACTTACTATCAGAAGATCACTTTCATAGTGTTGAAGATGTCCATTCCAATTTTTCACTGGTGGGAGAACTTTAGTGCACCATGCACATAAGAGTCCATTCTAACAAAATCCTACAAAACTTTTATTGATGCATTGAAGGAGGAATACTATCATCTTTTAAACTTTGAAGATGAATAAACAATACAAGGATAAGTCTATGGAAGACTACACCATCATATTCCATGACTTCTCTACACACCTATAAGAGAAATTGATTGAATGATAAGGGTGTTGAAGTATATCAGCATAATCTCACCTTATCTCTAAATGAATATGGAATTATTTATTTATAACACTTTTAGATGAGCATATCACAATTCCTATAATATAAAATTCAAGTAAAATATGAAGTAACATGCCACCTCATCATCTAATGTAGTGTGTAACACCTTGCTAATGCATAACTCCACATCAAAACTTTGTATGTAAAATCACAACACTTATAACAAATGAGTTTAACCTTATAAGACTACACAACAATCAAAGGATCCAATACATTATAATTTATACAAATTCAAGAAGTCTAGTGGTAAGTGGTGCCTTCATAATTACTCATCCAGTCATGATGATTCTAAATGTCATGCATAACAATACCTACTTATGTAATTTGCATTAAGACCCACACTAATGGATGAAACTAATCCATATACATCTTATTTAAATACTATCACCACTATGATCAACATATTTCAGGAGTATGAAAGCCTCTTCCACACTAAATTCTAGGTGAAGGTCTATCCTCTCCACATCATCATTAATAGTGTCATTTAGAAGCACATCATTACGTAATCCACCATGCAGTGCCCTGGTATTACCTAAAATGTATACCCTAAGACTTATTATCTTTCATGGCTATAAAAAGGGAAGGATGTAAAAATTTAGTGAAAATGTACCTTTCAATATAAATTCAAGTCTATGGAGGACAACATCACACCTCTAGATGTCTATGGCATTTTACTAGGAATACATATATGTTCAACCATGAAATAATATATTGGGAAAAGACATAATAATGTGTTATCTACATGTAAGATATCTTCTACAAAATCTTTGATTCAACACCCTTAATTAAATTCACCTTGGAATCTACCAAATAATATCATAATATTGTATCACATGCACAAAATTTTTTACTACTCATGGTTTGCTCTAATACACCTATATAGCATAAAATGAGAAAGTGCACCCTGGTAACATGAAACACATGTACACCATCATAATAACAATAAAATTATAAGTTACTAGAGTAATAAAATAAATTATTCACATAGCCTAAAGGCCTTCCATCACACTACACAATAAAACACCACATTAATTTGGTCTCTGGATCCCCTCTTCTAAATATCCACTATATTATAGATCAATTTGGGATAATGATGAAGTATAACACTAGATATGAGAGATCCTTGATTATAGAAATATTAGGCCTAGATCTTCACCTTACGAAAGTTTGATTGTCTTTTGACATAAGAAGGATAGGTCTTGGTGACTCTGCATAGAATATCACACACTCAAAAAGATAATGGTGAAGAATTGGTAAACACTATCTTGTATGATGACCTTTTAGACCTATTTCAAGGCACACAATAATCCATGAAGATTTATCTAAAGTAAGGTTATCATTAGGTTTCAATTAATCTTGAAGACATCTAGAAGTCAACTTTCAAGACACAAGAAGGATTGTATGAATGGTTGTTTATGTCTTTCATCCTCACTAATGAACCAGCCATATTCACACAATTTATGGATGATCTACTAAGGCATTTTATAAAATTATTCATCATCATATACTTGGATGACATACTCATCTTTAGCAAGACATGGGAGGAGCATATAAATCACATATCATGTATCTTAGACACTTGCACTAACACAAGTTGTAAGTAAAATTAGTGAAGTGTACCTTTATCATATTGTAGATCCAATATATAGGATACATCATTAACCACATTGGAATTATATTAGATATATATAAGATTGAATTGATCAAATATTGGCCCACTCTATTTAATCTCATAGAATTAAGGAATTTTATTGGACTTAGTAACTTCTATCATAGGTATGTCTTTTAATTTTTGTGCATATATTGGTATCTCACATATATAAAAAATGTAATAGCTAAGTTTGATTGGAATCATACACAAAAATTCACATGTGATATTCTCAAGAAAGTCCTCTATGCATTACCTATTATTGCAATCCCTGACATTGTGTAGACCTTCAAAATTAACATTAATGCATCTAACTATTCACTCAATCTAACACTCATGCAACATGGACATCCAAGCATATACCACCTAGATATGTTAAATAACATAGATAAAATTTACTCCACCTATGAGAAGTAACTTTATGTTATTGTGCAAGAAAATAAGCAATAGTGACATGACATTATCGAGGAGACAATTGTTCATTTAGACCATAAACCGCTTCATTTTATGTAATCATAGAACATGACAGAAAATGTGAACCACATGAAATGGATGAAATAACTATAGTAATTCAATATTATGATCAAGGACGAGAAAGGTAAGGATAAAAAGGCCATAGACTACCTTATCTAATTGTTAGTTCATGTGCCCATCATGGTGTTGCACATGCATGGCCACAACTTTATAGAATGGGTTCCCCTTTACTCATCTCACTAAGACTTAATAGTGACTTACTCTAGACTTATGTAACGTAAAAAAATTATTGAATTTTTACTTGTCTGACCAGCTTCTTTACAAGCTTAGACATCTTTGTGTTCCCTCTAGCACACCTGGCCAATGACTTATCTAGAAGGCACACTATACCAAGACATTAGGACACTTTAAGGTGATAAAGACTCTAGTTAGATTGTATTCACACTTATACTGGCCTCCAATGTTTATATACATGGAGTGTCACATCAATAATTTCATTCCTTATTACATCTCCAAGCCAATGAATATGAATATAACACTTTACACACCTCTATCAGTTCCTTCCAGACCATTAGAATCTATTAGCATGGATTTATTGACTAAGATACCTATGATGAGATAACAACATGATGTTTTTTTTGTTGTAGTGGATTAGTTTTATAATATGGTTATCATGGTCACATGTAATAAGGACATTGATGTAACTGACACTACACATACATTCTTCAACCATGTTTTGGTCCATTTTTGGCTACTGACATCCATCATCTCCAACAATGATCCATACATTGTGAGTCATTTTTAGCAAGCATTATGGGATTTTATGGGTATGTAGTTATATTGGTTGATGTTTTTTCATCCTCAAACATATGGACAAATTAAAGTGGTTAATTTCACACTTTTTCATCCTCTATAAATGTACAATTATTCAAATGATCACACCTAGGATGATAATCTCTTATACATTCAACATGCCAATATTTGGACTCTTAATAGATATATTAGTCATAGTCCACTCTAGACATGTCTTGGGTTTTAAAATTTAGCACTAATAGACATCTCCTAATATCACTATTAGGCATTGAGTTAAACACACATGAATTAAAAGTGCATAAAGTTGAAAAGTTTTTGTGCCACATATATTCTATTCATTAGTAGGTTCAACAAATTCACTCTCACACCTAAGCTAAGTACAAGGAGTCTAATGATGCACATTGTACATATTATGCATTTTGATTTGGTGATAAAGTCTGGTTGAAACTTCATAAAGATAAATTCAAAGGTCCACACCAAAAGATTAAACCTCTAGGCTAAGGTCCTTACAATATTCAATGCATGGTTGGTGAGAACACCTTCATTCTTGATCTACCTTATTAATTGGGCATGAACATATCCTCTTATGTTGAGCTTCTCAAGCCTTACACTCCACTACTTATTAATCTAATAGTGATGAAACATCCTTGTGATTTAGATATTAAATTTTTTCACCCTGCATATATGGACCTGATCATTAAATTTAGAGACACATGAACCTACCATGGCACACATAAATTTTTTAGAGTGGTTAAGGTTGGGTAATACACTAAACAAGCTAAGTGGTACACTTTGTAAAAACATCAAGTGTAGTTACTCCAACTACACACTGATGCAATAGATACCATTGTTCTTAAAATAAAGGGATAATTATCTATGCATAAACTTTTCATAGTTAAATGCACTCCTCATTTGTTCCTTTGTGCAAAGCTTACACCACTCCCCCATTCATGCATATTCTAATACTAGGAGTTTGATGACAATCCCCTTATTAATTTCTACACTTAATCACAAAATTTTACACACCAATATCATTATATCAAAGAGTACACAACTTGAAGACACTTGATCATAGACCTACATGCACTTCTTAGGATCCACCTCAACTTAACCACCTATCAGTCTACCTTGACTATGTGGCTTGACAACTGGCACTGAAATAGCCAATAGCATTCAAATCCTACACCTTTATTTTTTCTCACCAAAAAGGAGAGGTTGTTATTAATGGTTATAACACTAATCATTTTGGCCATTTCCACCAAGGGAGGCTTAGCTACCATGCCTACCATAGAGGTCAATTAAAAAAATAGCAATTATCAATGATCTTTTATTCTGCATGCTATATATGTGTAACACATGTATTATTTAGGGAGATATAATGTGTTGGGTGAATATTTTGTCATCAGTTAAATGATGGCAATATGGGTATATCAACCATAGTACAAGGAGATTTATATAGAAAAAGAGTGGGTTTACCACATCCTAATGAGATAAATCTCTCCTCTCATCAAGGGGAGGTTCCCTATTAATCAATTATATGCTATATATATTATCAAAAAATAATACTCAGGGTAGAATAACACCATCCATCTCTCTTTTTTTAGAGTTGATGTTCATGGAGCAAAAGAGATCCTGGTTGATGACTGAAAGCATTCCTCTTCTTTCAAAAATGGTATTCAACAAATAGCAGAAAATATTCTGAGTAGTAACTAGATTCACAAGAAAACCCATGAAAGCACAAAGTCTTCCATTGTCTCCTTCACTAATCTGAAGCGTACGTAACAGTAGAGTAAAGTAAAGCTCAAAGTCTTCACTTAAAACTACAATAGATCAAAAGATCACAAGGATAAAATTAGCTCAAAGTCTTTCTAATATCCTTGAGAATGTCTTTAAATAATTTTTGTGCACACACTTTTCTTATTCAATCAAATGGATGAGAGATTATCAGGAAAGATAACATAAGAACTATTTCCTAAGTAACATAGATTATTTCAACATAAAGTCTAAAATTAACCTGCTTCTCATTCATTCAATAAATTATGATTTACAAGCTGAGATCAAAGTCTCAATAAGTATCTCAATTTCGGCAGAGTTTTTGCTCTCAATTATCTAGAGATATCTTTTACAAAATAGGTTCCCTCTATATATAGGGAAAAACCTTCAAAATTGGAAAAAGACTAAAATATTGAAAACCTAGTCAAAAATGAGTTAGCATTGACTTTGGGACTTTTCTAGATTTTTACATGTAATTAAATATTACAAAAGTGCATGTGAAAATGTCCCAAGTCAATTACAAAGTACATGAGAAGAATAAAGAAGAGAGTATGGAAGAATAGTTCAAATCTTGTCATTGGATTTCTTCAGATGAGCATCATACATGGCAATAGATGCCTATATATTGATACTATCTGGCACAATAGTATTTCTAAAAATCACCTTAGCTATGATTGTATCATCTCTCACTACTATGATTACTTTTGCATGACTACCTAACCTGGTTCTCAGATTATCCAGGGTTAATTGATTATCTAAAATACTATCCATAGAAGTCATTGAGAACACTTTCTCCTCAAATTCCCTTTGGATCATACCTTTAAATTCTTGAATCATTTCCTCTACTGAAATGAATTGGATATCTCAAGAGGTGAGTTTTTAAGGCAATTCCTCCCATCTGTTTAACAGACTAGTGTCACTTTCTTCACTAGCATCCTTGGAAGATTTGAGGTCATTGATCAGCTCCTTAAGTACTTGGATCCTATTTATTAGTGATTATTTGATTTCAATATAAGAATCTCTATTGGAAATGATGTCGATTTATACTTAGGTACATTTCTTCAGAGCTTTCATCTCTATCCACTTGCTAAGATATTTGTTTGTGCTATCAATATCTTGAGAAATAAGAGAGATAAGTTCTTCTAACTCTATTCTAATTTTCTTCATTTTACCTGTATTCTTGGCCACCTCTAAAACAAGTAAATACCTTGTGCATGCATCTTATCTATGTAATCTTCAAATACTTTTCCTTTCAGGTATGTCTTTTCTACTTTCTGGATAATAAGATCATCTACGGAGAAGGCCTCTAGAGTTGCCACCTCTGGGGTAAAAATGAATCTCCTGACCACCATGGTCAATGTTCTACCTTTGCTTTGTAATAATCTTTCATTTCTCTTTCTCTATCAAATTTTTGGACCATGATATCCATTGCAGACTACAAATCACTCTTGGCACCCTTGTGAGTTATTTTCCCCAACTCAACTCGAGAAATGGAATAGCTACTCATATAAAAATTCTCTAGGTTTGCATCCTATGGGATTTTGGCTATCTCTAGAAATTTTTACCCCTTATCTCCAATAATTTTTGAAAGGATTCTTAGTTTCTTGGGGGTCTTATATTTCACTGGCACTATTTTACCTAAATCAAAATCATCTGGAGAGATGGCTTGCTTTTTCCTTTTAGGTGTGAAAGTTGATAACCAAGGTAGGAGAGTAAAAGCACTTACAGTAGAAATAGTCCCTATAGCTTGTGTCATTGGGGTAACATCTACGTTTCTAGTGGGAATAATAGGCATGGTGCGTATAGTATGTGTAGTATCATGCAAAACAACATCGGCAACTGACTAGTCAAAGGTGGAATTGTCTCTGATATTGAAAGAAGGAGATGAAAGACTGGGGATGGATCCTGATGATCGAAGGACATCTCCAAAGGTGCCTTGAGGGTCACCAAAAATAACTCTAGAAGGGGAGGTGTCTCCAAAAGAAGGGATACTAATGGGAGAAATGTGTGAAGGAGTCACAACAGGTGATTGGGGTGGAGAAGAAGAAACTCTTGCAACTAGTTGTGTCCCCTCTGGCAGTGATAGAGCTTCTATCTCCTATTAATCTATAGGTCTATCATCTATTTCCATCTATTTTGTTGCTTGATCTTGGGTGTTTTTTTCTCAACCTCCATATCCTTTGGCTCTGTTTCCTTCTTAGTAACCTTTGGTTTCTTAGATACAAATATGATCTTAGGCTTGTGGGGCTTGGAAGGAGAAGGAACATCACTTTTATTCTTTGTCCTATTTTTTGCTCTCCTCTTTATTTCTTCTTAGAATTTGGACTCTGATCTTGTGATGAATTCTTTTAATGTGACCCCTTTGTTTGCTAACCAATCATTGGTGTTAGCCAATATTGGTTTGGATCTCATTCTCAAAGAGGTAACCTCTTTTTTAGACCATTGAATTGGAGGAAGAGGGGAGTTAGGGATTTGTTTAGAAAAATACCTACTATTGACCAGATTTTTGTCATCTACTAGATTCAGAGGGGTCCTTGGATATTTGATTTGTTCTAGAGACAGTCTACTATAGTCCATCTTCCTGATGTCTTCTACTATTCTTAAATCTATCTGAATGTCTTCGATCATGGGCTCATGAAACTGAGTTTTTCTTTTGATCATGTCTTTGACACCCTTATAGTTAAAATTGGGCCTTCTTTTGAAATGCTTCATGGTGACAAGTTGCATTTCAGTCTCCATTACCCTTGCTTTGGTGGTACTCAAAACTAAGTATCTGCCAATTTCAATTAGGAACATGAAGCCTGGTTTCTTAAGTTTCATTTGTTTATTATGCATGATAATAATTTGTCTACATAACTCCATTAGGACCAATTTATTAGAAATAAATATAGCAAGCATATAGGGATAGCCTTGGAAAAAGCCAACCCATAGATAGCAAAAAATAGGAAATTATAAAAACATGTAGCCAAAATCATTAACAACAATCCAAGCTTCATCTGACACTCTCTTTTATTCCAATTAAGGGTAAAAAAGACACAAAAATACTACAAAGAAGGCATCATTTACCCTCATAAAGTGATGGATTAATCCCTTTAGTGTTAGTTGAGGGTAATATTGATAAACATGGATGGTTTTTCTATCTCATTCTGACATCAAACCTGGAAAGGTTCTCATCGAAGCTGTAATGTATACCAAGTATGAATTCATATAGAACTTTGAAGTAGTAAAAACTTGTGTCAAATTCTCATGAAGAGCATTGCTGATCTATTCACCCCAGAAGATGACTTGTTTCCCTTGGAGAATTATCTTGATAAAGGGATACATCCATTCATGAAATCGAGAAGAAGATGGTAGACCTCATACTATACTGAGAAGAGTAATTAAGTCACCAACCTCCTCTATAAAGTCACTCCTCAAATAATTTTGTGGCCATTTGGACAAGTTGGCTCTAGGAGTCTTGAGCCATCTATTATTGATAACCTTCTTCACCTTCTCAGGATCTTTGTCATATTCTTTCTATGCCTTGATGAAGTCAATATTTAATACGTCAGTAGTAGGAGGGCACATGAAAGCTTTATCAATAAATTTGGGGTCCAATCAAATTATTATGTTGCTACTAGCATCTAACACTACTTTGGTCTTTTTATTGTAGAATTGGGCACACTAGAGGATGAGCTCAGTGTGATGCATCACCACAGGAAAAGAAGAGACTAGGTGAATATTACTCTTAATTATTCTTTTCATTTCTAAGCTCAGGTTTTTTGCCTTGGTTCTCTCCACAAACATGGCCATATCCACATGGCTGATCTATGTGTCCCTAATTTTATCAACATTAGAAGTGACCAAGGTGATTGGGAAAACACCTTGATACTAATACTTTATTGCCTTCATTTTCTTTGGGAAACTATGAAGGAAGTCATGATCACACAATTAGGGAAAAAATTGGAAATATGGGAAAATTTTACGTTGGGTGATCATGACTAGGAAAACATGCTTGAAAGGTTTGAGGTGAGAGCAGGTCAGAAAGATGAAAATTTCCCAAAGTTAGAGAAAAAAATGATGAGAAGGTATGTAGGGGTGGCAAAATCTGCTGCCCTTACATGTGGAAAGGATTCTGCATGCATAGGCAATAAAAATTACTGCCTATGCATGCTAGGGTGGAAGAATGCATGTATCAGTGGAAAATTTTGTCATCGATGCATGTTGAATAAGTTTGGCATGTGTAAGGGTGGAAAAATTTGCCACCCTCACATGTGGTAGGGAAGTCCAGTGTAATTGCGGTGATTTTTTCTGCCCTTACACTAAAATTAGGTTGGATTGCATCAACAATGAATTTTGCCACCGATGCATGAGTTAGGGTAGGTATGGAATGTGTTAGGGTGGTGAAATTTTCTTCCCTTACACAAGCTTTAGCTATTGGATGTGAGGACGAAAAGGTCGAAAGGGAAAGATGGGAGGAGGAGGGTCGAGGCATGGTGAAGGGGGAAAGAATCACCTCTTTCGATGAAAAAAGAGAGGAAAACAAAAGAAAACCTAACAAGGAGAGAGAGAACAAAAAAGAGAAATAAAAACAAAACTAAAAACAAGAACAAGAGCAAAGACCTACCTGAATAAAAAAGTGAAATGAGGGTCAAATCTAGTGAAAACATGCTTCCTCTCACTTGCTTGATCATCTAGAGGTAGAGAGTAGGAGGAGGGATGGAAGAATGAGGTTAAAATGGGGCAAAAAGAGATTAAATGGGGGAAAAAATCACCCCTAACCACTTGACACATGTAGCCATAAATGCTACATGCGAAAATTGAGACAGTGGAGGGGTGGTAAAAATCATCGCCCTTACACAAGAGGTCAGAAACATATGCAAGGGTGATGAAATTCACTGCTCCTACATGGAATGGATCAACAAGATGCAAGGGTGGAAAATTTCATCACTCTTGCATGACTGATGCAAGGGTGGCAAAAAATGCTTCCTTTACATGGAAGTCACAAAACAAATGCAGTGGCAACAAAAATTGCCACCAGTGCATGGAAACACTAGAAAATGCTAACTATGAGAGATAAAAAACTCTATCCTCTAGCCACATTAAGATTGTAATGATTTTTGCATTTTTGGGAAAATGCAATAAGGGAACATCATGAACTTTAGATGATTCCAGTTGAGCAAATGTGAGAAAAAGAATAACTCACCTCAAAAAATGAACTTAGTGCGAAAAACATGAAACAAACAAGTTTCATAGGGGTTGTTCTAAAAATGAGCGTAGTTAATTTTGAGAACAACAGCTGGCTCCTATTTGGGAACTTTCATTGATCAAAATGATTGATAGGAGTAGAAACTAGTCTCTAAGTGCCTTTATCCAAGCCATTGAGCTACAGAGTCAAGCCAAAAAGGAAAAGACACGAAAGACTAAAATAAAACAAAAACATAAAACCTACATATATGTATAAGTGAACTCATCTAAAAATTCAAGGATTGAAGTGCTTTAGATGCTTCCCACTATGAGGTAGTGAGAATGGTACCCCATCTTGATACTCTAGTAATAAGTTATTCTCACCATAGATCTGATGAATGGTAAATGGACCTTTCCACAAGGAATCAAATTTGTCATGCATTCCTTTTAGTTCTCTCCTCTTGTCTCACAACAAGACTTGATCTTTAATCTAAAAATCATGAACCTTTGCTCTCTTGTCAAAAAGTTTCTTCACCTAATTCTGATGTGTAGTAATATGGTCCACCACCATGGTTCATTGCTCATTTAATTCAGTTAGACACATGATCTTTTTATCAATTGAATTTTTGAAGGTTGAATCTTCGATTGCCTTTGCTAACCTGAGCACTGGTAGTTCCAGAGTGATTAGTATCTCTGCATTCAAGCCATACAAAAGTTGGAATGGTGACATGCCTATGGCCCTCTTGGGTGTAATCCTATCTGCCCATAAAGCATCAAATAATGCTTTATGCCAAGTCCTCTGATTATCATCTACCAATTTATTGATAATAGTAACCAGGTTCTTGTTGCTCGATTCTGTTTGGCCATTTCCTTATGGAAAATAATCAAAAGTGTGGGATAGGGTAATTCCATAATAAAAATAGAACTAGGTAATCTCATGAGAAGAGAAATAGGCTACATTATCTGTTATAATTTTAATTAGAACCTCAAAATGGGAGATAATATTTTCCTTAAGAAAATTACACACCACTTTTGAAGTAGCGTGCTTAGTTGGAATGGCTTCCACCCATTTGGTAAAGTAATCAGTCATAGTGAGGACATAATCATGCCTTACACTTGAAGATGGGTTGACTATGCCAATGAAGTTGATGACCCACTATTGAAAAGGTTCTTTGATCACCATTGGCTTGAGGGGTAATGCAGCCAATTTAGGCTTTTCGATGAACTGCTGACACAATTCACACATGTGCACCTATTTGTAAGCATCTTGAAACAACGTAGGCCAATAGTACCTTGCTCATAGAATTTTATGGGTTGTTATTGGTGCAAAAAAATGTCCTCCATAGGCCAAATTGTGGAAAGACTCAAAAAATTTATTTTGGTGCACCTTATCAATGCAATGAAGAAATACCCCGTCAAGGCTTCTCTTATACAAACCATTATCCCACAAGACATAGTTAGCCACCTTTAGCTTAACATTTCATTTTTATTTGTAGGATAGATGAGTAGGACACTCATCATAGGTTATAAAATGAGTGATGTTAGAATACCACTCATCAGTAGTAGCAATGAAGAGGATCGTAGGCACGTCTTCAATCTCTATTTCTTCATTTTTTGCTTCCTTGGGGATATTGTCAGCAATCAACTGGCAGAGGCCCTTTCCCCATACAATTTTGGTAGATTTGATGTCAAGATAAAAATCTTGAATCTTAGCAATCTAATTACCCCTTTTTACACCAAACTCTTGTTGAGTTAGAATGGACTTCACTATTGTATCAGGCACCAAGACTACAGTATGTGAATTCAAGATATAAAACCTAAAATGCTTTACCACATTAACCACAACATAAGCATGTTTGTCCATGTTTGAGTACTTTAGATCATGAGCTTTGAGAATATAAGTCATTAAATAAGTAAGATATTCTACACCTTCATGATTTTGTTGAACCAAAATAGTTGAAAGTATATGTTCAGAAGCATAACTGTATATTTTGAAGTCTTTGGTGTAGTCTAGACAAACCAGAATTGGTGCATGGGTGATTGGTTTTTTTATGTCTTTGAACATTGACTTTCCCTTTGTATTCCACCTAAAAGTGGATTTTCCCTTCATCATGTTGACAATGTGGTGAGTTTTCTCAGTGAACTCAGGGATGAACCTTCATAAAAAATTCACTTTTCTAAAGAAAGAGTGAACCACAGTCTTACTTGTGGGTAGAGTAAGCTCCTGGATGGACTTGACTCTTTCTGAGTCAATTTTTATACCTTCTCAAGATATAATGTGCTGGATAAGTTTCCATTCTATTACCCCAAAAATAGATTTTTTGGGATTTAGAGAAATACCATTCTCATGACATCATTCCAACACTTGTTGTAAATGGTGCACATGGTTAGGACGATGCTTGAAAAACACTATTAAATCATCCAAGTATACTACAATAAACTTACCCATTTCATCTTTAAAAGTGAGGTCCATTTCTCTCTAAAATGTGGTGCCCACATTTATCAGACCAAATGACATTCTTTGATAAGCAAAGATGCCTGAAGGTGTGGTGAAGGTAGTTTTATGTGGGTTCACTTTTTCAACTTCAACCTGATTGTACCTCGAGAAGCTATCTAGCATTGATAACATCTCTGAACCTATCACCATTTGAAAAACTTGATCCATGATAGGGAGATGATAGTTATCTTTCAAGGATGACTGATTCAAGTTTCTAAAATCCACACAGATTCAAATTTTGACATTCTTCTTCCTCACAAGGACTATGTTTGCAATCCATGTGGAATGATGGATTAGGAAAATTATCCTTGCATTCAAATTTTTTTATATTTCAGATAGAATAGTACCTAATATCTTTGGGTTATACTATCTATATTTTTTCTTGTAAGGCACTGAATCACTTTTGAGAGGAATGTTATGGAAGATTTCTTCATGTCTAAGCAACTTCAGATCATCATAAGAGTAACCTAAGACATATATATACTGGATGAGCAGAGTAGTAAACTTGAACCTTTCTTCCTAAGTGCATCATTTCCTTATGTTCACAACTTAATCAAACTTCTGGGAGGAGCCAGAATATTTTTGCTTCTCTTTAATGAATCTATCATGTTTGTTAAATAGCTTCTCAAGGGAAACTAGGACTTTTGAGATTTTATTCCCTTTGAGTTGTAGGAATTCTTCACCTACATTTGTATTTGATTCAAAGGCTGACTCAAGCTTCTGGGGCTCACTGCCATCAAAATGAAGCTATTCAAAGCTATTATTTTGCTATAAGAAGGAAATTATTTAGTTATCAATGTTAAACACCTACCAATAACTGGCATTATTAGGTACACTTGGTCAAAAGACCAGCATAATAGTATACATGTCTCCTTTAAAGTCAGGGTGAGGGACTAATAGAGTTGTTGAAACAACTAGTGCATTAGCTTGGTCATTGAATTCCCTAGGTATGGCTGAGATGTTAAAAGCATTGAAGCTTTCAATTTGATCCCAAACTAATTGCGGTAATGGTGTAATTTATCATTTTTGGGTTGATACAGGTTCCTTACTTGAAAAACCACTAGTTCAGCATCTCCTTTGGCATGGAGGAGTTTGACGCCTTTTTCTCTAGTAGCCTTCAATCCAAGCAGTAGGGACTCGTACTTAGATTTATTGTTGGTATTGCTAAATTGCAACTTCTATGAAGAGGGAAAAATATCTCCTTGAGGAGATATCAACACAATTTTGGATCCTAAGCTGATAGAGGAGTAGCTACCATTGAATTTCACAGTCCATACCCCATCAAACACTAATTTTTCCTTAGATTCTTCTTTGTTTGGTGGGGGAGATTCTTCTACACTTGCATTATGCTCCACTAATCTTTCTATTATTTTATCTGAACTAATTTTTAGGTTGACACATTTGAGAATTTCATCAGATGTCTCATGGACTTCCTCTATGGACAAAAAGTAATTACCCATGCCTGAAGACTCAAATAGAATTTGAGCTTCAAGTGCTGAGGTCTGAGTAACCACATATTTCACTTCCTTCTCAGGGAGGAGCCTTTTCATAACACCTTTGACTGGAATCCTTGTTTCGGATAGGTCCATGCTTAATTTACCACCAAAATCCTTGCAAAAATTTTGCCCAAGAAGGATGTCATAAGAGGCTGGAACATCAGCCACCAGAACTGTCATTTTGATTCTCTTTTTTGGAAAAGTTGCGAATGCAAATTAGGCATCTTTTATTTGACCTAGGAGTGGGACTTGCTTGTTTTCCATAGAAAAGTACCTCCCAAAAGTCTTATTCAAAGTAAGACCAAGAGAATTTTCTACCTTGGCAGGCATAACATTATTAGAAGCTCCAAAGTCTATTATGTAATTACTCAATTTATAACCATTTATCAACAGGAAAATATTAAAAGGTTCTATTTTCCTAGGAGCAATAAGAAGAGTATTGACAAGATTATTTTGGATGGGTTTATTCTTAGAGGAATCATGAGTTTCCTTTCAGGATTGGCTCACAAGTACTCAATCTCAGTCATTTGAATCTTAGTCTTTTTGGCATGATCAATTATATCAAATAATTGAAATGAGCTAGAGGTAGAGGAAGAGGGCCCATCATCTTGATCTTTATTGGGTGTGGTACTGGTCTGACAAATAGAAGTAGAAGGTATGGGATGGTTTGAGGTACTTACTTTTTTATTAATTACTTGATCCTTTAGTTAGAAAGGTAGTGAAGTCCCTCGTTTAGTGATAGAAACTACTGGTCGAGGTTATTCTCCCACTTTTTATTTATTAGCTTATTGAGCTAACTAGTTCTGAGATCTGGTAAAAATAGCATAGGATCCATCAAACACTTCTCCCTTACTTCTAGCTTCATCCTGATAATCTAGGAAACCAATATTGGAGTTGCCAGCTAATTCTTCTTCTTGTTCTTCAAAGAGAATAGTGTCATCTTGTTTGTCCAACTCAGGTTGGAGTGAGAAATCATGTTTAGCTTCAAGATAACCAACTACTGAATTAGGAGGTGCTGCTTCAATTGTAAGCTTCCCATGTGGGGGAGGTAGGTGGTTTGGTTGCCCTTGGTTTTTGGTAGCATTGCCTTGATATGACTGATTGGGAAACATCTTTCTTGGCATATCTCGATAAGAAGGGGTAGACATACCTTGGGCCATCTGTCTTTTCAAGGCTAGCAGTTCATTTGTCAACTTTTGCACCATAGGATCTATGGTGCTCATGGAAGAACTTTTAGCAGATGAAAAAAATTTATTTTTATTAGAGTCTTTTTTGATCTTACCTGCCATAATAAGATCATCTTCCACCTTAGTAGCCAATTTTTGAGCCACAACGAGATCCATAGGACCATCCTGCCTCAATAGAAAACATACCTTAGGGAGTTTTGAGTTGATGAAAAAGCACTTGAGATTCTCTGGCATTAGCTGAGCGACCGTAGAAATTTGGTTCCTTAGCTTATTGAATTTTTCTATGAAATCCCTCATGGGCTCATGAGGTTCCTTCTTCATTTGCATAAGATGAGCCAACAAATCATGTGCATCTTCAGTAGGTTTAAGCCTAGCCTCAAACTTGGCTTTGAGTGTATTTCAGTCAGTTATAGTTTGAGCTTGAAGGTGGTAAAACCTATCCATGGTAGCACCTTGCAAAGTTTCTATAAAAAGTCTCACTACCACATCTTCATATTCCACACCTATCACACTGCATGCTATAGAGAAGATATTAATATGCTCATCAGGATGAACCTTCTCATCACTATAGAGTTTGGGGAAATTATTTCTCAAACTATGAGGTAGTTCATATAAAGGTGGGGTCAGATTGAGAGGACCAAACAAGTTGCCCCAAGGACCTTGGGCCATTATGATAGGATGATTAAATGGCAGGATAAATAATCTTAGTGGGGTCAATATAGACAAAACCTTACCAATACTGAGATTAGAAGCTTCACTAGGTATGGGATATCTATCATTGGTAGGATGGAAACTCTCTGTTTTCTAAAGGTGAGATGGTGGAGTAGAAATATCAAAATTAGTTTGTCATACCAACTTAAATATAGGATCAACAATACTTTGAGCTCTCTGGCCTCGTGTATACAGTGGATCTGCTAGAGTGTAAAATGAAAAAAGAATTGGAGATGCTTCAAGTTAAATCTTGAGGCTTCAAAATGCACATTTATATTCCCCAGTGGAGTCATCAGAAGATGTTGGGTGAATATTTTATCGTCAGCTAACTGATGGCAAAATGGGTATATCAACCATAGTACAAATAAATTTATACAACAAAAAGTGTGGGTTTACCACATCCTAATGAGATAAATCTCTCCTCTCATCAAGGGGAGGTTCCCTATAAATCACTTATATGCTATATATATATATGTATATATATATATATATATATAAAATCAAAAAATAATACTCAGTGTAGAATAACACCATCCATCTCTCTTTTTTTAGAGATGATGTTCATAGAGCAAAAGAGATCCTGGTTGATGACTGAAAGCATTCCTCTTCTTTAAGAAATGGTATTCAACAAATAGCAAAAAATATTCTAAGTAGTAACTAGATTCACAAGAAAACCCATGAAAGCACAAAGTCTTCGATTGTCTCCTTCAATGATCTAAAGTGTACGTAATAGTAGAGTAAATTAAAGCTCAAAGTCTTCACTTAAAACTACAATAGATAAAATTATCACAAGGATAAAACTAGCTCAAAGTCTTTCTGATATCCTTTAGAATGTCTTTAGATAATTTCCATGCACACACTTTGCTTATTCAATTAAACAGATGAGATATTATCAGGAAAGAGAACATAAGAACTATTTCTTAAGTAACACAAATTATTTCAACATAATGTCTGAAATTACCTTGCTTCTCATTCATTCAATAAAATATGATTTACAAACTGAGCTTAAAGTCTCAATAAGTATCTCAATTTTGGTAGAGTTTTTGCTCTCAATTATCTAGAGATATCTTTTACAAAAGAGGTTCCCTCTATATAAAGGGGAAAACCTTTAAAACTGGAAAAAGACTAAAATATTGAAAACCCAGTCAAAGATGAATCAACATTGACTTTGGGATTTTTCTAGATTTTTACATGTAATTACATATTACAAAATTACATGTGAAAATCTCCCAAGTCAATTACAAAGTACACGAGAGGAATGAAGAAGAGAGTATGGAAGAATAGTTCAACTCTTGTCACTGGACTTCTTCAGATGAGCATCATACATGGTGATAGATGTTTGTATCCTGATAGTATCTAGTGCAATAATATTTCTAAAAATCACCTTAGCTCTGATTGTAGCATCTATCACTACTTTGATTTCTTTTGGATGACTAGTTAACCTGGTTCTCAAATTATCCAAGGTTAACTAATTATCTAAAATACTATCCACAGAAGTCATTGAGAATGCTTTCTCCTCGAATTCCATTTTGATCATACCTTTGAATTCTTGAATCATTTCCTCTACTCAAAATAATTGGTTGTCTCAAGAGGTGAGTCTACAAGGGAATTCCTCTAATCTATTTAATAGACTGGTGTCTCTTTCTTCACTGGCATCCTTGGAATATTTGAGGTCATTGATCAGCTCCTTAAGTACCTAGATCCTATATATTAGTGATTCTTTGATTTCAATATAAGAATCTTTGTTTGCAATGACACCGATCAATATTAAGGTACGTTTCTTTAGAGATTTCATCTCTATCCACTTGCTAAGATATTTGTTTATGCTATCAATATCTTGAGAAATAAGAGAGATAAGTTCTTCTAACTCTATTCTAATTTTCTTCATTTTACCTATATTCTCAACCACCTTTGTAAACAATGAAATCCCTTGTGCATGCATCTTATCTATGTAATATTTAAGTACTTTTCCTTTCAGGTAGGTCTTCTTTTCTTTCTAGATAATAGGATCATCTATGGAGAAGGCCTCTGGAGTTGCTGCCTCTAGGGCAAAAGTGAATCTCCTAACCACCATGGTCAATTATTCTGCCTTTGCTTTATAATAATCTTTCATCTCTCTTTCTCTATGAAATTTATAGACCATGATATCCATTGCAGATTGGAAATCACTCTTAGCACCCTCGTGAGTTATTTTCCCCAAATCAACTCGAGAAATGGAGTAGTTGCTCATATCAAAATTATCTAGGGTTACATCTTATGGGGGTTTGGCTATCTATAGAAGTTTGTGCCCCTTATTTCCAATCATTTTTGAAAGGATTCTTGGTTTCTTGGGGGTCTTAGCTTTCACTGGCACTATTTTACCTAAATCAAAGTCATTTGGAGAGATGGCTTACTTTTTCCTTTTAGGTGTGAAAGTTGATAACCAAGGTGGGAGAGTAGAAGCACTTATAGTAGCAATAGTCCCTATAGCTAGTGTCACTAGGGTAACATCTACACTATTGGTGGGAATAATGGGTGTGGTGGGTGTAGTAGGTGTAGTATCAGGTAAAACTACGCCGACCATTGACTAGTTAAAGGTGGAACTATCTCTGATATTGAAAGAAGGAGATGAAAGACTAGGGATGGATCCTAATGATCAAAGGACATCTCTAGAGGTGCCTTGAGGGTTGCCAAAAATAACCCTAGAAGGGGAGGTAGCTCTAAAAGAAGGGATACTAATGGGAGAAATGGGTGAAGGAGTCATAATAGGTGATTGGGGTGGAGAAGAAGAAACTCCTACAACTGGTTGTGTCCTCGCTAGTGGTGATATAGATTTTATCTCCTATTGATCTATAGGTCTATCATCTATTTCCACCTATTCTATTGCTTGATCTTGGGTTCTTTGTTTCTCAACCCCCATATCTATTGGCTCTAGTTCCTTCTTAGCAACCTTTGGTTTCTTAGATACAAAGATGATCTTAGGCTTGTGGGGCCTGGAAGGAGAAGGAACATCAATTTTATTCTGTCTTAATTTTTGCTCTCCTTGTTTTTTCTTGGAATTTAGCCTCTAATCCTATGATGAATTATTTTAATGTGACTCTTTTGTTTTCTAACCAATCATTAGTGTTTGCCAATATTGGTTTGAATCTCATTCTCAAAGAGGTAAACTCTTTTTTAGACCATTGAATAGGAGGAAGAGGGGAGTTAGTGATTTGTTTAGAAAGATACCTACTATTGACTAAATTTTTGTCATCTACCAAATTCAGAGGGATATCAGTGAGCCCTAGATATTTGATCTATTCCAAAGATAGTCTGTTGTAGTCCATCTTCTTGATGTCTTTTACTATTCTTAAATCTATCTAGACGTCTTTGATCATAGGCTCATGAAACTAAGTCTTTCTTTTGATCATGTCTTCAACACCCTTGTAGTCAAAATTGGGCCTTCTTTTGAAATGCTTCATGGTGACAAGTTTCATTTTGATCTCCATTACCCTTGCTTTGGTGGTAGTCAAAATTGAGTATCTACCAATTTCAATTGGGAACCTGAAGCCTAGTTTCTTAAGTTCCATTTTTTTATTGTGCATGACAATAATTTGTCTACACAACTTCATTAGGACCAGTTTATCAAAAGGAAATCTGGGGAGCATATAGGGATAGCCTTGGAAAAAGCCAACCCATAGATATTAAAAAGTAGGGAATTGTAAAAACATGCAGCCAAAATCATTGACGATAATCCAAGCTTCATATGACACTCTATTATGTTCCAATTGAGGGTCAAAAAGACATAAAAATACTACAAAAAAGGCATCATTTACCCTCCTAAAGTGATGGATTGATCCCTTTATTGTTAGATAAGGGTAATATTAATAAACAGGGATGGTTTTTCTATCTCTTTCTGACATCAAAATTGGAAAGGTTCTCATCGAAGCTAAAATGTATACCAAGTACAAAGTCATATAGAACTTTGAAGTAGTAGACACTTTTGTCAATTTCTCATGAAGAGCATTATTGATTTGTTCACCCCAGAAGATGAATTATTTCCCTTGGAGAATTATCTTGATAAAGGGATACATCCATTTATGAAATTGAGAAGAAGATGGTAGACCTCGTACTCTACAGAGAAGAGTAATTAAGTTTCCAAACATCTTTATAAATTCAGTCCTCAAAACATTTCATGGCCATCTAGACAAGTTGGCTTTGGGAGTCTTGAGCCATCTGTTGTTGATAACATTCTTCACCTTCTCAGGATCTTTGGCATATTCTTTTTGTGCCTCGACAAATTCAATTTTCAATACGTCAATAGCAGGAGGGCACATGAAAACTTTATCAATAAATTTTGGGTCTAGTCAAATTATTACATTGTCACTAGCATCTGACACTACTCTAGTCTCTTTGTTGTAGAATTGGGCACACTGGAGGATGAACTCAATGTGATACGCTGCCACAAGAAAAGAGGAGACTAGGTGAATATTGCTCTCAATTATTCTTTTCATTTTTGAGCTTGGGTTTTTTTTTCCTTGGTTCTCTCCATGAACTCAACCATATCCACATGGCTGATCTCTGTGTCCCTAATGTCATTGACATTAGAAGTGACCGAGGTGATTGGGAAAACACCTTGATACTGATACTTCATTACCTTTAACTTATTTGGAGAAGCTTCAGTCATTGTGACAAGCCTTTGTTGAAAATACATTGATGAAGAAGGATCTCGAGGAGAAACTGCAAAGAAAGTCATGATCACACAATTAGGGAAAAAAATAGCAATCTGGGAAAATTACACATTGGGTGATCATGACTAGGGAAACACACTTGAAAGGGCTGAGGTGAGAGTAGGTCTGAAAGATGAAAATTTCCCAAAGTTAGAGAGAAAAATGGGGAGAATGTATGTAGGGGTGGCAAAATTTTCTGCCCTTACATCAAAACTGGGTTGAATTACATTAGTAGTGACTTTTTCTACCAGTGCATGAGTCAGGGTAGGTAAGAAATGTGTTAGGGTGGTAAAATTTTCTGCCCTTACACAAACTTTAGTGATTGGACGTGAGGGCAAAAAGGCTGAAAGGGAAAGATGGGAGGAGGAGGGTCGAGGTGCAATGAAGGGGGAAAGAATCACCTCTTTTAACGAGAAAAGAGAGTAAAACAAAAGAAAACCTAACAAGGAGAGAGAGAACAAAAAAGAGAAATGAAAACAAAACTAAAAACAAAATAAAGACCTACCTAAAGAACAATGTGAAATGAGGCTTGAATTTGGTGAAAACATGTTTCCTCTCACTTACTTGATCATCTAGAGGTAGAGAGTAGGAGGAGGACTGGAAGAATGAGGTTAAAATGGGGAAAAAAGAGATTAAATGGGGGTGAAAATTTCCCCCAACCACTCGATGCATGTGGCCATAAATGTTGTGTGTGAAAATTGAGACAGTGTAGGGGCAACAAAAATCACCACCCTTACATGGGAGGTCAGAAACATATGCAGGGGTGGCAAAATTTTTCCACTGTTGCATGATCGATGCAAGGGCAGCAAAAAATTCTACCTTTGCATGGAAGTCACAAAACAAATGCAGTGGCAGCAAAAATTGCTGCCAGTGCATGGAAACACTAGAAAATGCTAACTCTGGGAAACAAAAAACTTTGTCCTCTGGCCACATTGAGATTGTAACGATTTTCACATTTTTGGGAAAACACAATAAGGGAATGTCATGAACTTCAGATGATGCTAGTTGAGAAAATGTGAGAAAAAGAAAAACTTGCATCAAAAAATGAACTGAGAGTGAAAAACATGAAATGGACAAGTTTTGTAGGGGTTGTTCCAAAAATGAGTGTAGCTGATTTTGGGAACAACATAATGAAGGATGATTTAGGCACCTTAATGTCTTGTAACCAAATTCATGGTATGTAGTCATAATATAGATAACTTACCCATGTGTACCTACTATATATACATGATCTATAGCCATTATATTCTCTCCCCTATTTTTTGTTGATGAATATAAGTTGCATTTCCTACAAGTAATAATTTTTCTTAATTTTCATGTGTTTTAATTGTTTTGTTTGAATAATTCATCCCACATTCACTCTACATAGCCATAACTTGGTTGTCCCCTTCATACCTTGGTCTTGGGCCTTGTGGTGTGGATCAATAACCATGTGACAATTTTTATTATTCAATGATGAAGGTTTATTGGTAAGTCAATGATAATTATGTGAGAGTAAATGGAGTCCTTTGGATAATTATAACAATCAATGGATCTAACATTTTCAAATATACTTCAATACTAATCACTTTAATTTACAAGAATGGGTCTTTCATCTTCATGTATAAATAGTGAAAGTGAATGTTCAAGGTGCTCAAGTGTTCATTAGGATCCTTATGGGATATATATAATTTATAGTATAAGGTAGAAAGGTTAGTGGGCATGGTAAAATGGTTAAAATTCATTTTCAAAGGAAACCCATGAGATGATACATTCATTCAACAAGTTGAAGTACTATCTATAAGAAATCTCATCCAAAGAGTAATGAAAAAAATGAAAAGAAACATCTTCATGTTGGAATTGAGTTTATATAATGACATCCTTGAATTATTTAATGTGTTCTTTATCATTTCAAATCCCATCATGTGTGTATTTTAGATAGAATTTATTAGGATTTTTAAGCAAATCATGAGTTGGCCCTAGAATGTTCATAGGGAAACCACCTCCATCAAGCCAATAAAAGGCCATAAGTGGGTTTAAAATTTTGTTTTTCTATTCTTATAATCATAATTCCATTATTGGTAATTCCTCTAAAAGACAAAGTTTACATTTTTTATAAATTCTAGTTCATTCCCTTTTATTTCTAGCAAGTTGATGTGTGTTTTGATGACACAATAGGGTGGGTGATGCATAAAATATGGTAAAAATAATCATAATAAGTGATGAGCTTCAAAATATGCCAATCACATCTTCCTTCTAGTGTTAATTTGTTTATGGATCATTTTACACACCAATTCAGGTTGGGATGGTCACCCATCTACCCTCTCCTAAAAGGATACCCATAGATTTTTGTCAAGTTTTGTTATTATCAGGTCATAACATACTAGGTGACCTAGTTGGTTATTAAATATTTAACTTAATTTTTTTTAATAGTTTTTTAATAAATTTAGAGGAAATGTGCATTTATATATTTTAGTCTTGAGGGTTTTCAGTGGATTTCAAGAAATTAAAAAAAACTTGTGTTTAGATTTACAAAAAATATTAACATCATCATTTACATGTTATGATTAAATGATATTGTGGTTGATTTAAATGTGTTTATTAAATACATAAAATAATGCAAAAATGGAAATAAATGATGCTTATAATTGAGATGAGGTGATAAAATTTGATTTCATTAAAACCCAAATCTAACCCTAGCTAATAGATTAATAAAAAATAACAAAAGAGAAGGGAGAATGAGAAAAATCTTGTCAAAAATTAGCCAAATTAAATATATATTAATTAATGAAACCCATAAACTAATCCCCATATAGCTAACATTTACATAACCATGAATGAGAAATAGTACCAAGGTCTAAGGAATAGAAAATAAGAAGAATAATAACACCATAATCATATTCCACATGTAGACAATGAAATAAACACTCTAGAACTTGTATTAATAAAAATATTTTCTTGGATAAAACAAATTCAAGTCTATAGTTTCCATTTGATGATTTTTTTGTCAAAATGACTCTATGAAATAAGAGAGGGAGTGATGAATTAAACTAAAAAAATGTAAAAAAATAAATATTTGGTTCAATATCTCTCTAAGGAAGAAAAAAGAGCCAACCCTTGGAATGGCTCTCATTTGAAAATATTTAACATTTTTTCAAGTGGAGGGAGAATAATTTATCTCTAAAACCAAGTTATCTAAATTTATTTCCTTCCACTTTTCTCTAATTAGCACTTTATGCCTGAAAAAGAGTTAAAATATTATAATTAAAAGGCTCATAAAAAATAGTACACTAAAATGTGAAAAAAAATTAGCACAGGAAAAATTTCATAAATATGGAAATATCATTACAACCAGGCTAGAATGAACTTTTTGGGGACACAAACAATTCAAAAAATTGAAAATTGAGTCCTAAAATTAAAAACCAACTTGGGATCAAAAATGTCCTCCTAGACCTAATCAAGATTTTGGGAAGCACATAAAATCTAAAAATGCACTTTTTTAATTGTTAGGTTTCTATTGTTGATCAAGATTTCAACTCATAATTAAAAAAGGGATGACATTTAGAGGCTTAAAGATGTAATCAAAGGATCAAATCTTAATCAGGTAAAGATTTTGGTTTGAGGAGGTTTTAAATCTGGTCTTGGACCCCCTGAATAACATTACATGCCCCTTGAATTGGAATAATTTTATAAATACCAATTAGGTCACCTAATATGTCATGACTTGACAATAACAAACCTTAGGGAGACCCCATGGCCTCCTTTTAGGAGAGGCCAAAAAGGTAACCATCCATTCCTAAATTTGGTGTGCCAAACAACCCATCAACATATACTATTGGTCTTTAAAAAAAATAGTATATCATAGAAAAACCACTCATAACCTTATTTAAGGACTCATTCCATTGAAATGAAGTAACCAACAAGGCATTTGAGAAGCTAAAAAAATCCATGTTCACAACTTTGTTTCTAGATACAACAAACTTTTTAAAGACCTTCATTATTGAATGTGACATGTCAGGGTATGGAATGGGCTAAGTAATCATGTAGGAAGGATGACTTATTACATTTGAGAGTCTTCAAATCTAAGGTAATAATATTATAAATATTATCTATGAGAAGGAGATGGTGGATATTCTTTATACAATCAAATAATGGAGACCATATCTGATGGGTAGATAATTTAAGTTGAAGATAGATCATGATATTATAAAACATTTATTGGGACAAAGGTTGTCATCCAAATTAAAAAAAAAGTGGATGAAAAAATATTGGCATATTACTTTGAAATCAAATATAGAAAGGAAAGTATGATGTAGTGGTATATTCATTATCCAAGAGGGATGAGTCCACAAAGGTACTATTATATGCAAAGTGTATACACACAAATTTTTTAAAAGTTATCAATTATTTATGCTTTCTCTCTTCCAAGAACTCATTTAGTCTCAATCTCTCTAAGTGCACACATTAAAGGATGTACTATGAAAGGGGTGAATAGACTATTGGTAATTTGGAAGATTGTTTTTACCTATACCACTATTTGAAACCACATCAAACCTATCTTATATACTTCCCTAATAGTTGACACCTCCTTTACACACTCTTATAATAATTTCACTACCTCAAAAAGCCCTTACCTAGGCCAAAAACTTTTTTTGTCATTTATCAAACAAATTTGGCCTAGGATGACCCTGTTCTTATAATATAAGCACATTAAAAGATTAGGTCAGCCCCAGCCAACCTAGTCTAGGAAATAACTCCTTTATTTATTAAAGAATAAGGTCGATTGGGATGACTCTATTGGCTAAAACTTTGAAAGAGTTTAGGGCTAGATCTAACTATATTAATAGATCATTTTCATCATTTTAGTGAGAGAGAGAGAGAGAAATAGAGTAATAATTTTTTAGGCATCTACTTATCCATCATTCTACTTGAGTAGACATTAATTAGGGTTTCATACTTCATTTGGAGATAAGAATCTTGTCTTGTAAAAAAATGGGATTCACTAGGAGGTCCTTGGCTAAACTATAATCCATTGTCCTTCCTTAGTTTATTAAACATACACAAAAAACTATTGCAAAGCACCATTGGCCAAGGGGAAGATGAGGCTTGTAATATTCATATTCAAAGTAAGTATTTCTAACTATTTATCCTCTTTTTAAGTAGATAGATTTGAATTTGTCATCTTATGAGTATGTTTTCCTCTCTATACATTAGGATTACCTCTACATTGATTTGATTAGAGTTCTTCCTTGAATGTTTAATTTTATGTTTATTACCCACATTTTGTGCCACAATCTTTGGTGATAAATATATTAGTTTTACTTTAATTTTTCATTCACTTTGATAAGAAAATATAGGACCTAACTAGGGTTATTGCATGGTATTGCTTGAATAGAGACTTTGGAATCCTCTTTAGTGGTATTGTGTGGTAAGAAACCAATTAGTTAGGTCTAGTGGATCCATATTGGTCATGATACCAATTGTCTAAATGTACTAAAAATAATAAGGGCTAGTGTGATTTATATTATCTAAGATAGGATTGATTTATAGATTAACTAAAATTTTACTTGTACACATTCTGGTGAACTTGACATGAATCAAAGAAGAAAATTTCAATTTTTTTTATTATTTTAAAGGCTCACCTAATTTTCCCTACATTTGACACCTTGACATTATCTCATTTTAATCCTCTTATATAGAACTAAGGTATGCATTTTTAAATTCTATCCTTTCATTTATCTTATTCACTTACTGCAATTTACTTAGCTTAATGTTGTGTGTTTTTATGTTCTTTTCCTGAAGCACTATCATGTGTTACAATTACATGACATGTGATGAGATCAAAGTGGGGCATATGTATACACACAATATTTTTAAAAATGTATCAATTACTAATTATTTATCTCTTGTAGGAAGTTATGGAGTCTCAATCTCTCTAAGTGCATACCTTAAAGTGTGCACTAGGAAAGGGGTGGGTATACCAATGATGATTCACAATATTGTTGTTTCTTATACCACTACTTAAAATCACATAAAACCTCTCCTATACACTTACCTAAGAATTGACACCTACCTTACACAATCTTACAAGTAATTTACCAATTCAAACAACCCCTACCTAAGTAAAACCTCTTTTTGTCATTTACTAAACAAAGTCAACTTGGGTTGATCCTATTATTAAAATATAATCACATTACGAGATTAGGTCATCCCCAATCGACCTTATTTCAGACAATAGGGTCAATTAGGATGAATCTATCAATTAAAACGTTGGAATACATTAGGGTTAGATCTGTCTATATAAACACATCATTTTTTCCATTTTAGAGAGAGATACAGAGATAATCATTTTTTGCACATTTATTTATCCATTATTCTACTTGAGGAGCCATTGCTTAGGTAATTATACTATACTTGGAGAGAAGAATATTGTCTTTTTAAAACTTGGGATTCACTAGGAGGTTCTTGAATAAACTATTATCTATTTTCCATCCTTAGTTTATTCAACACACACAACAACCTCTTGCAAAGCACCATTGGCTAGGGGAGAAATTGAAGCTCGATGGTTTCATCTTCAAAAGTAAGTACTCCTAACACTTGCTCCTATTTATTAAGTAAATAGATTTGAATTTTTTTATCTTATGAATATATTTCTCTCTCCATTCATTATTATTACCTCTACATTTAATTGATTAGAGTTCTTCTTTGCATGTTTAGTTTTATGTTTATTGTCCCCATTTTGTGCCACAAGCTTTGGTGAGCACTAGATTAATTTTACTTTACTTTGATAAGAAAAAGTAGGACATATTTAGGGTTATTATGTTGTATTACCTGAATAGAGGATTTGGAACCCTCTATAGTGATATTTTGTGATAAAATACCCCTTTAATAGGTATAGTGGATACATATATGTCATGACCCCGATTGTCTAAATGTACCAACAAATAGAAGGGCTAGTGTGATTTATCTTCTTTGAGCTAGGATTGATTTTGTAAATCAACTTTATCTTCCCTTGTTTACATAAAGTATAGAGGGAAGGTAAATGGGTGGATTAGGAAAGATCCAAACTAGATAATGATAGTGATATGTAGGTTCTAATTTAAAATATCTAGTGAAATATAGTGTCTTAGATATTTTTTTGTGGAAAGGGAAATCCCTCATAGTAAGTGATAGTGATCCAATCTTTACTAGTAATTTTTATACTAATATATTATCATATTTGGATACTCATTTAGATCATAACTCCTCATATCATACTCAATTTTATGGGAAATTATGGGTAGTTATAAAAATATTATAGGGTTATCTCTATTGTTTTTCCTTGGATAAATAAGAAAGATTGATTCATTGGATGCCACTAGTATAATAGTGGTATAACACTTCCTTACATACCTCATCCAAACTATCTCCTTTTTGGAACTATATATGTACCAACCACCATCCATAACATCATTATTAATGGTAAAACCAAAGGTTCATGTTGTTTAATAATACATTCAACACCAAAATGAGGTACTAGCTAGTCTAAGAGAAAATTTAGTAATGGTGAATATTCAAATGAAGTAGCAAGTGGATTATTACTATAGTGGAATTTTTTTTGAAGTTAGAGATTTAGTCTTTTTTGAATAAAAACATACAATAAAATATTGTTTAAGCAACATGAAAAAGGATAACAAAATTTAACCTAAATATTACATCCATTATGAAATTCTTCATTAAATTGGAAGTGCCACATACAAGCTAGATTTACCTTAGTTTGCCTACATACATCTGACATTTCATGTCTCTATATTTTATAACGCAATTATACATAGAGTATCCACATAGAATAATTTACAAAAGTTGGTTGAGGTTGGTAGAGTAATTAGCCTAAAGAGATCCTTCAGATATACACTAGAGGTTATGAACAAGGGAAATTTAGGAGTATTTGATAAAGTGGAATAATATGACTAACAAAGATACAACAAGGGAGGATGAAGCATTATTACAAAAGCATATATAGTTAGTACGATTTTCAAACTTTTTTTGTAAGGGGAAGGGCATCCTATGACCTTAACCTATGGATTTTATGGGGATAATTATGGTGGAATTGTGGAAAACATAACCTTTTTCCTTATCATATTATAGTTATCTATGTTTCTTATTGTTGGTAGGCTTAGGCTAGGGAGTAACCATAGCCTAAGTAGGGTGTAAATAGGACATAATGGTTAGTACTTGAGCATCACATTAAAAAATATGATCTTATTTCATGGTTATGGATGTTTTTACTCAAAATGGATTAGTATTATATTTCTAGTATTATGATCTTCTATCAACATTTGTTGTGGATATGATCTATTGTGCTCTTATTATTTTAATATATTGTTATTTCTCTACTATATATATTTATATTAACATTCACATTTTTGAATTGGAATGATCCATGTAATTACTTTCATTACCTTAGAATTTGAAAGGGTTAAAAGATACATTTATTAGGGTTTTCCACCCTTTATATCAAACCCACATGAAACATTATGTAATTCATGACATAGTCATTCACTAGTTCTAAGAATAAAAAAACTAACATAAACAGATATAACATATTTTTTACCTAGGTAATAAATTTCCCTCTCCCTCAAGACTTTTTTAGGTATCCCTAGAAAATGTAGTAGACATAAAAGTAGTGTTAAAAATATAGTGAGGATAAAACATAGTAAGGACAAAATGTAGCAAGGACAAAACATCCTAGGAACAAAACATAGCAAAAGACGTGCTCACACATAATATGACACAAATTTAAAGTAAAGGTCAAAACTCATGAAATCACATTTGCATCTATTATTTTACTTGTAAATTTGGTGCATTACTTTCCCACCATGAAATGTTAACTAATATCTCCAAAATGAACTAGACAACAAATAAATAATGTGTTAATCACTAAAATGTCCCAATTATGCTACTCTCTTATTTTCAAAACATTACCAACACTTTTACATTTTTTCCTCACTACATTTTGTCCTTGCGATGTTTTGTCATACTAAATTTTTATCTTACTAAGTTTTTACCACTACATTTTTTCCCATTACATTTTTTGTTGTGCATTATCATATATAGCCATTTTTTGATAAAGGATAGTAAAAACTTTGAAGTTAAGCACACTCAACCTAGAGTAGTAATAGGATGGTTGAATTCAAAGGAACTTTGTAAGTGCAAAATTTTACACTACAAATTTTATTATATGTTAATGTTGCATTAAAAATGGAACCCAAAACTACTACATGAAAGGAATCTCTAAACAACACAAACTATAATACAATGAAACCAAATACATGAAAGAGAATGGGTTTTTTAATTTTTAATCCTCATGCTCCCAAATAGGATATTTTCAAATGCATGTTTTCCAACAATTGTGGACATTTTAAAATGCTTTCCTTGTATTTTAATGTGGGTTTTTTAATTTTTACTCCTCATGCTCCCTAATAGGATATTTTCAAATGCATGTTTTATAACAAATGTGGACATTTTAAAATGATTTCCTTTTATTTTAACCTAATTTTTTTTTATAAACCCTAATAGGATATAAACTTGTGGGATAATTTAGACTGATAAATATGGAATTCAAACATACATCTAAATGTAAAATATTAAAACTTATTGTAATAATTTGAAAAGTGGAATATGCTAAATATAGTAAGTACAACAAAGGGACAATGACTTAGTTTTTTATAGTTGACTATTTGACTATGAATATATTTCAATAGTGAAAAATTGACTAAAGTAGGCATGTGATTCATCTAATTTAGGAGCTATGTTTTTTTTGTGTAGTGTCAATTCCATCAGATCTAGGTTAGTTTTGATTATCAATAATGACCTAAGAGATTAATATTGAATTATGTATAAATAAGGTATTATAACCATGTGGTCACCTTCATCTATCTCTAAAATCCTTGTATGTGCAAATTCAAACCTTGATGATGCACATAACTATAGAAAATAACCTCATTCACCTTAAAACCCTATTTGTGCTTGTGAGATCTAGAAACCTATAAAAAATAAGAAAATGTAATGGGTTGATTTAATCCCAATCACTCCTATTTTATTATTAAATACTACTTACATATGCAATACTCTGAGATGAAAAATCAAGCCATATATATTTCTCCCACCTAGTGTTATAATGAAATTTTGATCATTTGATATATGTATTCAACTAATGATTTTGCTTTGATACTTTAAAATGCTTGATTTGACTTGTATTTGGTATTATTTAGACATGGATTATGATTTATCCTAGTGATATATAAATAATTTGGAAAGAATATGGCAAATTTTCTCAATGTGAACTATTGTATAGATGTGTACAAGATAAGTGCCAAGTTCCCCATTAAGTGAGACCCCTATTTGTATATATGTGACTAAAACTATGAAATTTATCATACTGTAAAATCTATAGGTATATGGGTTGACCCTAAGGAAAGGTTTGAATATAAAAAGTAGACATTAATGAGATAGGGTTGATAGAAACCAGATCAAGTCAACATCGACTAGAAATATTTATCAAACCTATTAACCTATGTACAAGTGGACTAAACTAAAGGTTCAAAGATTGTAGGATATTAATAAAGTTTGAAAAAATAGTGAGGCTAATTTAGGTGCATAATAGAATAATGGATGGGTAAAACTCATTATATAGAATGTAGGTGTGAGAGAATAAAAAATTAGGTACATGTTTGTGAAATCAAGTCATGTGTGGTAAATGTATGTTAATATTGTCATTGTCAAGTAATTAATACCATATTTTAGTATCTACAAATGTTTTCATTTTATTTTAGTAATGGAATTTATAAAGTAAAAGGAAAATATGTATCTAAGTGTGTACAACACACTTTTTTTTGGTATGAAGCTCTAATTGTTCAAGTCACTCAATATAAAAAACTACAACAAACATGTCATAGTCAATGTCCATGAATTGAATATTTGAAATCTAAAATTGAATTCATAAAATTTAAGGGAAAGGAAAAATTACTATTGTGTGTTGGTGTAAACCAAGTTTCCCTTTCAACTTGTTAAATATGATGCTTACTTGATGAATCATTGGATAAAATTTCCTCCTTGCTGAAGCACTTTGAGATCAGTTCCTCTTGTTGAACCTATTAATAATTTGACTTGTCAAGGCCAAATTACTACTAATGTCATTCAAAACTTTCAAGAAACCATTCAATAGCCATTTAAAGTTGGGAATTTTGGCCTAAAGGTACTAATTTTAGTCAAAAACATAATAAATGGATTGTAAATGGGTCATTTTAATTTCAAAATAGCATTGTCAATCTCAACTATGCAGATAATCCATGCATAGGGATCAATTTTGAGAGAAAATTGAACATTTTGGGAGATATAGGTGGTTTTAGGACCTAAAATTTTGTACACATAGTCATTATGAGTTGGAGAAATTTTTGAAAATTTTTCATGGCCATTAGACAAGTGGAGATACTTAATGTTTTGTAACAGTCCTTAGCATGTCTATTACAGATCACCATTGGAACAAGCATTATTCTAGAGTGCTACAGAGGTTTCTAAGTCTAGGTAAAAGTGTGAAAATAATGGGATGTTTTATTTACATCATAATAAAACTTTTGAAATTTTAAAAAAATCTAAATTTTAAGTAAACCATGCTCATATAGGCTTTTGTAAGTAAACATGCATATAGGCCAAAAAAAGTTTTTATTAATTTTAAATAAAAATTTACTTTTAAAGTGTTTTGATAGAATGGTATATACCCCATGATAATGTTTTTAGGCATTTGGAAGTATGTGAAATTTTATTTTTATTCTGGTGAATTTTTCATTTTTTGGAGTTCTAGTTGCCCTTCCAAGCCTCTTATTCAGATGTTCATAGCTTTCACCATGTATGGATTTTGACCAAAAAATATTGATATTTTTTTATTAAACCTATTTAATTATAATTCATGAAAATTTTATACGAGTTTATGGGTTGTTCGTTATGAACAATTGTTAAGAGTGTAGGTAGCTCAGAATGTAGTAAAAACCCCACAAGTAGATTTATCTACATGATAACTTTTTATATATTATGAAAGGGAATACAATATTTTAAAGGATTTTATGGGGGTAATTTTTATACACATAAATAAAAAAAAAATTATTTGGAAGTTTTTACTTTATGAATCAACATTTTGATAATTTAGCTTCAAAGCTTGCCTAAACCCTCAAAAAACTAGTTTTGAAAAATATTGATTTTATTTCTATCAAATCATGTTACATAAATATTAAAAAATTTAAAATTTAAATTAAACTCATATAGGATTCCATAAATGTAAATTTTATGCATGGATATGTATGGATGATGGCATAGATCATAGTTTCTGTAGAAAAAATCATGTAAAATGAATTACAGGACACTTATGAAATATAATCAATGGAAATAAAATAATAAGACTTTTTATTCATCATTTTTTAAAAATAAATAATCCTATAAGTGTCCAAACCATCTCAATAAAAATGGTTAGTCTACAGGAAAATAGAGCAAAATAGGCCTAGTCAACCTTGTTGATTGAATGACAAGGTTTTTCTCATCAAAATCAAATATATTGTGATGATAAAAGTTTTTACAAGTATATTTAATTTTTTTTTAGGTCTCATGGCTTATATTTTTAGTTTTAATTGATTTAAAATGCAAGAAGATAGGCTATTTGGCCTAATAGGCTTAATTGGTCAATCAAGCAAGTAAAGAATGACATTGAAAATATATTAAATGAATTAATTTTAGAGTTACCACATAGAATATATATTTTTTAAGTGAATATATAATTATAAATTCAATCCAAAAGTTTTAATTCATGCAAGTTCAGCTCAAGTTGAGTTAACTAGTCCTTAAGGGTCAAATCTTTTCAATTGACTACTTTGACTAGTTTCATGCATCTCCCATACTTTTCATGCAAGATAAAGACTTTAAAGAACTTAAAATCACTTTAATATGGGTTTATATTATAATTTATGGATTTATTATCATAAAAGGAATGTTGACAAGTCAACATGGGCTCATCACTTCTCAATTTTATGCCAAAAATCAAGAACATGCAATTTTTGAAGACTTGGAAGATTTTAAAGCCTTTATTTAATATTGTAAAAGGATTTTAGTCTTATTTTAAATCAAATAAGACTAATACTTATATTTTACATGACAATTTTTCTTTATTTAACTTTTTATACTTATATATTGGCTTTTTGAAGCCATTTTTGAAGCAAAACAAAAATTATAATTGACATCATTTTTCAATAAAGGAAATCTTTTGCATATGAGTTTTTTTTAATAGAATAGAGTGTATTTTTGATTTTGTACCAGAATATAAGTGAGATATATATCCACATTTTTTAGGTCCTTTCCTTGCATACTATGAAAATCTCATCCTCTACAGGTCTTTTGAACTAGGAATAGAATTTGGTTTGCAAGCTTCTTTTAGGCCTTCTTTTGAAACACTTATGTTTAGGATTTGATAAAGAATTTATTTTGATTCATATGTGTACCTTACTCATTTTCAAAAAATATTTTATATAATACCAATAATTTAGGTGCATCACCCCATTAGATAGGATTTCTCATTTCATTTTATTTCTCCCTTTTCATCCCAAAAATCAAAATAATTTAATTTTTTTAGAGATAAATCTTAAGGGAACCAGCCCTCTCTAGAGATTATTATCAATAAAAATTACCTCACACTTTTAGAAGTTCCAATTTTATCAAATGGAGAGAAGGTATGCATTTTACATCTTAAAATAGAGTGCACTCTAGAGTGATAATAGTTTTTAGCATGCCTAGTGGGACATCATTCTACACACTAGTCTTTGGAGGCATTCAGAAAATTAGTGCAACTTTCAGTCACTCAATGTTGGTTTTGAACATTAGGTATCTTTTCAATATTTATTACTTTTAGTATTTGTCTTATTAATGGTTTTTAATTGCTTATTTCAGTATGGATCCATATTATCCTCACTATGACCATCCATACTATGATCCTCACTAGGAGTTTGAGGATCTATATCATGCATATATGTAGGAGTAATACCTAGACCCTCCATATGAACAACCAATCCATCATAATATTTCCCCTTACCAGCCTAATCATGGCCATTTTACATCTATCCATTCTATATCATCACTTAAGTAAATTTTAGTCACCCTTGAAAAACATGCACTAGAGTTGTATTCACATAGATATTATGGCCAAGATAACCATACTCACCAGATTCATCATTTTAGAGAGTCATTTCAAAAAAAAATAGCAATGAGAACCTATTAAGAGAGAAAATTGGGCCAATTTCACTAGTGAGATGATGGATGTAGTGGTTACATTCAAATCATTGATAATAAACTAAAAGGCCTCAAGGAATATCAGGTATAATCACAACCTTCTTATATGCCATCCATTCCTCCTTAGGAGATCATTCTAAGAGACCCTTTGAGTTTTCCAAGTTCTTCATATATTTCTCAGACCTTCCCTTCTTCGAGATCAATCGAAGAGAATTGTCAAAGAAAGAAAGAGATTGTTATAGGAAAGCTTGCTATTTAAACAACTAACCACTTTAAAGAGAAGATATTTCAAGAGAATATTGATAAGAAGATTAGAGAGTTGTAGTTGAAGAAAAGGAAAGAGGAGGAGAACTAGAATTGAAATGTCAACAAAGAACCTTTATATTTCCCATATTGGAATCAAATCATGGAGTCAAGTAAGAAAGAGGAATGATCAAACATCATTCAGAATGTTGAATTTAAGCAAGAGATCATTTAACTTTCACCCCGTCCTCCTCCGAAGACTAAATCCTCTCCTTCATGGAAATACATTCAAGAAAAAGTGTAAAGAGATGATGTGAAGGTGATCTAAGAAGATCATCCTCATGAGAAAAGTCAAGTATCTATGGTTACTTCTATAGACCTTTAACATCTTATTGAATACTTTTAGGGATATACCATGCCAATCTTGGAGAAACAACCTCTCCTTTGTGAGGAAAATGAAGAAGATGCAACAAAAGATACAAAAAATAAAGGTTACTTGAATTATCAAGAATAAGATGATCATTGGCAACAGCTATACCATGATTTCTTGAATGAAATTGGAGAGCTTAAGATGGAAGATTTTGATGGTGATATAGAACAACAAGTTGTTAATTTGTCTAAGGATTCCACAAATGTTTTGGAGATTCAAGAAAGCAATGTTATTTTAAATATTCTAAAACAAGATGAGCTAGAGCTTAAGTGGATAGATGAGATTCCATTCTCTATAGAAGATGAAGATGAAGCAAGTGCAATAAATTTAAGAACCTTCATATGACTCCATCCAAAAGGTATAAATATGTGATAAATATGTTTCAAATGGTAAGATTGCAAATGAATTTCATGTCCTTTTAGTTAATTATCATGAAGAGGAATTTTAGGATGATTTGGAGAGTTTTTTTACAAATTTTGATGGTCCATCTCCAATCCATCAAGATATTCAGGAATGTTTTGTAAAGAGTACTATTGCAGCTATTTATCAAGAAGAAATCAATGAAATATTATAGCCATGTTTAAATCCATACCAAGAGGTTGAACATATTAGTGAGCCACTACCTCAAATGGATCATAATGAAGATATGAATTTAATCATACCATTTTATTTGGCAATACAATTATTGAATGACAATGTGTCAAATCATGATCAACCTATGAATGAGGTAGAGATAGTAATCTTGATACAACAAAGAAGAATATGGGAGGAAGATGATTGGATATTATATCCAAATATTAAATAATTACACCTAAGAATGGAATTTGGAGTCCTATTTTCATCATCTAAAACATATGAACATATAAGTTCTCTCATTTTAAAAAGAGAGCTATCAAAATGAAGAAAATACATTTCAAAATTCCAAAGTGCATCAAATAGTTTTTCATTTGATCCAGGAGGGCCAACAAGGTGGAGGTTAGTTTGTACATAATATACTTCATTTTTTTTTTTTTTATATAAGTGCATATCTACATTTTCTTTCAGTTGTTGTTCCCTATCCAGTTGTTGTTGGCCATTCCTCTAAGTGCACACATACACATGTTTCTAGTTATTTATGTTAGCTATCTTGTTTATCTTTACCCAAACAAGATCTTCAAATATTTAGTGTATATCCCATTTTTTAATATCTAAAGTTTATTATTTATTTGAACATAAGGATGGTCAACCTCTGAAAGTTTCCAAAATTGCTATTAATTTGACCTATCAAGGCCAAATTATTACTCTTGTCATTCAAAACTTTAAAGAAACCATTCAATATCCCTTTAAAGCTAGGTGTTTTTACCTAAAATCACTAATTTTGGTTAAAAACATATAAAATGGATTTTAAATGGATCATTTTCATTTGAAAAGAGCATTTTCAAGTTTAAATATGCGAACAATCCATACACAAGGATTAATTTTGTCAGAAAATTAAACATTTTGGGAGCTAGAAGTAGTTTCAGGACCTAAAATTTTGTAAACATGGTAATTATTATTTTTATAACCTTTAAAAAATAAATGGCCATTTTAAAACTGGAGATACTATATTTTTTGTAATAGTCCTCAACATGTTTATTGGAGATCACTATTGGAGTAGGCATTATTTTGGAGTGCTACAAAGGTTTATAAGTATATGTAAAAGTATGAAAATAATTTAATGAAGTTTTTACATCATAATAATACCTTTAAATAGTTTAAAAACTCTAAATTTTAAGCAAACCATGCTCATATAGGCTTTTACAAGTAAACATGCATATAGACCAAAAAAGGGTTTTTTGACTTTTCAACAAAAATGTGATTTCAAAGTATTTTGACATCATGGTATAGACCCAATTATTATATTTTTATGCATTTGGAATTAGGTTATTATTTATTTTCATTTTGGTGAATTTTTCATTTGTTGCAGTTTTAGACACCCTTCCAAGCTCTCTATTCAAATGCTCATATATTTCACCACATATAGAGTTTGGATAAATGATATTATTATGTTTTTAAGACCCATATTTATTTATAATTCATGAAAAATTATACCATTTTAGGTGATTTTATTTATAAATAATTGTTAAGAGTGTAGGCATCTCAGAATGAAGTCAAAACCCCATAGGTAGATTTTTCTACATGATAAATTTTTATATATTTTGAATGGAAACCCAATATATTCAAGTATTTTATCGGGGTCAGTGTGATAGACATAAATTTAAATATTTTGTGATTTGGAGGTTTGTACTTTATGAATCATCATTTTGAAAATTTCACTTCAAAGCCTGCTTAAACCCTCAAAAAACTAGTTTTTAAAAATGTTGATTTTATTTCTATCAAATCATCTTGTATCAATATATAACATTTTTAAATTTAAATTAAAATTACATAGGATTATAAAAATGTCAATTTTATGCATGGAGATCTATGGATGAGGAAAAAAATTATGTATTTGTGGAAAAAAGCATGTAAAATGAGGTATATGACACTTCAATGAAATGTAATAAATGGATCCAAAATCATAAGGCTTGTTATTCATATTAAAATTTTATTTTTTTCAAAAATCATCTATCCAAACCAGCTCAATCAAAATGGCCAATCTATAAGAAAATGGAGCAAAATAGGCCTAGTCAACCCTGTTGACTGAATAACGAGTGTTTCTCATCAAAATCAGAATATCTTGTGATGAGAAAAGTTTTTATAGGTATATTTAATTATTTTTTTAGGTTTTATGAAATATTTTATCAATTTTAATGGTGTCTAAATGTAAGAAGATAGGCATTTAGGCCTAATTAGCCTAATAGGCTTAATTGGTCAATCAAGCAAGTAAAGAATGGCATTGAAAATATATCAAACGAATTGAATTTGGAGTTACCACATATAATATATGTTTTTTAATTGGATATATCATTATAAATTAAATCCAAAAGTTTCAATTAATGCAAGTTGAGCTCAAGTTGAGTT
>JARHVA010007620.1:22500-67500 GCA_037957365.1 Torreya grandis | reverse complement strand
TAGTTGGTGACCTGATTATTAATGGTTTGATTTTCTATGTTTATTTTTTCCATATTGATCCTAAATGTATGCAATAAATATATATTTTAAACATTTTCAAATTATTTAGCATCAATAATTACTCATTTGATGATCCTTTATGATCTATTTTAACATAGATAAATACTTCATCATATTATCCCATTGTATACTTGATACCTGCACTATTTTTTAATTCTCTAATGATGGAATTATCCTAAATATATTAATATTTGAGTGTCAAATATAGGTGTACCATAAGTTTGGATATGAGTTTATTTTTTTGATTGTATTAAATGTATATAAGTATGTGTATTTTAATCACTAGTTTTGAATCTACTATGTATCTAAGGCCCTATCATCCTTTATGATTAAATGCTGTTAGGGAATGAATAATTCCTTGTGAATGTTTTCCAATCATTATCTTTTATATCCCATTTTTTGTAAATATAATAAACCAAAATTGTATTGGGTCATATTTGTGTCATTTGTTCTATTAGTTATTTCATCACCAAGTTTTTGGATATTGAGATTCAAATATTTTATATGCTTTTTAGGATATTTCATTTGACCTAGTAGAATAATTTTAGATATATTAATGTAGATGTCCCAATCATTATAAAGGTGCCCCATACCTTTTGGGATAGTGGTAGGATGGATATCCTTAGAGGGAAAGTAAATATCACCACCTTGAGGATAGGTAAAAATAAAAAATAGAAGAATCCATAGTAGTAAATTGGTTAGGGTTTTAGGAATGCTTAAGAATATAAGGTGCACAAAAACATAGATTACCAAAAAGTATAAGTGGAAGTACGACACCTAAAATTAAATGGGGTATAAATGGATAAGAATTAGGTCTAAGATACTAAAGCTAAAATATGAAATCCTAAAAGAATGAAAACCCAATGGAGATGTAGGGTTTGACACAGTTTTATTAGTGTATGATTTCACCAATATATTATACACTAAGTTGTTTTTATAAACTCTAAAAAGATAAAAACTAGTATAATAATTTAAATTGATAAATATATCATTGAATCATACATTATAATATAATATATGAAAATTTATTGCAATGATTTGATAAGTGGCACTAGTATAATAAATGGATAAGTACTTATTTTTTTGTGGACTATCTAATTGTGATTGCATTATAAAAATAAAAACATAATTAGGCCTTTGATTCATCTAGTTAAGGAACTATGTGTTTATTTATATAGAGATAGTTCTATCAAATCTGACATAGTATCAATTATCAATACTAATGTAATTGGTTACTATTGACCTATGAAAAAATGAGGGAATATAATTATATGATAACCTTCACATGTCTCTAAAGTTTTTATATATGTGATGTTAAACCCTAATGGTCATGAAACTCTATAAATTATTCTCCTTCACCTTGAAACCCTAGTGTACTTGTGAGGGCCAGTAACTTGAAAAAAATAGTAAAGTGTAATGGGTTGATCTTACACCAATAAACCCAAATTAATTATTAGATTCTACCTACATATTCAATATTGTGAAGAGGAGAATCAATCAATACATAGTTTTCCCACCTAGTGTGATTATTAAATTGTGATCCTTCACTATGTGTATGTAGCTAATGATTGGGATTTATAAAATTTATAATGTTTACTTTGAATTGGATTTAGTATGATTCAAACTTGGATTATGACTATTTCTAGTGATAGATTGACAATTTGGGAAGAATATACAAGATTCACTCAGTGTGAATGTATAGTTGGTTACCAAATAAGTGTCATGTGCCCTATTAAATGAGACCTTGATTTATATATATATATATATATATATATATATATATATATATATATATATATATATATCTAATTGGGTAATTTATCATGCTAACGACATGATAGACAAATGGGTTAACCCTATGGAAATGTTTAATCTTAAAATGCATTTTTTACTAGGAGAGGTCAATACTAACTAGATTTGGTCAATATCAACTAGAGATATTGACCAAAAATGATGGTATTTACATGTATATAGGTGTATTTAATTAAATTTTTGGATATGTTTGTATAGGGTATCAAGAAATTTTTAAATAGATAGTGGAGTTCATGTAGGTGTGTAACATTAGAATATAAGGGTTAAACTCATAAGATAACATGTAGGTGTGAGAGATTAGAATATTAATACAATGTTTATGAGATAAATTCATGGATTTTAAATGTATTCAAATATTGTAATTTTCAATTACTTAATTCCAAATTTTATTATCTACACCTTAAAAACACTCACTTTAAACAAATAGAGGCCTTAAATTTTTATATTATTTTTTATATTTTGTTTCTTGAACTTTTTAAATTTTTAATCACCATGAATATTTTTGATACTTTATTGAAAAATCCTCTTTCTCCAAAGTAAAATACTTTATTTTTTCCCCCTTCTACTTTACCTTACATAATTACACAACCTGATTCTACAACTTTAGCATCTCTTCCTTGAAAATACACTATGGTTCAAATACTAGATTCAATTCTTCATTTGTGGTAGGAGGTTTTTTTTGTGGCACAATATACCTTAATATATTTTTGTTTAAAAATTATACATGAAATAAATGATATAATCTTCCATTGTTTAATAAGTCTATTACATATGCAATTTTCCAACCTTTTCTCTTGCCTTATATGAGCTATAATATTTTAGATGTGACCATTTATTTCTTACATGATTCAACATGGGATGTTTATATATTTTTATCTAAATAAATACCATTTACTTTATTTAAAATTTCCTCTTTCTCCTTTTTTGGTTTTCCTATTGCTTCCACCTATTAGAAATTACTACCAAGTTATCCCTCATAATTTGTAGTGTGTTATGCATCTCCTCTAATTATTCCTCTATCATTGGTACCAACCCATTTGAATTACTCAATCCAACTATGAAGGTGTATTATACAAATATAAATCCTTAAATTTTTTTATTTTTATGACAATGATATGTGGTTTTCTACCAACACTCAACCAAATGTAATTATTATAACCACTTGATATGCTTATCCCATGCATACATTCTTAGATATCCTTGTATTTGTTTTATGTTAAAGTGTATCTAGGTATTAAAAAGACTATATTAAGCATCAAATAATTAAAAAATAAAATTTGACTTAAATATAATAAAAAAAAAATACCTAATTTTTGAGGGTAAAGGAATAAATGGCAATACCTTGAAATGCATAAAATTGACAAAGGGGGTTTATATATAAATACTTAGTATTTGACTTACATGTAATACATTAGTGTATGAAAATAATAAGAAACATTATTTGAGACAATTTATCAGAGAATATAGAAATATGGTAGACATCTAATGATGTGACCAACATCAAACTATTTGGATGGAGAAAAAATAATATCAAACTATTTTGATAGTGGCAGTTTGTATTGATAGTGACAAAAATGTTAGATCAATATAAAAAAATTTGAATCCCTTTGTCAATGATTAAAAAACATCTCATAAGTTAGAAAATTAATGCATAAACTTCCTTCTCTTTTTATCAAGACCTAATCAAAAAATTCATGTTGTTATGAGGGGCCTCCCTGAAGTAGACCCCTTTTCGACAAAAAGTTGGAAATCAACACTCATTCTAGTCAACAAGTAATCCAATGTGTATTAATATCCAAACCCTTATAAATTTGTATGTAATTAAAATAAGTTGATTTTATATCTTTCACTAGTTATTATTTTGATATAAGCATACAACAATAAACTCTTCAATGGATAATAATATAGTGAAAAACATAGTGTATGCAATCCTTAAATGTGATCCTTGTAATTACATGAGCATGTGATGTAATTTTGTGACTATTAAATCCATTAGGGTAAATATATATATATATATATATATATATATATATATATCAAATTAAAATTAAGAATTTATTGGCATGCAAGCCTACATATATAAAATATAAAATCCAAAAAAGAGGGCCAAAGAAATGGTAACATTGACTCAAGGACTAAAGGGACAAAAAATAATAATGAAAATTATCATACCTTTTCAATACATGTTAGTATAGTATTGAAAATATTCAAATACTAGGAAATGAAAAAATAAGAAAGAAATAAAGATTAATAGGGATATAAAGACTCAAAAAATACATAAGCATAAAAATAAAATGAATATGAAAATAACATGGACATATGGAGAATAATATATAGTCTCAAAACATAATGATATATGTTTAAGGTGTCAAAAACAAAATAAAAAATCCAATTAGATCCTAATATGAACCAACGATCCATATTTTAAAAAACACATTAATAACATAGTAATTACAAGGAATGTACCAAAACTAGTTGTTTAGATAATACTTAACTTTGACGTGTGCATGAATATACATCAAATCTTGTCTCATATATATCTAAATGAATGTCATAACTACCACTAAGGTTCCTTGAGTGATCATTAGTTATCTTTGGCCCTATCTCTTGTATGTGAAAATATAGTGTACTTGAAAAACAATGATAATATTTACAGGTGTGTGTGTGTGTGTGTGTGTGTGTGTGTGTGTGTGTGTAAGGAACTAATGAAATAAATGAATGAAAATGAAAAGGTAGGAATGAACACACTTGGTAATATATACATCATGTTACCATCTCCATAAAATAATTCCATATCATGGGTCTTATTGATCTTTCCATGGGGAAAAATAACTTATATGTGGGACTTGCTAAACCTACCAAATGAAAAAATATCTTAAATTTGGGTTCTATTGACCTTTTCAAGTGGAAAAATATATAGGATATGGGTCATATTAACCCTTAAAAATGGAAAAATCTTTGGAATTTTATCACACTAATATTTTCAAGTGGTAAAATATATCTTCTTCATGGCTAAGTAGATAGTCTTATTCTTAATAAAAAAATTACATGGAATGCACATTTCCTATTTTCCACAATTTAATTAATCATATTTCCCATTTCTGTTAGGAGGCCCCTTATCCAATGGTAGCACAATTGATTACTTATATATGAGCAATTAAACATGGAAATATACCAGAATGATTAAGAAACTAGAAACATGAGACAACAAAGAATTTGAGAGACAATACACACTCTTGTATTAGATAATACTAGAAGAAAATACAAATAAGGAAGATGCCACTTCTTCCTCCACCTCAAAGGCTTGCCACACCTCAAGACCTTCTTCCCTCTCTCTCTTTCTCAACACAAAACCAACTCTATAACCTGAGTTACAATCCCTCCTTGAATGCTTCAGCTGATCTCCTTGACCTTACACCTGTAGATCTCCTTGACCTTGCTTGCTTCAATGCTCTTACTTGATCAATATGATAATTACAATACATGCCTCATGGGTATTTAAATAGAATCCCATGGTTACAAAAATATAAATCTAACTACTAAAATTAGACACACAGCTCGTGACTTAAAATAGCCTCTTAGCATGCAAACACTTGGTTCAACTAACTAACTGTTTGTGCAACGAACAGTTCTAGACCGCACAGGTGACCGACGCCGATCCCTGCTTGTCTTGTGCTGCCGACATCAGCCGACTCCCTGCCATCACCAGTCTCCTTCTCCACTGCATCTGACTGATGTCGGTCATACTGCCAACACCAGTGGCTCTGGTTCTTCAGCATCCTCTTCATGTGTGTGCAAACAGTTGAAGCTTTTAGCTCCACACCCTAGTAATCTCCCACTTGGAGATAAATAGCTATAACTTGTACCTGTACCTATACACCATCTATTTTGTTCCTTAGGCCCTGTATCCCTCTTCAAAGTCACTCTTGAAGACCAACCACCACGCAAACCTATGATGTTATACCTGTCACCTATGGCACAAGAATTTTGCTGCTCTCAAATTCTTCATGACATACTTCTAAACCAACTTTACCCTTAGCTCAGAAAACTCCCTGTATATGAGACCCTGCAAAAAGTAACACAATACAGTAACAGGATAATGTAGCTAATATTATCCAACCTAGTAAAGATAAAAAACAATGGTCAAAACTCCATTGCCCTGCAGCTAACTCAAGACCATATACCATAGCCTTCTGTCTCAGATGTCCATCCACTCTCTTCTCTAAAACGGGAATCCATCCCTCTATCCAGCTGAAAACTCCACCAACAAATACCTATTTGGCTCTACTCCAAGGACTCACACTCCTCATCCATGTCAAGCTCCCACTATTTCTGGATTCTACCTGCATTGCTTCCTCCATCTTCCTAGTTCATGACTAATAGTAAGCAATATAAAGAAGGTGAACAACGAATATGAGGTTCACATACCTTTTCTGACCTCCACATGGGTTTTTGAGACTTATAGATCCACCTAACATCCATTCCAGTGACCGATCTCAGCCATCTCCCAGTCTGCTCCCGACCGATGTCGGTTCCCTGCACTGACCCTGACTATTGACGTCGTTACCCCTGGCCAATGCCGGTGTTCCCCCCTACCGACGTCGGTCCTGATGACCGACATTGGACTTCTCCTGACCGACCTACTGACCCTGCTTGTCTGCATAAGACCGAAGTCGGTGTCTGACTGACCGACATCGGTTCTAAGTAACCGACATCGGTGCCTGTGTGTTCCTGTGAGTGATGAATTCTTCATTCGTGAGCTCTTCTTGGATCAAATCTCTATCCAAGCTGCCCTGCTCAGATTTATTTAGTGCCTATAACTGTTCTCTGGCCTTCATCTCCTCCAAAAACACCAAGACATCCTTGTTCTTGTCAAAAGACTCAAATTTCCTTTTCTTGCAATGAATTCTATCTATGCCTTCTGAATTTGAACACATACCTTTTGAACCAAGAACTTCCATTCCCTTCTTATTCATGTGACCCTGCCTATTAGACCACATCTTTGAATCTGTACCAGAAGTAGAATCAGTAATACAAGTAGATAGATAAAGAGTACCTACTTTCTTACCTCTTGCCAAAACAAGTGCTCCCTTGGTAACCTTCCAAGAATCTGTTGTGAGGGTTATTGTGCATCCCTCATCACCCAACCTTCCTACAAAAATCAAACTCTGCTTCAGAATTGGAACATGCATGACCTCCTTCAACACCCATGTGTTGTCAATCTGCAATCTCAGCTGCACTTTCCCTTTGCCAACAATCTGACAAGGCATACCATCCCCTAAATAGAGCACTCCAAAATCTCCCTGTTCATACTCATGAAACAAATCTCTATTTGGGAATGCATGAAAAGATGAACCAAAATCTAAAATCCATGATCTACGTGACTATCCAAAGAAAGTATGAGAGCATCCTGTACCACAATATTTGCATCCTTTGCTTCTTCAATACCTGCATGTTGATTCTCTTTATCTCTCAACCAACACTCCTTATTTGTATGTCCTTTCTTTCCACAAAACTAGCAGGTAATACCTTTAGACTCGGATCTCCTTCCCGACCTTGATTTCCCTTGCTGAATCTTCTCCTTCTGCCTTCCTCTGCTTTCTGCACTTAGAGCGTTCCCTGATGATTCACCTGTGCTTCTCATACATATTTCTTCATTCAAGATCACACTCACAACATCATCAACATTTAAGATTTTAGAAGCAGATGCAGAATTACTGCCATAACCATACCGTCCCAACTTTCAGGCAAAGAACATAAAATCAAGAGAGCCTTTACCTCATCATCAAAAACAATATTGACTGAAGCTAATTGGTTTACCAAACCATGGAAATCACTGAGATGAGTATGTACCAAACCACCTTCCTGCATTTGCAAAGTAAATAGCTACTTCATAAGGTATACCTTATTAGAAGCCGAGGGCTTTTCGTATAAATTTGCCAAGGACTTTATCAACTCTTCCATTGTCTTACACTGTGATAAGCTGGAAATCACGGATGATGCAAGGCTCAACCTTATGGAACTGAGAGCCTTCTGATCAAGAACGTTCCATTCTTCATCCTTCATATCTGTGGGCTTGCATGCAACCCCACCCAATGGTAAGTACAGATCCTTCTGATACAGATAGTCCTCAATCTGCATCCTCTAGTGTTGATAATTCTTGCCGGTAAACTTCTCCATTCGTAGCTTAATTTCTTCTGCCATTACTAAACTCCCACTCAATCAGAAAACCTTGTGAATGACCTGTAATCAAAAATAATAACCTGCTTCCTACAAACCGTAGCTCTGATACCAACTGTTAGGAGGCCCCTTATCCAATGGTAGCACAATTGATTACTTATATATGAGCAATTAAACATAGAAATATACTAGAATGATTAAGAAACTAGAAACATGAGATAGCAAAAAATTTGAGAGACAATACACACTCTTGTATTAGATAATACTAGAAGAAAATACAAATAAGGAAGATTCCACTTCTTCCTCCACCTCAAAGGCTTGCCACACCTCAAGACCTTCTTCCCTCTCTCTCTTGCTCAACACAAAACCAACTCTATAACCTGAGTTACAATCCCTCCTTGAATGCTTCAGCTGATCTCCTTGACCTTACACCTGTAGATCTCCTTGACCTTGCTTGCTTCAATGCTCTTACTTGATCAATATGATAATTACAATACATGCCTCATGGGTCTTTAAATAGAATCCCATGGTTACAAAAATAGAAATCTAACTACTAAAATTAGACACACAGCTCGCGACTTAAAATAGCCTCTTAGCATGCAAACACTCGGTTCAACTAACTAACTATTCGTGCAACGAACAGTTCTGGACCGCACAAGTGACTGACACCGGTCCTTACTTGTCTTGTGCTGTCGACGTTGGCTGACTCCCTACCGTCGCTGGTCTCTTTTTCCACTGCATCTGACCGACGTCGGTCATACTGCTGACGCCGGTGGCTCTAGTTCTTCAGCATCCTCTTCATGTGTGTGCAAACAGTTGAAGCTTTTAGCTCCACACCTTAGCAATTTCAAGGTCATGAAATCATAATCTTACTCCATAAATAAGTCAATGTAAATATTTTAATGTGAAATCAAGGTGTCTTACATCCTCTTACACACTTTTTACACATGCTTTTACACCCCTATTACATACTCAATCCTTTCTTCCACACTCCATATCTCCCCCTTACACTCTATGTATCCCTAATTTATGAGGATGGAGGATTAATTATCCTCAATTGATATTATATTTGATCCAATAATCCACTTTCATCATCCATGCCAATTAATTGGAGGTCATCCTCTTCATTCATACAAGCCTTCATAATAAAACAAATCCATACCATTTTAGAGAGTCATTCATACATCAAGCATATCAATTGTTCATTCAAATCACACATATTGCAAGGAGAGATGTCATCCAAGTGACTTTTTAAAATTTACAAATACCTTAAGCACTATATATTTTCCAATGAAAACTTGGATTCTTACTAGAAGGAGACATACACAAGGAAGGTATAATCATTTTATTTTATTTTCTATTTGTTTGTTTGTCACTTCTTAACCCTTGGCCAATCTAAGGACATGTGCCTATGCTATTATATTTTATATTGTTTCAATTTTATTTTCATACTAATAAGAAACTAATCTAATTTGAAATCATGTGATCACATATCGCATACCCGATAGGGCTCATACCTCACATTATCCTTTAAACATTGCATTACTCTTCTAATTAGAAAATTAGCTCATAATTGATCTTAATTTATCCTTTTTCTCAATTTATCAATTTTTAATTCCCAAGTTAGTGGTAGAAAAGTTATACTAAATGATAATATCACCTCCTATAAATGGAGATATTGACTTGGTAATCATTAATATCACTTCCTCTATGTTTTTGTCTTCTATGTTTTTTGGTAAATGACAAAATTGACTTATAAATTGATGGGATTAACCTAAAAATTGATATAAATGAACTATGAAATGGTAGAATTTATCTCATATTTCAATTATACTATGTATTTACATAAACAAATTAATTATAATTTCAAATAATGGAACGAACTTACGAATTGGTGAGATCAACTTGGATATCAGAAGGAATGCTCTAGTAACTTTTCTTCTCTACATTTCATATGTTTTAGTGATATCACACTTATAAATAATGGAATTGATATTATAAATAGTTAAAACATTTATGTTATTATTCTATCTATGATTTTATTTATATCAATAAAATCACCTTGCTAATCGACACAATCTATAAGTTTTGTGTTTTTTATTATTTATTTTTAGATCAACAGTATTGCATTAAGAAATGACTGGATCTATTCGGTAAACAACATGATTAATCTATACCAATTTCTTGAGATCTAAACGATCATCATTTTAACTTAATATTTTTAGTCAAATACCACACCTAAAACACTAATATGTTTGATGTAGGTCTTGATTGTAAAATAAGTGGTTATTTTACAAACAAACAACTTACAAAACAATTCTGATTTTAGTGCTTAAAATGAACCAACATTTGAATCTTTTACTATAAAACATAATTTAATTTCATTTGCTTGAGTTTTTGTGTTATTTTTAATTTATGGGTGGATTATCATGTGTATGCTCTCTTCTTTCCAACTTATGGGACTTTGGGTGATCAAAATAACATAGGTTACTATATGTACCTAAAAATTACATAGTGTGACATGTCCAATATAGTGTACAATGATGATGTAATGATCTCATAATTTATACTTAAGTGGGTTATCTCTGAAATTATAGTCCCTAACTTGTCTATGTTCTTTCACCTTATAATTTTATATTATGAGACTTAGTCTTTGATGTGTTTTGCATGCTTATTATCACATTTATTGATTTTAGCACCTTGTGCTCACCTCCAATAAGGCCCATTTCACTCCCTCTTCTATTTTTAGTCATTTATAGTTCCTCTCAAGTTGAACTCAATATTAGAATTTGTTGAATTCTTCCATGCAAACTCCCATCATTTTCTACAAGAAGGCCATTTTTGGTCTTCAAATCTAAAAATTAACATTAGAGCTTGGAATTTTCAATATTTTCATAGTGATAAACTGCTACCATTATTTTAAAGATCTACCTTTGTTGATTTCATATTTGACTACATAATTTCAAGCAAGGTAAGTCATTATTTTCAAAATCATATCTTTTTATTTGGTGCAATATCCAACCACAATCAACTATTCCATTATTTGGAGTTACATCTCTCTCATCTTCACCCTTTTTGTCATGAGTGAAAGATCTAGCATGTTGAGGACCACATCAAAAATACTACTCTTACTTTTAGTTAATCTACACCTTAATCAGGTTAGGAGTTTATATCTTTGATTTATTTATTTTTCTTAGTATAATAGAGTATATTAATTTCCTTTCTTGTATTAGTTTAAATATTTAATTTGAAAATGGAAAATTTGATAAGAAAATTAATTCTTCTCTCTCTCTCATCTTTACATAAAAATATTAGTTAGTTTTTTTTTGTTATTTTTAGCCATTCAATATATTCTTTTATATCATATAAAATTGATTACAAACACAAGGTAGATATTAGAAAAAAATCAAACACTTTCATTTCACACATAAACAAACACACTAGCAAGTAGAAAGCCCTAGTCAAACTTAGGTAATAAATAGGTGTTTTTTGGCTCTTAATTATCTTTATTTTATTAAATTAAAAATGTTATTTTTATATTATTAATTCAAAAAATCATAATTCAAATATTTATTTTATTTAGAACAAATCATTCAAACCTAGTGTGCATCCACCTAAAAATACCAAAATTGAGTCTAGCTTACATTTTTAAAGAGAAAATATAGATACTTTGTAGTATTTTTACCTAGGATATAGATTTGATTTTGAATTTAATTTCATGATATAAAAACTTAGTCTTCATAATATATTGATTCATCTAAATTCTGAAAATACAAAAAAATAATTCATTCAATTTGCACCTAGAAGAGTTAGAAATAAACACTTGTATTTGTTAAGATAGATTTCATTTTTAGTATTGCATGCATCCAAAAAATAAATAAAAGGGTAAAAATATTCCCCTGTCTCTATTTTTTATTTTAGTTATTTTTAATTATTTTCTTTATGTACTTTCATTTTACTAATCAATTCATTTTCAATTTATTTTCAAAAACATTGTGGTCATGCACAAAAGTGAAAAAACTATTAAAAATAAAAACCTTGTTAAGACATGAAAAAGTACCAAGAAAAATCCTGAACAAAGCCTTGTCAAGATGATTACAATTAAAATCCTTGATCATACATTTAAAATAATAAGAACCTACATTACAAAATTTAATACAAGCTATATGATTATTCATTATCAACCAATATATCTCTAACATTGGATAACATTCATTGAGCCTCTTTAACTTGTTAATCATAGTCCATTTACTAGAGTGCCTTCTCCCATTCTAGCAAGTGCACTTTAGAGGATAGTGGTTCTAAACATATAATTTTGGTATTTTACTCTACTCATAGTTTAGATCTCATCCTTAGCTAGTTTGAATCCTTTAGTAGGATCCCTATGTATTCTTCCCTACTAAGTGAATAACCTTAAAATTTAAGCCTTCCATATTCAATTTCCATTGTTCTTGGGTCTAGATTCATCATATTTCATTTAGATACACATCATCCTCCATTATATTGGCTATTTCAACTATACCTCAATAAGTCACATGCATAGTTTAACATGTGTTATTCAGATACATATAAATCAATGAACCCAATGTGAGAGGCATATCCTTTTACGTACCCCTATTTTATCTATTCTCTATAATTTTTACTTTTCTTTCATATTTTTAAGATTAATATATACTCCTTGAATATGTCTAGTCATGAAATATTTAATAGAACCATAAACTTTGAAACCCATAGGAGTATTCACCTTGATGTTGAAGCCTCCCTTGATAGTTGGAATAACAACACCCCTACACAAAATATGGAATCCCAAAATCAAAATCATCTTTTGGACTCACAAACTAGATCAAGAGTATTGATCCATGACCTATAATATCCATAAAAAATCACTAGTAATCATCTTAAATATAAAAATATGTCCTTCAATAGTAGGATCAAAACTAGCATTCATGTTGTAATTTAACCATCCATTAGCCTATAAATACTAGATGCCCAAAGTACAAAAAAAATACAATCAATACATTGATAAAATACATAATTTGGAAGATGGACTAAGTAGACTAAAAATACCTTTACATCCTTTTACTAATAACTAAAAAATCACAAACCCATAAGAGTAAGAACCAACAACCCCTCTATATGCCCATTAACCATAATATATCTATTGGTGGTCATCAAATCATACCTATTATGGTTTCTACCAAATAAGTCACTAGAACCAGCATTCCTTCTTCCTAGAATAAACTCATCTCAATGGTGGTGGGTTGAATTTGAGATTTAGAGAGTAACCAAGACTCTCTAAATCAAGGAATGGACATGAACCCATATAATAATGTTTATTACTCTCATAATCCTATCCCAATAAAAACTTAACAATAATTAATGTATCCATTTAACCCACCTCTTGTTAATCATGCCTCAAACCAATATCTAGGAGACATCATTACTCATGGTTTCCCTAATCCCCCTACTTATAACATTCCTCTATCCTACCAAAACACTCCATAAAATCCTATGGGAAGTGTTTACACATATGCTACTCCCCAAAATATGGTGACTAATAATTCACCATCCTACATCCCTACAAGTTACATGACACCCACATATTCTCCCCCTTTACAAAGTAACTATATACTACCTTATAAACCTCAAAATTATGTGATACCAACATATAATCATTCTTAACAAAAACCTAGCCCATGTTCATGTACTACTCTTCTTTCTTACTATTATATGTTATCTAAATCCACTTAGCCAAATAATTATTTCTTGACCTATTCTCCACCACCCTACCATACACCTCTTTTCCTCCTAGTAGTTACATAAGTAACCCATATCCAAACCCACCCATTAAATTTTAGTCCATTACACCTTTCATAGACTTCAATGACATTGGCACATATGTTGAGTAATTTAAATAACCCATCAATCATAATATATGAAGATTTCTTTTACCACATCCCCTACTTGACCTCCCCAAATTTAAGGGGGAAGAAGATCCTAATGTGAATGTTAAGGAATATTCTACTACTACTTGATAAATTTTACCTATGGATGGGGTGGTTGTCAATTTTTTTCCAAATGTCCTTGAAGGAATAGACCTTGATTGGTATTATCTATTTTTTAGGGGTCCATATGTTATTTTCTCCAAATCATGGTCTATTTCATCAAAGCCTTGATATTAATGAAATCCAAAAGAATGGCATGAAAGAGTTATTTCACATGAAGTAAGATCATGATGAATCAACTATCCATTTCATTATAAGATGACAAAACATATTATACTCATCTACTAGTGCACCACACATGGACAAAATAAAACTATGTGATCTCTTCTTATACTCCCTAAACAATGATATGAGAGAAGATGTGCAAAAATTACCATGTCATTCATATGAATGAGCACTCAAAATTGATCTTATAATATGGTAAATTTTAGAAATAAATATTTTTTAATTCATGAATATTCCAATTTTTGGATATTAGTTTTAGCAATTTTTTAGGGTCACTAAATAGGATCAGATCACAAAATTTTAGGGATATAATTTTTTTTGGGAGTCATATCCCCAACCCTTTACAATAATATATAAGATTAAACTTCAATTTACCACATATATAGTGGAACCCCTAGCCAATACTAATCAAACCAACAAGTATAACTAAAACCAAAGGACCACAAACCTAAATGACACTATTGAACCATAGAGTTGAATGATAACTATGAATGCTAGTGATGAATGATAGATTTGAATGCCAATGACTAATGATAAGCAAAATGATAGAGATAAAAAAAGTGGAATGTCAGACCCAAACACTAGAGATGAATGGTAGAGTTGAATGATAGAACTAAATGGTGAAACTAAAAAGGATAATTATCAAGACAATCATGCATATTATCTTATTTTAAAGATCTAACCAAAAAGTCCACATAATTACAATGCTTAGCTATTTAATGCAGCCATCTGATGCAACCATCCAACTTAGCCATCTGGTGTAGTCATTTAGCCTATCCATCTAGTACTATCATCTGGCTTGGCCATTAAATCTAATTGTTTGGTCCAACCATCTAACCTAACCATCTAGTAATGTCATTCAACCTAGCTATTTGGCTTATCCCTTTGATACGGTCATCTAATTTAGTCTATTAAATCATTTATCCCTATCATTTGGATCCACCATTTAGCTCAGTCATTTAACCAAAATGTTTGGTTCTATCATTCTCCCTTCATTTTTTGGCTTGATAGTTTAGTTTGATTGTTCAATCCCATTATTCAGCTCAGTTGTGTTGTTGTATGGGAAAAAAAATCAACATAAGATTTTCCTTCACCTATAGATGATTCACCACACCAAAAAATCAAATTTCCTTAGATTCACTAAGAATTTATAATAGGTTTTCTAGTAAGGCCTCTTAAAATCAACCTTATCTAAGAATCAATTAAGCAACCATTAACAGTGGCCATATGAGAATAATGAAAAGATAGTTATCCCAAATAAAATAATGGAGGCTATCAATACTCTAACCAAAATAACACCAATAATCAAGGTCCTAATATTATTAATGATAATTATAATGCCACCACAAATTAAGATAATAAGGTGAATTTGGTTAACAATAACCCACCTCATCTCATGAATAATAATAACAATGCCAATAATAATAATAATATGGATTTAAGGAATCAATCCCCTCCACCTATTGTTCATGTTGTTGACTTCAATTTCCCTTCTCCTTATCACACCCAATGGAAAAAATACAACCAAAGAAAATTTCAAAATACTAACCCTAGTCAAAATCAATGATTCTATTATAACAACAACTAGTAAGGGTTCAATCAGCATGGACAACATCAATCAACATGGACAACATCAAAGGCCTTAAGACTATGATCTGAATGTCTGCTACATTTTTCATAGATTAATTAGACATGATACTTAAGCCCATAGGGAATATAATAAATTCATTCAAAAACTCCCTAAAGACCAACAATAAACATTTATAGGCATGTTCCTAGGAACTACCAACATAAACCCTCAAGCCCAATCAATTGGTCCCATAACACCTTAGAATATTAATTTGTACATCTACTAAAACACCTTTTTAGACCATCAACAAAGTACCATCCTAAACCATCCATAGGGTAATCAAGATAACTAACCATGTATGGATGATACTCATGATGTCTATGCCTCTACCTTTGACACAATCAACCTAGATGTGGTTTCCTAACAAGGTCCACAAGGAAAAACCTGTATGATAGGAGTTGTAGAAATTGAATCTGAGGAGGATGAAAATAATTATACCTACATGAGAAAGTATAATCCCACAACCCCTTACATGATAAATGTCTTAGATAATAACACCAACCCCAAACCCATGGGGAACTATGATTTAATTTTTGATCTCATGAAAACATTTTCCCACATCTCTTTCATAGACCTACTCATTAACTCTCTAACCCATCATTCAACATTACTTGATGCCTTGGCATTTCCCCATATAGCTAGTATCATACCTCCAACAAAAGACAAAATAAATAATATTTATTTATATATGTTACCATAGAGAAAATTTTAAAGACACTAGTTATTTATTTGACTTAAGGGGCCTACCCATAGATGTATAAATGGATAAGAGAAAAAATCTAACCTTGTATATATAAGTTTGGATCTTTAATAACCATTTAAAATGAGTAATGTTTAATGATAAGGTAACTATTAACATAGTCCCCTTATCATTTATTTAAAAAATTAGGTATGGAGAAACCAATTTCTCTACTACTTGGAAAACTTTGTGAGGCTAAAATAACCTTGAGTCTACCTCAATAGGGGCCATCATGCTTGTAGTCACTTTGGGTATGAATACCATGTTGACATAATTTTTCTGTGATTGATAAAGATAAAAATTACAACATGATCTTGGGTAAACCTTGGATCCACATGATGAAGGTAATCCATTCTACCTTGTTCCAACAATTTAGGTTCTTCCACTTAGGTAAAGTCTTCATCTCTCAAGGAGAACCTAAATCCTTTTTATACCATTCAAATGGCCATGAAAAAATAGATATGGATACACATTAATCATCACTTACCCACTAATGGTGTGGAAAATACCTCATAGTTAGTTATAGATAAAGACTCCCTAACAAACAAAATAGTTCTCTTAAAAAGGGGTACTGAATCTCTTAAGATTTCATTAAATGACAAATCCAAAGAAATGGGATTTGAAACAACATAAATAGTAAGTGAATAAACTCCCATAATTGTGCTAGCCATATTGACCAAGTTTATGGCTAATATTATCTATATCTCTAAAAGAAAGAAACTAATCCATCTTCCATTTGATCTTTTCAGGGTAAGAACTTATAGTCCTCACATGCCTCTCAATTTATAATATCTTAACCCTAGTATGAAAAACCAACACGTTGCCATAATATAAATCTTGGGGCATGAAAACAAACCCACCAAATATCTTGATGATCCATATCTTTAGCATAATATCCCAATTACCTATCATGTAGGGGCAAGCAATATTTTAGGTCATAGTTTGAACATTAAGATAGACAAACAAACCAATCATCCTCCCCTAGCCATTATAAAACTTGAGGTAAGGATTCATACCTTAATAATATGAACCATCAAAATCAACATTGATCCTTATGATTACCCACATACTCCTAAATATAGACATCATCTTCCACTTGTAGAGGTAATAATACCTATAACACTTCTTGATAAGCCATTATAAACATTATTTAATTGGGGAATAAGGATTGAAAAATCATTCATGTCTTATCATTAGTCATGTGGAGTGAAATACTATAACAAAATAATTACCACACCAAAAGGGGCTCATGATGATTGGGTGTTTGAGTTATTGGAAGTGCCTATCTTCTTATGACCAAATACCATGGTCAAGAAACCAAAGTTAATCATACCCCATCAATGATATTATGAGTTACATAATTATTCCCATAATCATCTAATTCATTTACGATTCCTTATCCTTTGAATTGATAAAATTGAAGGAGAAGGTCAAAAATTTATACCAAACTAGTTAGGTCCTTACCTAGTGACAAATGACTTTAAAAATGGAGCCTATTAGTTATACACTCTAGGGGTAATGATTTTAGTGAGGCTGTGAACTCTTTTCACTTAAAATGTTTTTATATTTAGTACTTGCATATCCTATTTCCCTCATTGCATTGTATATTCCATCATCAACACTTTGTTTTAAATATCAAATGTAGTGTTTGGTGATTATTTAGTTGTTAATTCACACAACATGGAAGCTTTAAGAATGTAACAGATCACAACATTATATTCTCACATTACACTCATCCCATATAAAACATTTTAAAAATCAGCATTACATTGGTTCTTGCCTTAGTTCTTATAAGCATAATACATATATTTTCCATACATCTTGGTTAACTTATAAAATATTAGCCTAAAATCTTGTCTAGAGGCTTGTTCATGATAGATTTTCCTCTTACGATGGCTTATAAATTAAAACATTAGCATGATAAAAAAACAAGTAAAATTTACTTGTCTATCTTGGTCTTCGATGATGATCCCTTACATATTACTAGTTTCATGGGGCCAAGATTTGGGAGTAAAGGCCTTGTAAATATAAAAGTATACACTCTTATAAAAATTAAAAGCTTATGAAAATAAAAAATTAAACATCCACATCTCTCATCCTTTTATAACCTTTAGTGTTGATTCATTACACCTTACTAATTTATGGGGTTAGCATTAGAAAGAGATTCCCTTACTTGCCTACATCTAGTCTTTAGTGATAAGACCATGTGTCTTCATAATCACATGAGACTAAGTGTAGGAGGTCACAAATACAAATAAAATTCAAATTTTTAATCACTATTATATCAAAAAATGTCCAAGTAAAAATATATTACAAAATTTTGTCTACATGACTATTTTGAAAAATGTAACTTTATCCAATTTACCAATTCTACCAAGACTAGTTATCTCTAGATGAAACTAATAAAGTTATAAGTCTATAAAGAAGTAAATTTTCCAATTTGATCATAAGGATTAGGTCATACTCCTTTTTCCTAAAAATTTTTTACTTATGGTTTTCATTCTTTATCATCGCACATTAATCCTATTATCCTTTTCATTCCTTACTACAAACTAAAAGTCATCTGTTATGCAAATAAAATAGATGAGTCATCAATTGTAAAATTATTGTTAGAAAATTCACATTTTCACACACGATATAAAACATTAAATCATTTTCATAAAAAAATTTCTCACATATATACACATATTCCATAGCCTTTTATCTAAAAAAACATAGGGATACATAATATGTCATCACATGCCTAGTCATCTAGAGTGCATAAACTTAAAATCATAAATGGAAACTAAAGATAAAACACATGAATGATAAGACACTAAAAATAAAATGATAACATCCCCATATATATCATAATAGTGTTGAGTTTGTATAATCATGTCTCAATATAATTCACCTTTGTAGAGGGAAAGTGAGTCAATCGTCTCAAAAATCCAAAAACAAAGCGAAAAAGTGTATGTATGTGTATACATGATCAATAGTGGCTTTAAGATCATAACCTCTTCCTAATTCTATCATTTCCTATAATATATTCATTTGAGACCCTAATACAATTGTATGCCTCTGTGGATGAGTGATTTCTATAGATATGTGATAAGCTAGGGCAAAAACATCTTATGCCTAACTATCCTAATAACTAGTCATACATCAACCAACACCCCTTTTCCTAACCTACAAATATATTTATTTTAAAGATAAATAGATATAGATAATTTGAGTTGAAGTTTTCTAAATTGGGGAAACAACATAAAACCAATAAAAACCTACCTATCCATGCCCTATTCCACCTATCATTGGTATGTTTGCCATCCCTAAATCCTAGTCATTATTTTGAATGTTTTCTCACACAAAACCATCATACGAAATCTAGAGCTCAAAATCTCACAAAGTGGATTCATACAAATGAATATATTTTTGGTAAGTTTTTTAATAAATAGGCCACCAAAATATTCATTTTAGTTTTAAAAAATTCTAAATTTGGTATATGCTTTCATTGATGCATGTTTTCATGTTTATAAATCATCTTATTTCTATATTTTATGATGCATGTTACAAAATTAACATTTTAATAGCATTTCTATCATTTGTATCATGTTTTACAATTTTGTATGTATACTATGACTTGGCACTAGATTCAATCCCCCATTGGGATGGTCCCGGTAGTGTGATCTTCCTCACATGTATGGTCACATGTATTCTAGATTGGATTCCCCACTCCACTAATTTAAATGAGCTTGGTATTTATAACTTCCTAGTTCTCTTTTATAAGCCATTACTTAAAACCACTCCCTCATCAATTTAAGACAAGGCATCCCCCTAAGGTGGAAATATGGATGCATCTAAAAAATACATAGTATAACATGTCCAATACAATGTCCAATTATGATGCAGTGATCTCCTAATTTACAGTCAAGTGGGTTCTCTCTAAAATTTTAGTCCTTACCCTATCCTTATTTTTATACTTAGACCATTTTTTAATCTTTTTTTGATATTTTAACTTCCTTTTACTTCATTCAAAAATCTTTTATTAGTGATAGAACCACACTATGGGGTTACAAAATTAACCCATGAGTGATAGGTTCATTAGATCAGTTGTGTAAACCACCCTAATGATCCCATTATGTAAGGAAATTTCTATTTTAAATATAGGTAAATTGTGTAATGTAATAGCAAGGTTTTTTCCTTAGGAACAATGGTTACGAAAGCACCCTTACCAATATGGGTGGTTTAATTATTGTTGTTTCACCTAATTTTAGATTTTGAGACTCACTCCTTGACACATTTTGCATGATTATTATCCTTGTGTTCACCTCCAATTAGGCGGCCCAACTCATGCCCTCTTATATTTTAGTCATTTCTAGATCCTCTCAAGTTTAAATCACTATTGGACATGGTTTAACTCCTCCATACAAGCTACCAAATATTGTTCTTTTATTTAGAGTTGTGTCTCTCTTATCTACCCATTTTTTTTACTTTTATTTTATCATCCTTCCAGTTAGAGAGTTCCTCCAATAATTTATTGAGATAATGAGCTAGCATACCAAGGAACACATCACAAATACTACTCTTACTTTCATCTTATCTACACCTTGATCATGTTAGGATATTATAGCTAATATTTATTTATTTTAATCAGTATAAGAGAATAGATTAGTTTACTTTATGGTATTAGTTTAAATATTTATTTTGAAAAAAATAAATTTTTATAGGATAAAATATTCCTCTCTCCCATCTTTGCAAAATAATATTAGCTAGTTTTATTTATTATTTTCAGCCATTTAATAAATTGTTTCATAGTATATAGACTTGATTATAAACACTAGGTAGACATTAAAAAAAAAATCAAACATTTTTAACTATACTCAAAATCAATTTTCATTTTCAAAACAAACTCTTATTCACACTCAAACATCCACTTTGGCAAGTAGAAAAACCCATTCAAAACCTAGGTAATAAATAGGTTTTGTTTTGATCTTGATTATCTTTCTTTTAGTAAATTAATTTTTTTTTATATTACTAATTCATAAAATCAAAATTCAATTTTATTTTTAATTTAGAACAAATCATTCAAACTTTGTGTGCATCCACCTAAAAATACCTAAACTGAGTCTAGATTGCATTTACAAAGAGAACTACTAAATACTTTTTAGTATTGTTGCCTATGATATAAAATTGATTTTTAATTTATTTACATTATATTAAAAACCATTTGTCATAATATATAAATATATATATATATATATATATGTATATATGTATATGTATATATATATATATATATGTATATATGTATATATATGTATATATATATATATGTGTATATATATATATATATATGTATATATATATGTATGTATATATATATATGTGTATATATATATGTATATATACATATATATGTATATATATATGTATATGTATATATATATGTATATATATGTATATATATATATACATATATATATATATATATATATATACATATACATGTATATGTATATATATATATATACAATCTAATAATTAAAAAAAAAATCATTCAGTTTGCACCTAAAAAAGTTAGAAATCAACACTTACATTTGTTAGGCTAGATTTCATTTTGAGTATTATATGCATCCCAAAAAATAAGAAATGGATACAAATAATTACCTCTCTCTCTCTCTCTCTCTCTCTCTCTCTCTCTCTCTCTCTCTCTCTCTCTCTCTCTCTCTCTCTCTCTCTCTCTCTCTCTCTCTCTCTCTATTTTGTTTTAGTAGTTGTTAGTTATTTTTATTTTTGTACTTTCCATTTAGTAATCAATTCATTTTTAATTTATTTGCAAAAACCTTGTCAAAATGTGAACAAAGAAAAAAATAATTAAAAATCAAAACCCTACCAAGACAAGTGCAAGTACTAAAACAATTCCTACACAAATCCTTTCCAAGATTAGTGCAAGTAAAATCCTTGATAATACATTGAAAAATAAATTACCTACTTTAAAACATGTTCAATACAAGCTATACACATATTCATTATCGACCAATATCTCTCTACCATTGGATAACACTCATTGACCCTCTTTATCCTCTTAATGCTAGTCCATTTACTAGAGTGCCTCCTCTCATTATAGGAAGTGAACTTTAGAGGATAGTGGTTATAAACATTTAATTTAGGTATTTTAATCCACCCATATTTTGGATCTCATCCTTAGCTAGCTTCAATCCTTAGATGAATAGTCTAGGCCTGTAGTCTCCTTTAGTATGAACCCTATGTATTCTTCCCTACCAAGTGAATAACATTAAAATTTGAGCCTTCCATATTCCATTTCCATTTTCCTTGGGTATAGCTTCATCTTATTAATTTAAGATACCCATCATCCTCCATTATGTCAGTTATATCAACCATACCTTGAGAAGTGGAATGCATAGTTTAACATATGTTATTTGCATGTATATAGTTATTATTTCATTTTTCCCAAATGAAAATAGAGTATTATCTCCTCTTTCCCACTTATGGTATCATACAGACAAAAAATAGTGAACATTCCCTTTTTCTTTTGGCTACACGAGGTGGAATTCATCACTATTCACAAGTCTTTAGGGAACAATAAATTAGATTTAATCCCCTAATGTATGTACCAACCCTATAATATGATAAGGGATATAAATTAAGGGAAATTATCATAAAAGAATATAAAAATTCCCCATAAAGTTTTTTATGAAAAATGGGTTTATCTTTGACACTAAGCTATCAAACATCACCCTCAAATTTTAAATTTTTTGTATCACTTCACTAAGATCTCATTGTTAAATTGGTTTAAAAGGGACTAAACCCTTTCATTAGTTTCCATTTATTTTTTCTTAGACAAAAAATTTATCCTCACATACTATGAGATATATTAGGGACCATCTAAAAATCCTTGTTGATATTTAAATTAAGACCTTTGTCCATGAATGGCTTGTATTATAAGGGAAACCAACCTCACCCGAGATCTCATAGAATACCACTTGAAATGAGGGTGAAGATATTAACCTATTCCCAATTCTTGTGAGGTAGATATTTGGGTTACAATTGGATCACACACCCATTTTACCACTAAGATATGGCTTATCTTGTATGCATGTTATTACTTTTTTATTGTCATATACCCATTTTACATTTTATATATTACACATAAATCAAAGTCAAACTATTATAATCCAAACTTTGTCATTACACATTATCATGATAAGGATTTATGTTTCCCAAAGTTTGAGTCATTTTTATCCCATTTTAAACATTGCATTGTCTATTTGAAATAGTACTATGTTTGTATTGTACTATCATTTTGTTCATTTGAAAAAAATCCAAATCATGTTTATTTTAACGCAAATCTAGTTTAAAATTAATCATCGACATTAGTTCCATTTTTATATCATTCCTATTTTAAGTTAATCATTCCAAATCAATCAACCTTTAAAATTAAAATTCAAAATCAAAGTCACATCTTAAAAAATTTAAACCTCATATAAGGTCAACTTTGACTAATTCAAAACAAGTTAGAAATTCTAAACTAGTCAAACATTTCAATTCAAACATTCAAATCAAGTCAAAAAAATCAAACAAGTCAAATTCAAATTTCAATTCAAATTAGACCAATCAATTCTAATCCACTCAAATCAAACCAAGTCCAAAAAAGTCAAATCTAGCCAAATTTGACCAAGTCTAATCTAATTCTAAAGTTAAGCATTTAAACATATTTAAATCATTTTTATTTTGACCAAGTCACATCAATTATAAATCAATTGAGAATCCAAATTTAAATAATATATTTTTATTCCATTTAATCCCCTACACTTTTAAGTTGGGAATAATAAAATCATGACATCCATACTTTATCCATTTCAATCAAATTTGTCCATTATAAATGAATATGATCTTAATAAATCAAGACCAAAATTAAAATCACATTCAATCAACCAATCCATGTTAAATGAAATTTAAAAGTCAACATAAAAGGTTAACATTGATCAAATCAAATAAAAACATCAAGTTAGCCATCATAAGTCAAATATTGTCTATTCTAACCAATTCACATCAACCCCAACTCAATTGAGTATCAATAATTCAAGTCACATCTTATATTTCCATTAAATCTCCAACAACTATCAGGGTTGTTAAAGACGCAATCATAACATCCATTTTTTTTCCATCCAAGTCAAATCAAATTTAAATAATTAAAATACAATATGTACCTTAACACTTGTGGGAAGACCCATATGCATCCTTATAAATTTTATTTAAGACATTTTATCCATCAAATCCTATCTAAATTATTATCCTATATCCATATTTTCATGCCTATCTCTCTTCTTGTCTTGACCTTCATAAGGAAGTGGAAGCAGTTTTGAGCCTTGTTTTGGGAAACATCTTGGTATACCATCAAAATAGCACTTTTAGGAATATACACTTGGTTACCATGTGTTATGATCCTTGTATATCCCTAATACATTCTTAGTCATATTCCCTATAAATATATTATTATCATCCAACATCATCTTGAATCCATTTCATTTGTTATCATACCCCATCTTAGTGGTAGAATAGGGTTTCCCTTTGCTAGTATCCCATATTATCCTTATTCCAAAAATACAATGAAATCATAAATTTAAAAAATTAAAAAAAATCATAAAGTTAAAAATTAAAAAAACATCATAATACCCAAAAAAACATCAAAAAATCTCTAAAAATTAAAAAAGACCAAAAATATATGAAAAAGTTATAAAGCCATAAAATACATAGAGATTTGTCTTATCCTAAATAGAGTAAAAATCCTTAATAAAATAATTTAAATAACCTATATTATGTGTCCTTTATGAATCTTCCCTTATTTGAGAATATCACATCATTCCCACATCTGACTTATTTGGGGTAAATCATCAATTCCAGCTTGTAGCTTTCACCTTGTTTGGGGAAAATCAAAGTGTGAAACTTATTTTAGGATATTTTTACTAGTATATCCCCTTGAATGTATCCTTTATTTAGGGCACCATATAGTTATTAATATAATTAAAACTTTACATGTGGATTTTGACTTGATTAAATAATAAGATGTTTTGTTTTAGTTTTATTTTCAAGTTTTTATGTGTGTTTCCTTGCTTACTTATTTGTTTTATTTTATTATTGTGCCTTGACCTAATCTAGATGTGACAATATAAATAATCATGATTCTTTCATATCATGGTGATTTATTTCACTTGTAATTGATTCCATCTATTGGCATATGACAACAATGTCATCTTGATTTTCCATATCATTATGCATTTAAATCATTTATCCATTCAACTAGGGGTCAACACTTACACATATTATAGCCAAGTCATCATGATATTTTATACCATGGTGTCTATAATCATCTTCTACATAAAAAATAAAGTTATTAAGGCTTATATATAATGTTTTTCTATAATGATAGTTTATTCCATTGCAAAACCATCATTTTAAATCCAATCATCTCATCCCTCTTTAGCATTTGTCAATGTTAGATCAACATCTATCTATCCTAATTTATCATCACATCCCTCCATTACTTAGGAAAATTAAATTTTCTTGAGGTACGTTTTCACCATGTAGGTTTCACTTGATCACATGATCTTTTTGAGATCAGTGTGGCCACCATCACCATCATTTTCATCCATTCTTATCAACATATAGTTATTCTAACTAACAATCATTATCATGACCTTTGTGTGTCAACATCATTATGTTTCATCCCATATTTATCCAATTCATTCAAAATATTATCACATCATTATTTAATAATTAACAAATCATTCTTCCATAATTATTTTTATTCAACTTTACGACATCCTTTTGTGACTTATTTTTGTAACTTTTTCATTCATTAAAAAGTCATTATACCATTCAAACATATGTTTATGTCAACCTATCAACATAATGTCATTGATAAACATGATAATCTCAGCCTTACTCCATGCAATAGATTAAATCCTTGATCTATATTTTCCAATCAATCAATTAATTCAATCAAATTAATCAATCTACCTTTCTTGGGTATATTCCATGAATCAGTCTTCTAATCCAACCTCATAGCTTTTTCTTAGTTTGGGGTAAAACCAAAGCATGCAACACATTATTTTGATATGAGTCATTCCTAAGTCCACCCTAATTTGTAATATCATTATATCATTATAAAATTCAAAATGTGTAATCACTAACTTGATTGGGTTAATTTTATCCATGAGTTAATTGTATCCATTCTCATCATATCCTACACCATCTTATTTTTTGAGGGTGCATGTGTGTCCTTCATCATTGAATGTAATCTAAATTAGGCATCATTCACAACTTATTTATTTCATCATTATATATTTTTCATCCTCCCATTTTCTCAAATTATTATTTATTTGGAAAGTCATTACTCCACCCATCATGTCTTGTAACACCTTCTCAAATAGGGGCAAGATGTAGACATATAAAATCAAACACTTTGTGTCAATTTGAACTATACACACCAAGATCATCCTTAATCCTAATTTATTAATATAAATAGTCTTCTATCTACCATTAACCCCTAATCAATTAATTACTTCTTCCATTATCACATCCTTTCCCACAAATTCACATCACTTTGTATTAATTAATTAATCTTAATTAATTAGCTAATTTTATTATAATTTAAAATTATGGAATTGCCAATTAATATTTTATATAAATAATTTAATTATATTTTCTATCTCAAGTTCATGACATCATTCATTATGATGTTAGCCTCTTTTTCCATAAGGAAATTTAATGAAAATTTGGAAGTGTGTAAGCAAGGTCTCTTGCACCCTCTTACACACTCTAAAATTATCATAAGTGGATTTATTACACATAATATTACACACTTCATACTTATTCTTACACACTCTATCTTCCTCATCATGTATATGTAGGACTAATTTTCATCCATTGATATTCATATTTATCTAATGGTCCTCATTCATCATCCAAGACTATAAATTTCAGGGCTTCTTCCTCATTCCAACATGAAAAAATAGTGCAGTGAAGGTCTATCAAATCATAAGGCCATCATTCATTAAGTATTGAGAATTATCAAACCAATCATGTATAGAAAAAGGGAAGATGCCATTATAATATATTCATTATATTTCCAAATACCTCAAGCTCTATATCTAGGCCAATCCAAAATTAATTTATATAAATAGAGAGACACCCAAATGGGATGGTATAATTTTGTTATTTATTTTCCATTATGATTATTTAAGATCTTTCTTGACCTTTCCCAATCTGAGGACATGTACCTAGGATATTGTGATTCATGTTATTTTGGTTGATTTTCATACCAACTATAAACTAACCTTCTTTTAAATCATGTGATCATAGGGGCACCATATAAATATAAGTATTATCAAGCCTTCACATGTGGATATTGACTTGATTAATGACAAGATGCTTTATGTTTCTTTAGTTTTTGTGTGTTTATTTACTTTCTTATATGTTTGTTTTTAGTAGTACACCTTGAATAAGTCCATATGTATTAATAGGGTTATCATGATGTTTCCTTATCATGGTGATTTATTTCACTTGTACTTGAGTTCATCCATCAACATATGACAACAATGTCATCTTGATTTTTCCATATCATGGCACATTTTTGTTATTTGTATATTTATTGGGGGTAAATCCTTATGCACATTATGGTTAGGTTATCATTATGTTTTATATCATGGTGCATACCATCATGTGCTACATCAAACATAAAGTGCTTAAGGATTATATACAATGTTGCACTATATTGGCAGTTTATCCCCTTGTAAAATCATCCCTTTTCAAATAAAATAATTTATTTCATATTTGACCACCTTAAATCATATCTTCCATCTTTGATGTTTGTCAACATCAGATCATCTCATCAATTTTTAACCAAATCAGATCATCTATTTATCTTCATCATTCCTCATCATATTCCTCCCATGTTGGGATAACTATATCAACCTAAGGTCTATTTTAGATTATGTAGGCAATGCTTAGTCACATAAAGTTTATGAGGTCATATCAACCACCATTTTTATACTTCACCCTTATTTTTTTCATCCAAATATTCTAAATGATAATCATTCTCATGAGCTACAAGTGTGAACATTAGTTTTTCATGTTCCCTCTTTATCCATTTCTTTCCAAATATAATCACATCATTCTTCAATAATTATTTTATCTTTCAAGTATTCATCCTTTAATCACTTTGTGTATTATCTTGGGCCTATTTTTATGTGGTTTTTTTAATTCTTTGAAATTCCATTATACTATCACACATATGTTTATGTCAACCTATCAACTTCTTGTCATTCATCAACATGATCATATCACCCTTAATCTATGAAATAGGTTAAATATTTGGCCTATGCTTGTAAATAAATAAATAAATTAGTCTCATTATCAATAAAATATACCATGGTTAGGGAAAATTCAATCATTTAGTCATCATCAATTGTAGCTTGAAACTTTCACCTTATTTGTGCAAGTACAAGTGTGTAACTTATTTCAAGATGTGTCCATCCCAAACCTGCCTCACTTAGGAAAATACCAATTCATTATTTTCACCTTGTTTTATAAAAATTCAAAGTGTGTAGCTTCTCTTGAGATGCATCCTTTCTAAATTTTCCCCATTTAGGGAAAAAAATCTATCATTATCATAAATTTAAAAATGTAAGCATCAAATAAAGTGAGTTAATCTCATTAATGGGTTAATCATCATCCTAAATCCCAACCCATTATTTTTCCATCACCCACCCATTTTTTTATTATATTCTATATTGTTTAATTTTTTTTTGAGATCCCATCCACTTCTTTCATTCTCACATGTCCTCTCAAGGGGGCATCATTCATCACATTATTTAGTCATCATCATCATCTAATTTTTTGTTCACATTTTTGTGGATTCTTATTTAATTGAAAATTTATTACACCACTCGTAATATCTCACAATTCCTTCTCAAATAAAGGAAAAATTTAGATACCTAAAATTTGACACTTTGTGTTGATTTTAACTATCTAGTTACATTATCCTAAGTTATGTAATTAATTCTTCTATTCACACTAATGTTCCTAGTTTGTCACTATTCCTCCCCCTTGATCAATTAATATTTTATTATATTATCACATATTATCCCATAGAAATAACATCAATTCACATTAGTCAATTAATATTTGATCAATTATCTAATCTTATTCTTAGTGGAAAATTCCATGTAATGCACATTTCTTGTTTTCCATAATTCAATTAATCATACTTTCCATTTCAAGTTCATGGCATCATCATATTATTCCACAAGGAAAGTCAATGTAAAGTTTTAAATGTGAAAGTAAGGTCTCCTACATCCTCTTATTTAATGTTTACACATGATATTACACCCCTCTTACACAATAAATAATTTCTTCCACACTCCATATCTCCCTCTTACACACCCCATCTCCATAATTTATGATGATGGAGGACTAATCCTCATCCATTGATATTCCATTTGATCTAATGATCCATATTCATCATCCAAGTCTATAAATTGGAGGGATTCATCCTCATTTAGATAAGCCTTGATAATAAAATAAATTTATACCATTTTGGAGAGTCATTCATACATTCAAGCATATCAATTATTCATCAAAATCATGCATAACGCAAGGGGGATATGTCATCCTAGTGACTTTGTGACATTATCAAAGACCTCCAAACACTATATCCAAGATAATCCAAAATTGTATTATAGCTAGAAGTAAACATCCATACGGAAGGTATAATATTTTAAAATTGTCTTCTATTTTTTATTTATCACTTCTTAAACCTTTCCCAATCTTAAGAATACACTCAAATGTTATGTTTTATATTGTTTTATTTTTATTTTCATAGTAACAATAAAATAAAATCCTTTTCAATTGTGTGATCATAAATATATAATCATAGTAAGATATCATCATGAAAGATCAACAACACTATGTTACTAAGTACTAATATGCTGAAGTAGAATCAATATAAGCAAAGGGAGGAAAAGGTGGAAAGTGATATACCTTGATTTAAGTTAGATTCCCTAGTATGGAAAAGAAATAGTAATGAGAATATGAACAATAATATGGATTAATTTAAATATGAGATATGAAATGATCTATGGCAAGATCCCATCCCAATATGGATTATGTATAATCTATTGACACAGGCATATCATAATCCCAATGAGAAATGCATAAGTAATGATGGAAAAAAATTATCTACACACTTGTATTTATGACCGTTATCAGTACACTCAAGGATTCCCCCTTGTGTAAGCAATATCTAATCAATAATGAAAATGAATGATGTATCCCAAATCTAGATAATATGTAATGAATATAATCGTATTAAATGGTATCCCCATAATATATGTTGAACATGATGTCCCAAAAATGTTAATATGGGATTCAAATGTAGAAAATGTTTCCTCTCTAATATGGTACCAAAAAATATTATAAACAATTATTAATTCTTATATAAAATAAATTATTTAAATGAATTTAAAAATAAGATTGGAAAATAAAAAAAACATAAGCCAACCTAAAAACAAAAATTAGTTTATCATTTTTTCCAATTGATTTCAATGATTTTAGCCCTTAGAGAAAGATAAATGCATAAAGGAGAGATCATGTCCAGAATATTTGACCTCAAATGTGAGGTTACATCCACTAAGATGCATATAGAGCTTATAGCAATTAAAACCTATGTCTTTTTCAAAATTTCAATTATTTTTGAAAAATATGAATTATGTCAAGAATCAATAGATATGCATTTTTATGCAATAATATTCCATTCCAATACTAGTATGCCCATTTTGAAAATAGTCATACCCATTTTATTTTTTCATAATGGCCATGCTACTATAAATATTGCTATGATAGATGTCACAACAATGGAAAATGTTCCATGATAGTGGTCAAACATGATATTATTTTTTTGTTTTTAATTAATATTTTTCATTTTTCTTTCATTATTAAATCATGGATTAATTATAGTTTTTGACCTTTTGTGATGTAGAATGAACTTCACATTCAAGAGTGTTTTATAGGGATGGATTATGGAGACCACACATGATCTAGGACTATGTTGAGGTATGGTGTGTGAAAAATTATTAATTATGTGTATAATTTATATTATCAAGGATAATATAAATATGCTTGTAATAACAACTTGTATTATGAGTTGTTTAGTATATTATTATTTATGTGAGATTTGGTTGTTAAAACAAACTCACATAAATAGGTTTGCATAATATTAGGAAGTTAAGTGATAGATTTAAGGATATATGATCTCCTTAATTATAAGAAATAACTTTTATATTGAAATGTAAACTCTTGTATTGATCTATTATTAAGTGTATAGTAGAATATTATTTGTGTGTTAAAAATATATTGCATGTGCTAGGTTCTGTGAATGAATTAAATCTATGTTCATCTCCTCCAATACTCAATAGTGGTATTAGATTAGAGGATCTCTATAATGGATTTATGATATATTATGTGGGGAAGATCCATCTCTGAGTTTTTGGCTAACATAGTTAATATAGAAAGAATTTTATGTAAAGGAAAGTTCTTTAAGCAATTTTATAGAGATCTTAGAGTCATGTGATTGCATACATCTCATATCCTATTCCAATTGAATATTATGAAATGTTTTCATTCCTCAACACACTAAGATACTATAATTCAATGTGAGATTTAGCATTCAAGAGTATTATGCATCCTGACCACACCTTTCATATCAATTATGTTGTAATTAGTTTTTCATTATAGTTATTGCCAACATTTTATTTTATCTATTTTGGGTATTAATTACCTAACCCTACACATAGAAAAATGAAGAAACATTCTCATTTTTAGTGCTAAATCACATCAGACATGAGCAAAACCTACAAATTTATTGTGATGCATTTTTTAGAAAAAAAAACATTATCTTGTTTTGATCATTTATGACTTCAAATAGTGTGTAGTCCATCTTGCATTTATCAATCCTGTTAACTATAACAAGTAGTCATACTAGATCAATTTTAACCATTAATTCAACATCGTATCAAGGGATTAGAACATTACATAAGCTCAATATTTTTAACTCTTTGGTTTTAGCATTTCACTTTAGCTCCATTTGTGACTCAAATAGATCTTGCATTTGCATGATCAAATTGTATTTAAAGATATTTTTATAGATCCTATAGTCACCAAAAATTATAAATAAATATGTGGACAAAAATATGATGGTACTTGCAAAAAATTTCATAGTGGGGGATAAAATTTGATAGCTCTCTCTCTCTCTCTCTCCTCTCTCTCTCTCTCTCTCTCTCTTCTCTCTCTCTCTCTCTCTCTCTCTCTCTCTCTCTCTCTCTCTCTCTCTCTCTCCTCTCTCATCTCTCTCTCTCTCTCTCTCTCTCTCTCTCTCTCTCTCTCTCTCTCTCTCTCTCTCTCTCTCTCATCTCTCTCTCTCTCTCTCTCTCTCTCCATGCTTGGAATAGTGGCTCAATGAACGTTGATAACATATACATTTGCATTCTTAGCTATTTTGGATACATAATGGAGATTCTAATATAGATTCATCTACTAGATTATGACGTGTGACCAATCCTGTCCATTACTAGTTCTACTTGTTAAAAAACATCACCTAGTCAAAACATCTCCAAATCCTACATAGCTTGGTTTGATACTCATCCCTCCTATAAATATATGCATGCCTGTGATTAGGTGTCATCATAATTTTGTTATATTTTGGTTATTAAGTGTAAATTTTAAGTCGATGAGTTTCTTTATAAAATAAAAACATAATATAGTCAATTATCCATTAAAAGTAAGGTCTTTATTATTTTTCACTTTATTATAAAAGAGTCATTTTATGAAATTCAATTGTTAGTTACCAAGTCTAGTAAATCTAATCTTTAATTAGATTTCATAAAGAATCGATATTGTCAAATGTCAAAGTCTAGAGTCAAGTTATATGTTTTATCTTGTCATTTATGTGAATAGGTTAATTGAGTCATTTTTTGTAAATTATTTTATAATATTTTAAAAATGTCAAAATCAATTAGTTATACAAGGATGTATTCTTTCTTTTACATGACATCTTGAGTCATATGTCTAGACTATGGGGGGACTCTATTACCTTTAAAAATGGCATGTAAATATTAATCTTCATCAACACATCAGCTAAGTAAGTTGTAGAAACTAGAGGCTAGAGGATAAATAAAGGATGGAGATATTTCAATGACCTCTCATCAGTCACTAATGATGGGGCCACACCAATGATTTAGTGACTTGTGTGTATTTAAATATGAACATAAGGACATGATTATTCACTTGTGTGGTGTGATTTTATTTTTTTAGTTTTGTATTTTTATTCCACTACTTGTTCAGACATCCTCTACTATTTGGAGACAAGGGAGAGTGTGGATATAATATAATGTGGTAAATAATTATATAGGAGGGTAGCTAACTATAGAAATCTTGTGATAGTCTTAATTATATATGGAGATGATCATAGTGACATGTACATATAGTCATGTAAAGTAAATTCAAGATGTGTTCCTTCATATATAGTGGTCATATGCATCAAGATCATGTTAGTAGTATGGAGACCTAAAAGTATTCATTGACATATGATTCTATTCATGCCAATTCTCGAAGATGTATATTTTCCTCATGCTCACATTAACTAGGTGTAGGTAGGATTAATAATATTAATAGAGGGGTGGATGTTGAGGTATGGTGTGTGAAACATTAATAATTATGTGTATAATTTATATTATCAAGGATAATATAAATATGTTTGTAATAACAACTCGCATTATGAGTTCTTTAGTACATTATTGTTTGTGTGAGATTTGGTTGTTAAACCAAACTTACGTAAATAGGTTTGTATAATATTAGGGAGTTAGGTAAGATGTTTAAGGATATATGATCTCCTTAATTATAATAAAGATTTTTCATATTTAAATGTAAATGGCTATATATTTATTATGAAGAGAATAACATAATATTATTTGTGTGTTAAAATATATTGCATGTGCTCAACTCTGTGAATAAATTAAATCTATGTTTAGCTCCTCCAATACTCAATAGACTAAATGTAGAGGATTAGGTAAAAATAGTTGTACTTTGGATACATTATGTTTGTGTTTAACCCTAAAACCAAATGTGGAGGTATGTTTTCACTTTAAGAGTAGGTATAAGAATATGTAATTGAAATAACACAAGGGTGATAATAAGATCTATAGCAAGCCAATTAGTTTATAAACTTAGATATAAGCATACACTAAATCTATTATAATAAGATATTTTAAATATGGAAATTATAGTTAGGCTAGATGTAAAAATGACAAAGAATATAAGTACATATTTTTTTTGATGCTAATGTAGTTTTAGATCTAAAACAAGCTAAAAGCAAGTGGGAAGATAGTTTTGTAATAAATTTTAGATTCTTGATCTGGTGCCTTTAGTATTTTACAGTTAACTGGTTGTATTGACACTATTTTTTGAGTTAGAAGATAGTGTCATATAAAAATTAACTGGTGAAATAGGATAAAACCACTTGGATACTTCTAGATTTGGCTTCACCTTCACTCTTGTGCATTTAGTTCTAAGTCATGGATTATCGCTCCTTATGAGATGGTAATACCCTAGATTTCCATATTAAATGTGAACTTGGGAAAAGATGTGATTTTGTGTACACTATGTAGAGCTAACCCTAATGACCCTACTATCAAAGGATGTTACCTTCATAAACAATACTATAAATATGGCCTCATATTGATGTAGTTCTCCCCTACATGTTGGATTATGTTTGAATCATGTAATGTGAGTAAATCAAATGAAATAGGACATATATTATAACATATAAAATCAATCCCTTTGGCTTCTCATTTAGTACATTAGAACTATATATGTCCAATCCATATGACTAGTTTAGAAATAGGAATAAATAGGGATGCTTTTGATCAATATAATTATCCTTGAATGATCTTCTACTATTATTGCTAGGTCTTGTAGGTGATGAATGAATTAGGGTTGATATTGTATTTATACTAGTCCTATTAGGTGATAAATCCAATTAAATCACATGGGATGACCGTTGGGATACATTTCATTTGAAAATTGGATGACTTTAGGGAACTAGACATTTGTGTCAGGGTAAGACAATAACATTGATAGTATTATCTATCTTGGATATTGGTGTCTAGGGAGTAGCAAAACATGTACAAACTATAACCTTTTAGAGGTTTAATATAACATTTTAAGAATTTTAGGAAAGATAAAATGTTTGTGTTATCAATATAATACTGGTCAAACTAAGCTATATAGGTCAAAGGGGCATAAAGATAGAGTAGTTGTAAGGCTTGTGGAAGTAAGGATAGTGTAAACCTAATAAGAACATCCAATTTCAAATTTTTATAAATATAAAATATTTAGGTTCTATAGAATCAAAAAATATCATCTAAGTTACCCCCTTTAATCTAGTAATAAAATTGCAAGTCTAAAGGAAAGGAATAAGTACTTGGGTGTGTATGCACACCATATCTTTGATTGAGTTGAATTTGAGTGCTTTATTTGTGAATAACTTGTAACCAAGAGTATGTTACAATTTATAATTATTGCATATAATCTAGGTTAAAATTAATTTAAATAGATTTAAACTTAAATATTAATGTTTAGGAGTACACCTATATGTTTATGTAACCACCTTACCTATTGGAAAATTATTTTACAAAATATGTATCAACATAAGAATCTAAAACTAAGATTAGGATAAGTATTTAAAGTGAATATATATATATATATATATAGAGAGAGAGAGAGAGAGAGAGAGAGAGAGAGGCACATGCCCCCAACTTTAGAGAAAAAGTGAGCTTCCACATGGAAGTTAAGATTAGTTAAAATGTGTAACCCAATTATACTTATACCCTGGTGAGGCTACATGATCAAGTCTAATTTTAAAACTTTTAAATATTTAATGATTTAATCACCTAACCCATACCAACAAAAGAACTAGCTACTATAGTGGATTGGCTCAGTGTGGTTTGTAAAATTATATAAAGCATCAATAAATTCAATAGTTTTTTTGAATCTAAAAATAATTTATATTTAATAATATTATGAATTTTTTCATAGAATATGTACCTTAGATATGTATCATGTTGGAATTGTGTATAAAAATGATACCAATTTATAGAATTATTCCATAACTATGAATCTGAATCATATAACTATGTGTTTTAGCCAATTCAAATAACTATGTAAGTGTGGAGGATATGATTCCAAATCATGCCCTTATTATATATGGAGAAATATTAAAATTTATATAAGTACCAATGTGGAGGACAAGTTTCCAAAACATGACCCCACTATAAATTGGATTTGTTAAATATTGAATAGGTGTGGAGAACATAATTCTAAAGCATGCCCCCAATAAATATATGAACTAATATAAGTTTCATATACTAGATAAATGTGTATAACATGTTTATTATGCATTCCTACACTAAATATAAAAATTATGAGTGTGTGGAAGACATGACCATATGACATGCCCCCATTGAATCTAAATATTAATATAAGTACCAAATACTAAATGAGTGTGGAGGACATGATTCTAAAACATGTCCCTAATGAATCTGAGAACTATTCCAAGTATGGATAACATGTCCATATGAAATACCCCCACTAATATACACCCCCCTGCCACATTTGAGGTGAGGAAAAAAATAGAAAATAGGATTTATCTCACCTCAAAAGGGTAAGACAACTATAAAATTTTATGAATGTAACCATTGTAGCATATAGAAGAAAACATGTCTAGGTAAATGTATCATTGAAGCATATATAATCAATGTGATCACATGTATGCCTAAGATGTATGATAAATATCATGAAAACATCTAGATAGTAATAATACAAGCTCAAAAATCAAACCAGCACATAATAAGAGCACTCAAAAGTAGGTAAACAAGCAATGGTCCAAAGAGACCATAAACAAGGGGCATGTTCAAATTCCACACAATTGAATGGACATGACTTAGTTGAATATCCATGAAATTAAGAATGACATATTAAAATGTGTATACCACAAACAATGACATATGCACATTTGAATGAAATCATGCATTGACATGGGGCCCATAAGCAAAGGAGAATATTCAAATTCTTGAATAATCAAGACAAGAAAATCAAGGAAGTGCATAAAGTGAAGGATAATCAACTAGCAAAAAAATGTCATAGTTGTCCATGGATCCAATGTGTTAGGAAAAGTATGTCAAGTGTATAAAATTTCAAGTACCCTTTGTAATATATAATCATGAATAATAGGCATGTGTAAGTACATATGTAAGCTAAATCATGATAATTTAGATTTATAATTGAATCATATAACTTATGTGTATCAATATAAAATAAGTGAATGCCCCTAATTTCCATATGGAATTCGTAGATAGAAATCCCAACATTTAAAATAAGAGTATATCATGTATTTGTGTATGCATATATCACACCCAATGTAGAACTATGACACATATGTGTATATTAGAGTAACTAATTATGTGGTCCATTAATATGGAAGTAACATATAGATGCCAAGGATCTAATAGAATATGTGAGTGCCATTTTTTATTTGAATTTTTTTTTTTTGGTATTTTTGGAGATAGGAGAGATCATTCTATGATGCCATCTAATTGATGGTCATAGATTTATCCCCATTTTAAATCTATAATAATACCCCATGTACACAACCAAATAATATATAAAGGCATAATATCTATCACTATGGTACTGGTGCTATGTGTATGTAAGATAGGACTATGTGGTCATGAAGTAATAGTTGGAGTAATTAGAGTAGGGAAATATATATTGATTTATTTTATTAGTTAGTTAAATATTCATGAGAAAATTATAAATTTTATTTCAATTTTTAGTTTTTCTTATCAAACTAAACAAGATATCCTTGACCTTACCAATGTGTCTACTCTCTTAATTCAAAAAGAACAAGTTATGACCAATTTTGGTTCTAAATAAAATGTCACTTAGGAAATTATCACATTAAATACTATTTATAATAATAATAATAATAATAACAAAAAAGCTAACCCTATTTTTTTCTCAAATAGGAACAAAAAATATGATAATAAGAATCATACATCTAAGTTTAATAGAAATTGTAATTTATTTGGTAAATTTGATCATAGAATTAAAACATATTATAAAAATAAGGATAGACTCAACAATAAATCTTATAAAAAATAAAGGGAATAAATCTAATCAAAACAAGTAGAAGAATCAAAACTTAATTAGAATAACAATCAAGGTCAAAATGTTATTGCTTTATATGTTGCTTTATTTACTTCAATTGAAAATAAATGGATTTTAGATAGTGGTGCATCACACCATATGACATGATTATGTGATATTTTGTATGTTTGTATAGATATATCTAAAATAATTTACTTAGGATATTATTATTTTTTAGAAGCAACTAAATAGAGAAATTAATGTTTTTAAATGTTATTATAAATGATACTTTTTATGTATTTAAGCTTATAAATAATTTAATATCTTATTCTCAACTTAAAAATAAAAATTTCATTAAAGATTTTCTTAAATACATCTAGTCCATTATAAGTAAATTTGGTTCCTTTATTGTTGAAGGTGTTCAAAAGAATGGTTTACATATATTTTCTCTTTTTTCTACATGTTTTCTTTCATTGCATAGTAATAATTAATCTCAACTATGGAATGAAAGATTAAGACATGTTAATTTTATAAGTTTACATTATATTTATAAAAACCTATATTTTTATAATTCTTCCTATCCCCTCTCATCATGAAACTTATGAGGGTTACTTATGTGGTAAGCAACATACTAACTCCTTTGACAAAAATCATGATGAAAATTCCTCACATCATTTAGAATTGATTCATAGTGATGTTATAAGACCTATTGAAATTGTATATATTAATGTTTATTTGTATATTATTACTTTTATTGATGATTAAACTATAATAATATGGTCATTTTTCATTTGAAAAATCTGATTTGTTATCTAAATTCAATAAATTTAAAGCTAGTGTTAAAAATGCATCTAATTTTTCTATGAAAATATTAAAAATTAATAATGGTGGTGAATATGTTAGTAAATAATTTTAATCTTTTTCATTAGTTATGGTATTAAAAATGAACTAAAAACTCACTATTACCCTCAACAAAATGGTATTTCTTAAAGGAAAAATTGCACCAACATAGAAATGGCTAGAATAATGTTACAGTCTACAAATATTCATAAGTTTTTTATGAGCTGATGACATGAATAATAATGTGTATATTATAAATATAATCCTTGCTTAATATTTTCATTTTTATACATAAACAATACATGTATGCACATATCATTTCATTTATTTTTATAAAACTATTCTTTTATTACTTTAGAGATATTAACTATATCTGTAGTGTCTCATCTACATTGTATTTTTTAGTAAAATGATTTAGTATTGATTCTTGAAAAAATAATTACAATTATATAGCAAGAGATATATATGTCTTAGATGATAAATCAAAGAAAATATATAGATAGTATGACTATTTTTAGTTCAATTAGCATTGAAATACATTATATGCATAATATAATGTTTAATTTAACAAAATGATCATGATTTAGTTGTTGTATTTGTTAAGAATATCATGATCAATGAGTTTGGATCTTTTTTGTTTTAATTTATTATATACTCTCATTTGAATTTTAATTATAACATCCTTATATACTTCATTTGATAATAAGATGTGTTTCTATTCACACATCTCTAAAATTATTTATTTTAGTCTCATATATGTTAGATTATATGATGGAATTTTATGCTAAATTTATCCATATTTGATGTATGAGAGGTTATACCTAAATATTTTGTTTAAAAATATTAAACTTGATTTTTTTTTGATAAAATGAGTTATTACTAATAGGATATGTAATGTTTGGTTAAATATGGTATCATATTATTAGTAAATTAGTCTATGTTCATCATATGATAGTTGGGAACGTTTATATTATCAATATTGGACACATCCAATATTGAATTTCATACAATAATCTATGTATTTTCACTAACTTTGTAATCAAAGTAGTGAACTTGTTTGCCTAAAATATGGCATGATTGTTTTAAAATATTTTTTACCATGAAAAAACATATGTCATATTTTTTTGGTTATTGTGATGCTAACTATATTATGCTATCATGAATCTATTTTTAGATATGTGTTTAAGTTTTATGTAGGTGCACAACACTAAAAATTTAAGCATATTGAAGTTCATGTGTATTTTATTCAAGATAATTTCCTTAATAGTGATATTGATTTGCAATTTTGTCTTATATATGAAAAAGTGGTAGATATCTTCACAAAACCACTTGGTGCTACACATTTTTGTGATTTTCATGCAATTTTGGGCCTCTCATAATTTCCATTGAGGAAGAGTGTGCATAACAATGCCACTTTCTAATGGTCATGTGTTCCTTCTTCTCATTAAAAAGCATTGTAAAATTCATGTGGAAGTTATGTTATTTAAGTAAACTTTATGTGAATGTTTTACTTTTGCACCCTAATAGATTAAAATCATACTTTTTAATGGAGGACCTTATGTTATAAAAGGATCGAAAAATGCTTAGTGATTATTCATGAGAAATTGTGAGATGTAGTCTTATGATCATGCTATCCTAAACATACTTTCAAATAATTTATGGATTATAATTCATTTTGTTTCAAAAGGTGATGTTTTACATGATGAAGGTTTTTAAATCCTTCAATTGTGTACATAGTATAATTCCTTTTTTTATTGAGGTTAATATGAAATTTATCCCCACTTAGCATTAAGGGGGAGTGTTAGAGCAATTAATGTCTAATTGGTAATTATTAACCCTTAACATATATTGGTAATTAATTAATTAAATAATAATATATTATTTATTAACATGAGGTGGAAACCTCATGAAAATAAATAATATTATTATGGTTATATAATACTTACCAAGTATTTTAATTAATTGGATTTATCGGTATGTATGCACCCATTATTTTTAAAATGGTCACCTCCTTTGATATTTAAATATAAATAGTGTTTTACCCTATTATGAAATCACATTCGAATATGAAATTATTTTATCATATTTAACCTATGGGTTTTGTGAATGTCATTCTATGAAGAAGTGACAAGGGAAGGATTTGTATTAGGATGTAGAGTTTCCCAAATATATGAATATCACATTGGTGGAGCATGTTAAATACTTATGTTATGTGTCAATTGTTTAGTATTCATTTATATGCTTTACTAATAAATTTCATATCTAGATCCTATATATTGGTTTACCAATTCTTACTATATTGGAACATCTATTGGTAGAGTGTCCATTGCATCTATTATAGCCACAATATACATTTATATTTAATGATTTACTTTGAGGTATATTCATGTCAACCTCTAATTATGGAGGTAGATTAATAATATTGCATCAAGTAACCTTTTTAGAATTTTATGAGATGGTTATGATAATATAGATAATTGCCTTATTTTATTGATATGATAATATAATCTTGTTTAAAGGTTATGATATATAATTAACTATGACATTTTAATCAGTTTTAGCATCCATTGGCTTAAATTTGTAACATTATTCTCTTTAAAAAGAATTGTGTAATTTGAAGTAGATGTAGGTGCATACTTGAGCTTGTTTAAAGCAAAAAGATTTAATTCTCTTTATATTATTGTATGATAAAGTGTTTAAGTAGTTTTCATTCATTCCTTTATAAAATAGACTAATAAAAACTTTAATTGAAATATAAGGTTTTAAGGCTTACCTGTGATATAGAGGATTTCACACCATTGATCCAAAAAACATAGGATCTCCTTTATATCTAGGAAGGAATACCTTCACACAAGAGAAAGCTCAAAAAATATTAGTTAATAGGATATGTTAGTGGTATACTTGGTAGTAAAATAGTTAAAAGAAGTGGTAGACTTCCTAATAAGGATGCTAGCCAAATCTATAAGCACTCAAGAAGATAAAAATAGTAAAGAGAATTATAAGAATTTAACAATATAGTTATGAAATTGAGATAAATTATATTAATCTACATCCATTCAATGGAGATTAGAAAAATGAACATGATAATAAGCTTCAACCAATTATTCTTCTACTTGTATGAATTTTAACTAATCAAAAATGGCCTCTATGGTTGGGGCAAATACAATTTTGTAGATTCATAGTTCAAAAGAAATGTCACTCTAGTCAGAGAAGAAAAAATATCATATTATAGTAAAATCACTAATGGTGATTACATCAAGCACACATTTGGGTAATGTCATCTACAAGTGAAACTCATGGTTCAAGAAACATACGAGTAAGAGTAATACAAGGATGCTAACAAAAATAGGTTCAAATTATAGATAGAGAAGAATTTATCAATGACCAATGTCAATCCTATAAGATCAATGCCAATTCTATGAATTGATGTTGATTATGAGAGTATAGAAAAATTTATAAGAACATAAGACAAATTATTGGTTTGATAAGATCTATGATAGCTTAGGATAGTTTAGGAATGATAAGGGTTATAAGAATGAATATAAAAAGATAGAGTTTCTTAAAATAATGTATTGTAATTATTTTCACAATTATGCAAATCTATATTAATTGTGAGGTTGATGAGCTAATTTATAACCTATAGATGAATGTTGAGGGGTTGACATATGAGTATGGATTTATAATAGGTGAGCAATTATCTGGTGGACATTCTAGATAAAATCCTTTAGTGTTGTAGTGAAGAATTATGTTCCTTTTCTCAAGCGAGGTCTATGGTTAAAATATCATCAATTCAAAAGAATCAACATCGATCACCAAGATTAGTATTGATTTTGGCCTATTTTTACCAAAGATGTTATTATTTAAACTATGAGTTTAAATTGGGTTTTAAGTTGGTGAATAGATTTTGGATTTCAAGGGAGTTATTAAAGGGTTTAAAATATTTGATTTTATTATGCTTTAGTAGATTTAACTAGATTTTAATTATTGGTAAGTAATTAAAATAAATTTCATAGGTGAAACAATAATTAGTAAAAATAATTACATAAGGTAAGAGTAAAATAATAATTAGTAAAATTAATTACATGGGGTGAAATAGGTATGAAATAAGAAAGGATATTTTGGACCTACCTTAGCAAAAATATTATTGTGAAAAATTGTAGTGCCTACATTTTCACCTTTTTGTTGAGCAATTTATAATAACTTATCATAGGGAAAAAACTAAGAGAGTTCCAATGCCCTAGGTTTATGTGAGTAAGTATCCCTCATCAAACTAGTAGATGATAAAGGATGATGAGTCAGTGATGAGTTTGAAATGAGGTGGTAGTAGATAAGATAGATAGAAAATGAACATAAAAATTACAAGGGTAGTAATGAAGTAAAATTTTACAAGAATAAGATGCAAGATATCTAATTATAAATGCCTTGAGGCAAACAAGTAATGGATTGACACAACTATGAATAAGTGGGATCAATCTAAGTAAATCAAGAGAATAATGCTAAGATGGGTAGAACAAATCATCTAGTGTGCTTGGGTCATGTGGAATACCTAGAGATAGTTTTTCTCAAGATAAGGTACACTCTTAGGATGCATGGAAAATATTATCCTAAACAAGTGTAGGCCTATTTAAGGTTTTGGGACCAATAGGGGGTCTATGCTTACTAGTTGGTAATGCAAGGTAGCAAGTAATGGGATATTTGTAACAAAGGTAACTTAGGTGCACTTGGATCAAGACTATAGAGATGTAAAAAAATTAAAAGTAGTACAAAAGATGAGCCAAATGAAGCTAATTGATACTGATTTATAGCAATCAATGTCAATTACATAAAATCAACATTGATTGTAATAGAATCAACATTGATCTCTAAGGGATAAATATAGTAATCCTAACATGTTAGGTAGTCATTTTCAATCAATGATGTATGCATGAGAGTAAAAATTTTGACACCCATTTATACATCTTATCTAATTATAGGTGATAGATGCTAGTAAAAATGGATAGAGGAGGAGGTGACGATCTCATGATGAGGTAGGTTGTAATTTTTTCTATAATTTTTGATTTTTTTACATTTTTTTGATTTTTTGTGTTTTGTATACTAGTACAAAAAATCATATGTTCAATAGCATAAAATTGTCATCAATTGTAATAGAATCAACATTAATCTCTAGGGGCTATATATAGTAAGCCCAACATGTTAGGCGTTAATTTACAATCAATAATGTATGCATGAGATTAAAAACATTGACACCC
>JARHVA010007620.1:0-17500 GCA_037957365.1 Torreya grandis | reverse complement strand
ACTCTAATTTATCTTACTATGCCTATTTTGCCCAAATGGCTCAAATCTTGAGTTTGTATTTATGACTATAATTATTCTCAATTAATGGAAAATAAAATTCATAATATACCTAAAACAACTCATTTTAATCCATGAAACACTCATCAAGACCTCATTTTACACCTTAAGCTCTCACTAGCTTTCAAATCCTTGTGGCCCTAAAAACACACAAAACTCCTTGTGTAGGCCAATATATTAGTGAATTGGGAAAATAGACATATTTTTGAGTACCTATTATTCCCTTACAACTCCATTCCATATTTTATGACCCAAATCTAAGTGGAAGTAGATTTAGTATCCTATTTTCTCTCTCTAATTAGGCCTCTAGGCCTAAAAATTGAGTTTTGGCTCAAATTGACTCTCAAACATGTGAAACTTAGGAAGTGTTTGATTAAATTTACTTATACCTTGGCCATGTTCCATGCCAAATTTCATCTTCTGAGACCCTATATAGATGGGTGAATCATGAAATGGCTAAAAACCCTAGTCTAGGTGCTTGCACATGCTTGAGAGGCATTTCAAGTGGGTTTTCATGAAATTTTCAAGTTTAACATCTTGATAATGACCTATTAATGTATGTATCATCATGTGAAAATTGGATATTTTAATAAAAAAAACTTTCAAAGAACACTCAATATGCATAACTAGGCTTCTTGGCTTGTAAATAGTCTATTTTCTCCTTTCTTGACCTAACTTGGTGACTTAAATGGTTTATCAGTCACTATAATAAAAAATAAAAGTTATATAGGATTATTTAATCTATGTATCTCCTTAATAATCCTTTTACTTTATTTGAAGGCCAATTCTCCCCCTGCACCCTCACAAATGACCCTATAACTATGTATTTTGGGTGATTTCATACAATGTACATTCTACATGTGTCAACCAAGGGTATGCTAAAGAAATTAATAAATTCATAAAGTTTTATTAGGTCATTTCAAGGTAAAAACATTCCATTAAAAGCCATTTGATCCAACTTTTCTCTTATTAGGTAATTTGAAGGCTTCTTGGCATCTTGTGAGTGCCTTTCCCTCTTAAGGATGGTTCATAAAAATGAATCCTTATTATGATGAAATAATTACACAAATTTTAATTATAAATACCCCTATAACATACACTAACTGAATTTTTTCTCGTGTAAAAGTTTGACATAGAAATTAATCCAAGAAAGACTTTCTCAGGTTAGGCACGCTGAGTTTATTAAGGTGGAGAGAGAATTAGACCTAAAGGTGTTGCCTTAAAGATTGGTTTAATATGAAATGAATTTTATAGGTCTATAAAATCCATAATAAAAAAAATTAAATAGTCATCCTCACCATTTTATCCATTAAATATTTTTTATCCTCTCTCATATCATGCCTAGGGTTTATAGGCATACTAGTGTAATTGACCCTAGGACTATGTTTCCTCCTGTTCTCACTAGATATTATAAGTTTAAATTTTATTGGTGTCATTTTCAAGGTTATATACACCTACCTATGGTTTTTAATATCCAAAAATTCTCATCTCCAACTCAACACATGCACCAATTATATGCAATTGGAAATGCATCATGTCTATAAATCAATCCTAGCTTAGAGAAGATAAAGCATACCTACAGCTCTGATTGGGGATACACTTTTTAAGTGGGAGAATGAATAATATGGGGATATGATAGAACTGATTAGGGGATAACCTGTCACAACACAACATGTTATGAAGGGTTCCAAATCATATAGTCTAACACAATCACACAACCCTAATAGAGTCCTAAAGTTTAAAACACTCACTCTATTCTAATAACAAGAAAGTAAATCTGATTTAGTGCACACCAAAGCTTATGGCACAAATTGGTTGTTAGGAACAACTAAACTAAACATGTATCATAAGACATATACTCACATTAATGTATATAGAATATTAATTCATGAGAGAAGAAAATAAATGAATTATCTATCTATTCTTACAAAAGATAAATAAAGTTAGGAATACTTACATTTGAAGATGAACCTGTTGAGCCTCAATCTCTCCCTTGGCTAAGGTGATTTAGAAGAGATTGTTGTGGTATGTAAGTATAACTAGGATAAATCAGATCTAAGATACACAACCTATTTAAACATCAAAAATATTTCTTCACAAGATAAGTTCTATATCTCCAAAGAAAGTATATAACCCTAAGCTTTATTCTTCAAGTAGAATGGTTAATAAGCAAATGTTCATTTGCACTTATTTGTAAATAATTCTTCTCTTATGAAATGATGGGAAATTAACATATATATAGGTGTATCTTTCCCTAAATCCTCTTGGGAATTTTAGTTGTATAGAGTTGACCCAATCAATCTAGTGTGTTTTTGTGGACAAATCATTAGGTTTGAGTTAGGTCAATCAAAAGACTATCAAGCTAAGAAAGTGAAAAATACCCCTAACCTGTACTGGGTCAACCCAGTACAATTGATTATCTAAAAGGGTGTTAAGAAAATAAAAGGAGGATGGAAAGAGGAAAAATATTGGAGGAGGTAGGACTGAGAATAATAAGCTTAGGGTGAATGGTTTTAGGAGACAAGTGTTAGATGGAAACTGGTAAAAGGAACAACAATGTTATGAAGCAATGATGGTTTGCCCACCCCTTTCTTGATGAACCCCTTAAGGAATGCACTTAGAGATATTGAGATTCAACAAGTTCCTACAAGATATAAAGTGTTAGTGTTCAATAATTTTTTTAAAATATTATGTGTATACATATGCCCTACTTGAAGCTCATCACGTGTCACATAAGTATAACACGAGATGGTGTTTTAAGAAAAGAACATGATAAAACATAAATTTGACGCTAAGTAAAGTGAATTAATAAAAAAATAAATTAGATTAAAGGAATGAATTGAAAAATACATATCTTTAACCTACCTTAGTGTCATAGATAAATAAGTAAACTATAATAAAAGTGTGAAGGCATTCAATGCAGAGAATACTAGATGAACATGTACAAGGCTAATGCAAAAACTAGCCAAAAATTGAATTTTTTGTAAGATAGGCATATGATAGTGGAAATTAATCTCTAAATCATCATGAAGCTAATGCATTTTATAGTTTTTCAAAATGGATGAGTAGAAACAAAGATATAAGTAGAATAAGGAATCTGCAAGACAATAATTGAAGAATTTACATTTTTAAAAGTGTTTTTAAATAAGGAAAAAGATAATTCCTTTTTTATTTTGAATTGTGAGAGAAAAGAAAAAGAGATCTGGAGAGAAAACAAGCTAGGATGGCAAAGATATGACATGATAGATAGGGAGAGGCTCTAGAGGTGGTAGTGGGTGCACTATAGGTATACAACTAAGAATCTCAAACTAGTTTTTGGAATTTTTATTGAATTAAGTGTATTTTTTAGTAATTTTGAATTTTAAGCATTTATAGATGTTAGAATGAGGCAAAATTATATTCTACGAGTAGAAAATAGGAAGAAGGGAAATGGGTTTAGAGGGTTTAGGCAAAAAATAAGAAAATTATACTTTTTAAGGAAAATGCAAGGGGTTGATAGGCAAAAATCACCAAGTCAACCTAGTCGATCCAGTAGGCTAGAAAATGAGTAGAATCTAGAGTGCTAACATTGTAGGTATGGGTCAACCCTATGCATTTGTAGGCTAAAGGCCTTGATCAAAGTTGTCAGGTGGTCCAAAAGGGATAGAATAGAAACTAAACACTAGAGAAGGGAAGAAAAATAGCCTGACTTAGATTTTTAAGTGAACTAGGTAAAAAAATATGAAAATTTTGGTCAAACTAGTTTGACCAAAGAGCTAGAATGATATAAAAAGCATGCAAAAAGGCTGAAAGAGGCCTACAATGGCCTAAAATGACCAAGTAAGGTCAAGAAGGATCAAGAAGGATAAAAGTAAGCTAAAATGAATAAAATAAAGTAAAAAATGTAAAAAGAATGTATTTTGATGATAAATGACATGGAGGAACTCATACATCTTATGTTTTTTCTTGGGTATAAAGATGATAGACATTTTGGAGACTTATGGATGTAGCATGGCTATTATAATTTTTAAATAGGTTTTTAGATGGAGATAGGCATAGACTAGGATCTATAGGTCTAGGTGAGATAATAGAAATGTGTTAGATCCCCCTCAGTATTGACTTGTTAGTCATGTTACTTGATTATTAGGAACTATTGACTAATGCCTTTAGATAAGAGGTAGATGGGGATATAGTAGAGGTGGATATCATTCTATAGGATGCCCATTACATCCTAGGGATACTTATAGTAGGAGTATAAGTGATCATAGTAATACTAGATAGTCTAGAGGAGAGGAGAGCCTTAACCATGTAGGCTATAGGATCAAATATGATAATACCAATTAGGAGAGTGAGTATATTTGATGTCTATACATCATAGATCCTAAACATATAAAATATTATGATAGGCCTTATGACACAATGGGTGCTATGTCACAAGTCATATAGTAAGGTACCAGTATTCATGATAGCATTGAGCAAAATGATCTTGGAAGAGAGAGTTCTATATGACCTAGGCTCCATCATATGGGTCTAACTATTACATCATATGTATGATATGATGGTCAAAGGGTAGAGGACCATAGGGAAAATCATATTTCTAATAACTTGGATCTATGAGAGGTTTCTTATGTTCTAATCGATTAGGTTACCCCATGCATTTGATGATAGGTCACCTTAGGTATAAAGATGAAGGGAGGACTAGGTAGCATAGGTTATGACCCATGTGTTAGTGTTATAATTAGTAATATGTGTAGACATTGTGTGATATCCATACAAGCACATAATATCTACATGGTCAAGATGGGACACAATGTCACCAGTGATAGAGAGGATAGAGGTAATTAGACACTATTTATAGTGGAGAGAGCCACATTTGGTGCAATGAGTGTTAGGGTATATGAGCCTACCTCATCCAGTAGCACTGATATTGATGCATGAGTAGTGTGATTGGAAAATGAGGGAACCATGGGGGAGGACAAGACTGAGGCCACTAATAGTGAGGCTGATACTAAGGCCACATAAATAATGACCATAGACTAGTTGGGCATGATAACGAGCTGAGCAAGAGGATAGGGAGATGGAGGAAGAGATATTAAATGCACCACTACTAGCTCTAAGGTGAGATGAGTAGTGGCCATCGAAGATATGACATCAATGGAAGCAAGAGGAGAAAGAGAGATTGGAGACTATTACCATCCCGAATGACCCCATATGTGAGCTAGAGGAGATGATAAAGAGACCACTTAGACATAGGTTGAGACTAACATAATCCATGAAAGCTAGGTTTGATATAAAGAGGTCGCCAAGAAATGAGATGCTAGGATGCCACATAGATGGGGAGACTATGTTAGGTGGTGGTGAAGATGCTGAGGCCATAGTTACCAAGATATAAATAAGTAAAAAGATGATTAATTTATTTCTTTATTTATTTGGAAGAAAAGATAGATAGATACTTTGAGATATAATAGTGATCTAATATCTATCTTGTGGGATTTTATAGGTGTAGGTGAGGATGAGGAAGAGAGATGGTGGTTCATAGTAAGGGGAGCACTCCATGACATCCCAAATAAGGCTTTATAGTGATACAACCCCATGAAACTAGAGGATCCAAGTGTACCATCTATCCCAACTCAAACAAGCTAGTTTATATTAGCTAAAGAAGTAGTGAGGTAGATATGGGCATAGAGGGAGGATGCAACGACTAGTAGTGATAGGTTTAGGGGAGATATAGGCATAAAAGGCCCTAGCAGATGAGAGAGATGTGTATTTAGCTATAGTATCATAAATGATAGAGGTCCAAACCTAGGTGATGGATTCATAAATGTGGGTATCACACCTACAAGGATAGTCAGAGGGATTGAGTTCTTGGATGGCATCCTTATAGAATATCATTTAGAGGATTTAGATTGAGGCCTCAATAGGTAGTGTGGTTAGGCCATGATATAGATAGGATGACACCCAACCATAGAGATGGAGCATTATATATGGTTGCATTTGTTGTATCAAACTGATGATGATGATGATGATGATGTGTGTGTGTGTGTGTGTGTGTGTGTGTGTGTGTGTGTGTGTGTGTGTGTGTGTGTGTGTGTGTGTGTGTGTGTGTGTGTGTGTGTGTGTGTGTGTGTGTGTGTGTGTGTGTGTGTGTGTGTGTGTGATGTATGATTTTGAAATATTTTTGTTGGATGTGTGTGTTATCATTATGGGTTATTCTATTTTTTTATTATGGTTGTGGTTATAGATGCTTTGGATATATTTCTTTCTAGAACATGTATTTATCTTTTTTGTAAATGATATAGGAAATAAATGAGATGTGATTTATTTTATATCATAATTAAAGATACATACATTGTTAAAAACAAACAAGAAAAAGGAATTAAACAAATATAATCAATCAAAAAAATGTACTACACACTATTTCGAGCTAGGAAATGTGTAATAACAAGAAATGACTTAGTATAAAGAACCAAGAAAAGGAAAAACAAGATGGTAAAAATGATTTTTTTAAACCAATATGAAAGATGTTTGTACTAAATTAAAATATGTAGAATCATACTAATATCACATTGGGAAGTATGAAAACAATGTAATAAATGAAGGGTATGTAAAAGGGCACAAATGGTAATAAAAAAATTAATTAAGTCAAATAATCATACTAAATCATGATGGGAAGTATGAAATAAAAATAAATTTTCAAAAGATTGGTCTTAATTGGTCATACTAATTCAAGCTAAGAAGTATGAAAAATTCAAGAAATGGTAGAAATATTACACACACTTGGAAAATAAGAAGAAAAAAAGGTGAAAGACAAATTAAGTATAAAACATATTAAATCAAACTCATAAGCATGTAAAATGATGTGTAACTTCATAAATGATCAAATCTTATCTCAAATTTGACACATGTAATTTGGATGGTGACTTGGGTATTGGAAATTTTTGTGAGGAGGGTCGGGTCCTATCCATGGTATTACACTATAAATTGACAAAAATAACAACATTGAGGTTGAATAAACATGAAAAATTAGGTAATCAAGGGTGTGGGTAATAGGAATGAAATGATGGTAATTTTTGAGGAATATTGGGTCCTATCCACGATCTTATAATGAAACTCACAACTGAAATCCCAATGGGAGTAATCAGTAGATAAAATAATATTTATCAAGAAAACATATAAGGGAAATAAGGAATGAAAAAGGGAGTGTAAAAATAAATAATTATGCATCATATGAGAAGACTTTAGGAGGAAATAGGTATAATAAAGACATGAGAAGACACTAAGTGACTAGTGGTCATATATATACAAAGGAAACATGTTCACTATAGAAACAATATTTGTAGGAAAATAAGTGTGCTATTAAGATCAACTCATGAAGGTATATTGGTATAGAGAAATATAAAAATAGACCTACCTTTCCATGATGTGTTGCCCATTCTTTCAGACCCCTTATAGAGTCGTCGATCTACTATAAAGATTAGGTAATTGAATGACAAAGTAGGTAGCACTAGAATATTTTTTAATTCTCCTCTTCTAATCTATTGGCCCACCACACCCCAAAGTACCTTAGCTATATCATGAGGCCAACTATGGAGTTTGAGATTTGAATTAAATAAGATGTGCTTTGAATCATGCATTTTAGTGTGATTAGAATTTTAAGAATATTTTTTCCTTTTAATGTCATTGCCTTTTTTTTTTTAAAATGGTTTTTATTTTAACATTCTTTTGAAGGATTTTTAAGATTCATCCTACATACAAATTTGGAATAACCAATCATGAGAGAGATAATGAGACAAATGAATGAGTTGAAAGCTAATGATAAAAGAAGCTAACCAAAGAAAAAAACTGAGTAGAACACTTAGGATTGAAAATGAGCTAGCATGTGATCTCAAGTTCAACCATGTATATTCTTAATTTATGGAAAAAGGAATAAGGGAAACAAGATATCCAAATTGGACTGGTAAATGGAGATACTAATGAGATTTATTATTTGTGAACTAATCACATGGTAAAGGGAGATAATAACTAAGGGTAATAAGGTTTGTATAACCAAATCACCATCACAAATTATCTATGAAAAATAAGAATAAGAAATAAAAATAATCATAAAGATACAAACAAAAGAGTTTTAAGAAAAATTCCAAGGGAAAAGGGAAAGCAATGATAAATAAAATACAACCATATTCAAAAAATAAATGAGAACATAAGCAAAATATAGTAAAATAAGATAAGATCATGATATAAGATAAGCAAAAATTTGACACAGTGTTAAATGATATAACAAATAGAAATAAAATTGGATTACATGTCCAATCTAATAAAAATGTGAAAGGACCATGTATGTGCTTATAAATTCTAGTAAATATATCCACATAGATTATCCAATACATCAGATAAGTCTCTATGAAGTTGTAGTCAAACTACTACTAAGGTTTCATCAATATTTAATAAAAATTGGGAAAATACTTATTTTCTAATATCTTCAATTGAAAAAGTAGGAATGATATAAATATCATGATAATGAGGAAAATTAGGCAAAGTTTAGTTAAGAGAATGCATAGGAGTAGGTTCTACATGAGATGCAGGAATCATTAGTGGAGAAGGATCCACAAGTGAGGGACTCATGGGTAGAGAAGGATCCACTGATGATTAAATGTCTACAGGTGAAGGAATCATAGGTGGAGGTATAAAAGGTGGTAAAGGGACCATAAGAGGTGATGAAACCATTAAATTTAGATCCATAGGAGAATAATGATAAGCCTTCTTTTGAGAATCACATGTGGGAGGAACAAAAGAAGGTCTTAGAATGACTATAAGGTGATTTTTGAGATGTTGTTGAAGGATACATCAATGATCAATTTGATGGGTGACACATAGATGCCATATAAAATATACGTCACCATACATAGGCATATACTTAGGAAGTACCTTTGAGGGAGGTATGGATTTATCTAATGATAGGGAAGAAGGATTCAAGGTATCAATATATTTTTTCAACTTGTGATAATTGGTGTAAGAATGCTTATTTTTCCCATGGAAGCAACAAATATGATTTTGAGTGGTTTTAATATAATCACTCATGGAAGGAGGTAAAATAGGAGTGGAAGAAGTCATAGAATAATCATTAGCCCATTTAGTGGGTAGAGGATCTATCTTAGGCAAGGGAAGCAAACCATCACCAAGGGAGGGTGATGATGAGGAAGGAAAGAAATTAGGCTCAATGGAAGGAGAGATAACATCAAAATTAGGAGTAGGCTCATAAATAGTAAGAGTGGGAACAAGATAAACTCTAAAAAAAGTGGGAAGAGTCTCAACTATATTAGGCTCTACTGAGGGAGGAGTGAGATCTATAGAATTTCTAAGGAGAGTTGAACTAAATTTAGGTGTAAAATAGCTATGAGGGTTAGGGCACCTAGAAAAATGGTAAGGCCTAGTTATATCATGATCCATGTGCATAGTCTTATGTGGATCCTTAGAAACTAGAGGTGTAAAATCCATCTCTGCCTTATGATAAAGGGGAAAAATGCAAAAATAATGAATTATAAGTGAAGGAAAATGATGGGATACACAAAAAGACTCAAGTAAAGAATAATGATAAAGAACAATCTTGGCATTATGAGCCTATATAATATAACCTAACAATGGATAATATAAGTAATAATCATCATCTTAATCTAAGGTGTGAAGATAAATGACAAAGGTATGGATAACCTTGTCATCTAATGAATCATGGTGAATAGAATGCCTAGTCTTAATCAAGACTATGGGAATGCCATCATAAGGAGGTTTACAAGAATGAGGCTGTAAGGAAGCAAGAAGATACATGATGAGATGAGGTGAGATATTGGAACTTTTGATATTTAATCTAATATCATCTAGCTCATCATCATCATAATTTAAAAGGCTAGGAGGAACATTACCAATGAGCTCAGGATGCCCATTGTAACCATGGGTTAAGTTAAAAAAATTGAGACATTAAGACTCATAAAATAGAACACTATATAAAGGCTCAAGAGTAGGAATATTGAAGACACCATGATCTTTGAATTATTCAAAATTACAAGGGTTAGTATCACCTTGAATCCTATAAATGGATCCATTATGAAGGAATTTAATGCATTGGCTGGTAGAGGAAGCAATAGCTCTCATGTGATGAGTCTAAGGCATACCAAAAAAAATGTTATAAGAAAGAGGGAAGTTAACTATCATCACCTTCACATGAATGGTGATAGGTGGGTTGGTAATGGGAAATGATACACAACATAAAGGAGGAATTTTCCTTATATCATATCCTTACCATGTCCTACATGTAGACTTGAGATTAGATTTAGAATACCCAAGGGTCTTAATAAAATTGAGGGAGGCAACACACATGCCATAACCCTCAGCAATAAATGCATGCTTGACTTGGATATCACCTATTTGGATGCTAATGAATAAGGGAGGGTCATTTGTATGAATCAAAATCTCGTTGTGAATCATAGATGAAATAAGACATTTTAGAGAAAGAGAAGTGTCTATGGTTTCATCAATGTTGATATACATCTCTTCACATTGTTTTAAAATACTATCTTCAAAACTAGATAAGGTTACCTCCCATCCTACTAGGGGAGGATGAGGGACATTCATCTCGAATAATAGCTACATGAGGCAATTTATATGACTTGGGGAAGTTCTCATGAGTTCAAGAAATAGAATTAGAGATGGGAGATTAGTGATCTCTATAATGGGATCCCACTCATTTTAACCCATAATAAGGTTGCTAGAAAAAGGTGTGTAATGGTTAAGAAGATCATTGAAAGGAAGAGTCAAATTACTTTGGAATTTTTTTTGGTAGGAAGAAGAAGAAAGTTTAGGAAAAGGTGGTAAATCATGTTGAGATGATGAAGTGGTTGGTTCAAGTTGATTTTGAGAATTGGAAGAAGTGTCAGTAGAAGCTTGGTTATCATTATTATCAGAAGATGATGGAAGAGTGGTATAAATAGAATGGGATGTGTTATCTAAGGGAGAATAAAAATTTAGATCATCAAAAGTGATAATATCTTTTTGCCCCAACTCATTTAAATGAGTTGGACAAGAATCCTAGATAACACAATGTCTTATGTGAAAGAAGAGTGTAGATAGGTTAGGTATCAATGAAAGTCACCACCCTTTAGATATTAGTCATGCTAACCACATTTTCTACGTAAGTTGGTTTAATGAGACTCTCTACGTTATTAATGAAAGGAGTGGGATTGTCTTGAGTATTTTGAATTGGTTGATGATTAGGCAAAGGATCTTTGTAGATAGCCAAATGAGTATTTTCTTGATTTAAGGCTTGAGTTTTATCATTTGTTTTATAATCCTTAAGATTAATATCATAGGCTTGTTAACACTTAAGGATAATGGAATCATGATGAAAGTTAGGACCAAGAAGAAAATCCATGGCTAAATTATGGATTTATCTAAAAGTCTCATGAGAATGACCCTAAATAACATGAAATCATCAAAATTTGTTAGGATCATGCCAAGATTTCATAGGTTGAGTAAGGTAAAGCTCTTATGGAAGAGGCCTAGGTAGACATTTAAGAAATTCAGCTAAGGATAGAGGTTTGTGAATATTAATGTTATTTGATAAAGAAAAATGAGGATTAGTATATTGTTGAGAATAAGGAACTGGTTCTAATGAAGGGTTAGGAATGATAACTTGAAAATTCTTAATGATGTCATAAGAATCGGTAACACCATCATTAGTGATATTATAGTTTTTATTTTTAAGTAATAAACAAGGACCCATAGAAGGTTGGGGTGGCTTAAGTTGATGCATTAGGAAATCTTATCTTTTAGCTTAGTTAATAACCTCTTCCAAGGTATGTGGAGAGAGAGCGTAGACCTGATATTGTAATTTAGGAAAGATAGAATTTGTAAAGAGATGAAAAGGGTTGTCATCCACCATGTTATGTTCCCATTTTTTTGATAAATTCTTCCATCTCTTAACAAAGGTTTGGGTAGTTTAATTCTCATGTTTGCAATTAATGAAATGGGCCAAAGTGTTTTCAAGAAGATCATTAGTTTAGAATTATTGTACTAAAAAATTTACTAAATCTTTCAAACTAGAAATGGAATGAGCTCTAAGTTGATTATACCAATAAAAGGCATCACATATGAGGGTTTTGGCTAGGATCTTGGTAGAAAAAAAGGTGTTGAATTTGACCCAATCTTTTTAAATATTTCCAAATGTTTTGAGGTGAAGGGTAGGATCAGTTTACCCATTATAATAAATTGTAGGTGTTATACCTCCTATATCAATAATGTCATTTTGAGTAGTAAGAGGTTCATTTTGTAGATGATTGATGATTTTATTGACTAAAGGAGGTTCAGGAATGAGAATTCCTTAAGAATTTGAAGATGAGGAGGGGGAAAATTATGGTTATGTGTGCCCCAAGCCATTGGTTTTAGATGAGATTGAATATTAAGAAGGTGGTTTTGCATTGTCATCATTTTATTTTTGTTATGACCTTAAAAGGTATTCATTTGATTGAGAGCTTTCAATAAAATTTGGTGTATTTTATTAGAATTAGAAGCATTAGAATTTTTCTTTATGTTTGTATTGGTGGATTGGGTACCAATATTAGTGTTTCTATGAGTTTGAGAAGAATTGTGAGAATTTGAGGCACTAATGGCCAAATTTGCTTGTGAAGAAAAAGATGGACTAATGAATGGTTGAGAGGAAGAAGCTCTAGAAACATGATTGCCTTAGGTATAAAATGATGAAGTAGTATAAATATTAAGGATAGTGGATCTTATGAGAGGCCAACTAGATTTATAACCCACCATGTTAGTTTAGATATTGGGCATGGAGGTATAAGAGGTTAGAGAAGAAGATGTCATGGCATAAGGAGTCAAAATTAAAGGAAGAGATTGAGAACCAAAGAAAGTGGTACTTCTAAATCTCATTGAGATTGTAGGAGTAGGTGAATGAGGATATTTAGTTTGACCACTAATCATGAGGTTATAAATGGTATAAGGATCCTTTCCTCTATGTTGAGGAAATTCAAAGATAAAGAAAAGCATTTTAGGTGTATACTCTAACTTAGGCTAGTCTTTTAATGAGAAAAGAGGATTATTATATGAATAAGTATGAGGAGGGGTCCTATATTTAATTGTGTGAGTGGAAATGTTAACATTAATATCATCCAAAAGAGGAGCCCTACTTTTTTTATGGGAGACCCTATTCGGATTGGTATAGTTTATCATGTCTGTTGACTATGACTAAGTGTCACTACCAAATATAAAGTCCATGATGAAGGTAAAAGATGAGAAATGAGAACGTTAAGGAAAAGTAGGTGAATAAAATATTATAGGGTCAAATAGGTCATCCCATTAAAAAATAAGGGTGGTAAAATTGTATAAGGTCAACTAAGTCAATTTTGTATAGTGTACAGAAGGTACAAAAGCAACTGGGTCAATTGGGTCAATCCAGTATAATAGATAGGGAATTTAAGAATCTAAAAAATAGATTAAAAAATGAAACAAGATAAGTTTACATGTAATGAAAATAAGTAAGTACTAAAAGGAAATAGACAATCAATTAGATTAACACTGGCTAATCCAATTGAAGCACACAAAACAAAATCTTGCACTAACGCTAGCTAATGCAAATTTTTGTGCACATAATTAAACAACGAGCAAGAAATCAACTTGAAAAGTAAAGAGATAACTAATTGTTCAAACTGAATGTTTATTATATTATTAAGATATGATTTTAAATGTGATTGGAAGTTGGCTATAAGTGAGGTACTAGATAGCAATCTAAGGATGGTTTCAAGTAGTTTGGGATAAAAGGGATTGTAATGGTAATGATACAAGTTTAGTATTGTGACCTAACCCCTTAATTAAAAATCTAAAGTGATAAGGGTGTCAATCACTTATCCAAACTATACCATTAACCAAACTTTATACTTGACCAAAGTATCAAGTTAGCTTTTCCCTTGGTGATGAAATCCAAGTAGGTTAGCCTAGGGTAGACAAAATGTAAAATTATTTTTTATGTTGTATTGTGATTTTTTTATGTGTGCATGAAATATAAATAGTGAAACTAATAAATTAATTTAAAATCCTTTAATTAGACTATGTGAATTATTCTAAGCAGGCAAGCAATACAAAAAGAAATGTGTTAGCTAATTACTAATAGATATGAGGTTAATTCTAATTTGAAATAAGATATAGTGTATAAATTATATGAAAAAAATATAAAATAGGGAAGAAAATATATGATAGATTTAATATATGAAAAATGAAATGGGTTGGATGGGTCGATCCAGTTATTTCAGACAACACATAGAACATAGAATTTGGTAGGCAGTGTCGATCTAGTTTACTATGTAAGGGAAGTTTTAAAGACTAAAAAATATGAAAGGAAAGACACAAAAGAGAGAAATAGATAGATAAAAAGGAACCTTTGTGGATAAAATATGTAATTAATAAATATTTCTAATGAATGACCTAGAAGTATGCTTGAGAAACCTACAAACTAGGACAACATAATCGATCAAGCTATGTAGGAACCTAGTAAAAAAGTGTTGAAAAAGTAAGGGGTCAATTTGGATGACATAGTAGGATAAAATAGATGTATAAAAGGATATAAACCTTTATTAGGTTAAATTGTGTTGATCAAGTTGCATATTCCTACAACTTGTGCATAGAGAAAAATAGCTAGGTTGACAAAACTTTTCTAGTATAATCAAAATATATGGTAAAAATGATGATCAAAAGAATGAAAATAAGTGAAATAAATCCTATAAAGATTAGTTTCACATTGGTTTCACCAAAATTTATGTAATAATAAATTCATCATGTCTATAAATCAATCTTGGCTCATAAAAGATAGAGCATACCTATATTTCTGATTGGGGATACACTTGTTATGCGGGACCATGACCAATATAGGGATCCGCTAGACGTAATTAGGGGATCAATTATTACAACACATCATGTTAAGAATGGTTTCAAAGCCTAAAATATAAAAAAAAATCACACAACACCCCTAATGGATTCCTAAAGCTTAAAGCATTCACTCTATTTCAATAACAAAAAAGTAAATATAAATTAGTACACACAAAAGCTTGTGGCCAAAAGTGGGGGTTAGAAACAATAATATAAATAACTAAACTAAACATGTATTAAAATACATATAATCACATCAATTTATATGGAATCATAATACATGGGAGAAGAATACAAATGCATTATCTATCTACTCTTACAAAGTAGAAATAAAGTTAGGAATACTTACCTTTGAAGACAAACCCATCGAGCCTCAATCTCTCTCTTGGCCAAGGTACTTCATAAGAGATTATTGTGGTGTGAAAGTATAACAAAGATAAATAATCTCTATGCCACACAACCTATCTAATCATCTAAAATACTTATCCATAAGATAAGATCCATATCTCTAAAGAATGTATGGAACCCTAAGCTTTAGTCCTCAAGTAGAATGGTCAATAAGAAGATGTTCATTCACACTTCTTAGATAATAATTATTCTCTTATGAAATGGTGGGAAATGAACTTGTATATATTGGTGGATCTTTCCCTAAACCCTCCTAAGAAAATTGGCTATATAAGGTTGACCCAGTCAACCTAGTGTGTTTGTAGGGATAAATCACTAGATTTGAGCTAGGTTGGCCAAAAGACTAACAAACCAAGAAAGTGAAAAATACCCCTAAACTATAATATATTAACCCAATCAACCCAGTACAACCAATTATCAAAAAGGGTGTTAAGGTAAGAAAATGAGGATGGAAAGAAGACAAATATTAGAGGAGGTAAGACTGAGAAGAATAAGCTTAGGGTAATTGGTTTTAGGAGATAAGTGTGTAGATGGTAAGTGGAAAAAGGAACAACAATCTTACAAAGAACTGATGGTCTACCCACCCCTTTCCCAGTGCACCCCTTAAGGCATACACTTAGATATATTAAGACTCGATAGGTTCCTAAAAGATACAAAGTGTCAGTAATCAATAAAATTTTGAAAATATTGTGTAGACATCTATCATCTAATCTCTATGAGTAGACCTAAAAATATCTCTTAGGACTATAGGTGATATTGGGATATCTTGACTAAGTCTTGAATTTATTCAAGTGAAGATCCCTTACATTGATTTAAATATATATTTTTAACACTCTTTGTCATGTCCCCTTTTTTGTGGACATTGACAGATTTGATGATTGGCCTATTATGCGACCTTCGTAGGCTAATAGGATGGATAGAGGGTCATAATGGAGCTTGGATTGAATTTGATTCACAAGATTTCTACATTTGATTTTCATTCAGGTTATTTCAAACATATTTGGCCAGGGCTCCTACTTTTTAGGGATATTTGATATGCAGTGGAGCGCCTTTATTATGGTATGGTTATGTGCGGAATCACTCCCTAATTCACTAGCTTCGATCGGTTCGTCGATCCGACATGTATTAAGGTAGATATTAATATTTGATTGATTTAATCAAATATTAATTATTTAGCCTATTTTTAATTAGAAACCCTAATTCTAATTTAAGAAACCCTAATTAGGGCAAGCATATCTTTTGAGGGTATAAGGGTTTCTCATGGAGGCCATTGTTCATTATGTATGATTTGATTATTGATTTTGATATTGAAGAATTCTTCTGTGAAGACTGAGCCAAGGGTTCCAGGATTCCATTTGCAGTGGAGAACGTCAACTCTTCATTGTGTGCGATTCAGAGGCTGTGAAATATCAGCTGATCTATTGTCGATTTGAGAGATAGCTTCATACAGAAGTTATCACAGAGGTTTACAGATTTGAGAGGTAACTTCATACAGAAGTTGTCACAGAGCTTTTCATGGATTTATTTCATTATGTTTTTTATTCAAATATTGCACAGATGAAGATCTTCTCTATTAGAGCCATCCCAGATTTGCAAAAGATCAGAGTTTGAGATGATATTTGTATTCGTTTATACGTGTGCCAGAGATTCATTATTGTAATCATTCTGAAGAATAATAAGAGCACTGATTTGCCAGTTAAGTGACTTACTTTGGTTTATTTATTATTTGAATTTATCTTGCAAAATCGTATCTTATTTCATGCAAAAGTAAAATATAGTGAAACAGTCAGAAAAATATCAGGTTTCAGAATTGAAGAGAAACGGGGATATTTACACTCTTCAATGTTTCACTCCACATTTTTATTCACCCCAAACTTAGTTTTCATGTAAAACATTACATCTTATTTTTATGCACTTACACATGCCTGACTATAGGTTTATGAAATTGTAGGACTTCAAGTTAAGAGTATGTTTTCTCTTTATATAATTATCTAGTATTTTAAAAATATTATTTAGTATAATGGATTCCATAATCCTTTTTTATCCATCTAAACTTCAAAATCTAAAGCAAGACACTGTATTAAATCCTCTCTTATACTCCTATATAGGCATGTAGGTGTTGTTAAGGTCTGTATAA
>JARHVA010007619.1:447500-641210 GCA_037957365.1 Torreya grandis | reverse complement strand
AGACATGTTATTTCCATGAAAAAATTTATGGAAGCATGTAAATCCTTGGAGGCTATGTTAAGAGTTGAGGTTATGATAAATGTATACACTAGAATTATCCCATTCATAGAATCTTGAATCACATCCATGGTTTCACAGATGTAGAAGTTGACTATCAAAAACATGCATGATAATAGGAGTGGCTTATTGTGTGTTGATTGTGATGTTGAGAGTCATAATAAGAATAATTTCCCATAATGAATCATTCAGACACTTCTTATGTCTTGTGAAATATTTCATGAAGGCCATGATGTTTATAATTGGCCACTATTACAATTACCAACTCAAATAAAGATATTCTTTTGGAAAATTTACAATGACTCTATCCATAATACTAAATATTATCAAGTAATTATTGAAATTAATGAGGCATGAGATAATGTAATATGAAAAAATAATAATGGTCCTTAAAATAAAGTTTAATGTTGATATGTAAAATACCATGGTTATAAAGGATGTGGAGGTGGAAGAGGTGGTGGAAAATTCCTTCTATACATTTGATACAAATGCTGAAAATTAAAACACTACTAGTGTCACTACCCAATATTCCCTATTTGTGGTTAATTCCATGGTGAAAATAAGTTTTAAGAGAGTGTGGATTTTTATGACATTATCATAAAAAAATTAAAGCTGATAAGGGTGCAATAATTATAATATTGGCATGCCCCACTAATAATTAGATTCCTAAGTGATAGAAATAAAAGACTGATATTATTAATGTTGAATGCCACACCATGTAATGGTACCACCACAAAACCAACTACACCTATATATAAAAATATACCTATATATGATTTAAGATGAGATAAAGATAAAATGATGTTAATTGAGAAAAAATTTAGAATACCTTGGTAGTTCACACAATAAATAAGGGTTATATAAATCCATGGATGTTGTCCAAGATTTACAAGGTCAACTCTAGGTTTTTCATGACCTAGAGGCCAACCTTAGGGTAGATCATTATTAATATACTAAGCTTAAAAAATAATGGAGTGATTTCAATAATATCTTATCCATTCCAATTTTTTAGGGAATTGCTGATCATATCCTTCCGTTGTTTAAATCATGTATTAAACACTTATTATTTAACAACATTTAAATATAATTTGATTTACAGTTTGGTATATCAATTGATATTTTTATATTGATAGATTAGTGTTATCATTTTTGATATATATGATACATTTATATTTATATGGATATATTATATGTTGATTATGCATTTTTGATATTATTATTATCATTATTACTATGGTATAAGTATTGCTAATGTTGTTTACATGGTTTCAAGTACTTACAAATAGTGAGCTAGGCCTATTATATGATTGGTTTTGTAAAATAGTACTCAATAACATTATATACATTTGTATGGTAAGGTCCAAATTTAGGTTTTATTTGGTTTTACCACTTCTTTTAATGTTGTTTTTGTTATGGAAGAAATCATATTTTGCATAGTCTAGTAAGTAATGCTTAAGTATTTATCATTAACATAAAATAATTATGTAGGTAGTTGTTTGGGTTACTAATCTTAAGTCATTTTATTTTATTATTATTTACGTGGTTTGTAATTTATATACATCTTGTTTATTTTATCATTTTTGGCATAGTTTAATTGACTATATTTATTAATATTACTTGCTTTAAACTATTACCAAGGGTACTTTTATGCTTATCTTAGCATGATTTGATTTATGTCATTTACCCTTATTATTTCATTGATCAAGACATGGCCATGGTGTCATGTTTTTTTTTCTAGGATGAATTTTAATTAAACACTTTTAATGACATAGTGAAGATCATGTAAATGATTTATTTTGTTGATTAAAGTTGGACCCTTAACAAACGTCAAACTAGTTAATCGTTATTTTATTAATTTTATTTAAACCCTAATTTATCCTTATCAATTTTGGTTTCCTTTTATTTTTTTACTTGAAATTATGAAAAATCTGACCTCATTATAGAATTAATGGCAAGATAGTATTAAACTTAAAAATCTAAATTTGGGTTAACTAGGTTTAAATGAGATAAAGATATCCTAAGTTACAAGGGCGATAAACTATCATTATAGTAGGTCAATTATATGCTAAAATAAGATATAACATATGTCAAATTCATTAAACATGGATAGGCTAAAAATAGTAATTACTATTATTATATATATGGAAATCACAAAGAAGTAATGTAATTTGTTTGTTTTGATGCTAACATAGTTCTAGATCTATAATAGACATGAAGCAAACTAGAAGATGATTCTAGTATAGTTGTAAACTTTTGGATTAAGTGTCTCTAGATCTAAAAACACTAGCATCAACCTTGGACAATTATGTCAATTCTACTATCTAAACATGATGTTGGTGTATTATATAGAATAAATACTAGAAAAAGGATAATCAATTGCCTAAATGCTTATGGGTTTGTCATCTCCTTCACTCTAATGTATTAAGATCGAGGTCAATGACTATCACTCCTCATGAAATTTTAAAACCCTAGTTCTTGATATTCATAATGACCTTACGGGTAAATGGAATAGTGGGAACATGGTGTCAAGATGAATTCAAAGATCCATCTATCATTTATCACTATCTACATAGCCAATACTATGAAGAGGACCTTATATTGATGTAGTTCTCCCCTAGTTGGCTTGTATGTGAATCATGTAATATGTGGAAAGAAAATATAATAGTGACCTATCTTGTAACTTAGAAAATATAGCTCTTGGGTTGATCCTTTAGTACTTTAAATATGTGTGTCTATTATCACTATCACTGATATGAAAATAGGAGAAAATATGGAAGCTTTGATTTATCAAGTGCTTGATTGAATGATTTGATAAGTTGCTTTAGGTATTTTCTAGGTGTGTTTTAGGTGAGGAATTAATGAGGGTTGATATTTTATTTATATCAATCCCTTTGGAGAAATAACTTTCATTAAATCACTTAGGCTAACCATTAGGATATGTTTCATTTCCAAATTACATGAATTTAGGGAACTAGACACTCACATCAGAGTAGGACACCTGCATCGATGCAAATATGTGTTTGAGATGATATTTTTTAGGGAAAATGAGATTAGGTACAAACATATAAATTATAGAGGTGTAATATAAAGGTTTTAAGCATTCTTAGTAAGATAGAAAGTTTGGGTGACCAACATAATATTGGTCAGACCAAGAGATATGCCAAGGGGCATAAGATAGAGTAAATAAAAGACTTCTAAATGTAAGAAATGTATATAACTAAGAGTAACAACCATGGTGTAAGCTTTCCAAGTGTACAAGACTAACGGGATATATAATTTAGAAATAGTGTGTACATTTATACCCCCTTTAATACAGTAATTAAATTTATAGTTTAAAGGAAATAAATGTGTCTTTGAGTATGTATAACACACCTTATATCTACGTGATCCCAATTTTAATGACTTTATATTAATAACCTATAACCAATAACATGTTACAGTACATAATACTATCAAACTAGTGAGGATGGATAATAATAGTTGATAGGAAATCACAAAGAAGTACTATTATGATAGATATGGAAATCATAAAGAAGTAATGTAATTATATGGTTCACACTATAAAAAATAGTGAGGTTGGATGATAAAATCAAGTCAAATAATATAAATAAATATTTCAAGTCAATTAATACTATAAAAATAGTGAGGATAGATGATATAATCAATTCCAACCTAAAAACATGGCAAGATTGATTGATTTAATCATCTCAAACATACTAAAATTAAACCAATTGTTGTAGTTAATTGGCTCAATATAGTCTATAAAAGTCCATCCTAGTGGGTTATGATAGTCTATAGGAGTGTTTTGAAATTTGAAATTAGTTTGGATTTTTAAATATTAGGTTCACATTACATATCACATACAACTTAAATATGCCTCATGTTGAAATTGTGTATAACAATAGTACCAATGTATATAATTATTCCATAACTATGAATCTAAATCATGTAATTATGTTCTTTGGATAATTCATAAATTGTGTAAGTGTGGATAACATGATTCCAAAGCATGTAACTCACTATAGATGGATAAATATTAAAATTTAAATAAGTGAAGATGTGGAGGACATGTTTCCAAAACATTCCCCCACTGAATCTAGGTGTGTCAAAAAATGAATAAGTGTGGAGAACATGATTACAAATAATGCCCCTAATAAGTTTGAAAAATGTGCCAAGTGTGAATAAGTTTGGAGAACATGCTTCCAAAATACTACCCCAACTAAATTTGGGTGTTCCAATTATTGAATAAGTGTGGAGAACATGCTTCCAAATCACTCCATAACTGAATCTAAAAATTGTGCGAAATGTGGGTAAGTGCGGAGAACATGATTCCAAAGCATGCCCCCACTAAATTTTGAAACTATGCAAAATTTAAAGAACATGCATCTTATGACATGTCCCCACTTTAAGGTTAGGGAAGAATATAAACCAATATTTATCTCACCTCAATAGGATAAGACAACTTATAATTTGTGAATGTAACGATGCAACATATATAAGAACATGTCTAGGTAAATATAGAATTAAAGTGCATAGAATAATATGATCACATGAAGTCATAAATGCATAATAAATATCATGGATACATATATATAGTAAAAATAAAAAATTAATAATAAAATAATCACACACATAAGATCACTCAAAATCAAGTCAAAATAGAATGTGTTGGAGGTCATGCCAAGATCAAAGATGGAATACTGAATACACTTTAGCACAAGTAAAAAAACAATGGTGATTGAATAATTAGTTGTGAGAGATAAATCAAGAGTTAAACCATTTAAATCCTCCATGGATTTATATTTACAATAGGTGTTAAATTAAGATAGATATGAAAAGTAACCACTCTTAGAATAGTGGTAAAAGAACTTAAAATAGGCATGTAACTCCCATACCCCTAATAATTGGTCAAAGAGTAACTCATACCAACTAGATAATAATGATGGTAAAGGGTAACTCCCTATGACAAATGGAACTTAATAATTCTAAACCACATGTTTAGTAACAAATATAATAAAACAAATAATTGGAAATAAATCCATACACTAGAATAATGGTCCAAAAATACTACAAACAAGGGGTATGTTCAAATGCCAAATAATTGAAGAGACATGACTTTGTCAAATGTCCAAAAAATAAATAATTACATATTAAAAATGTCCAATAAATAATACATAGGCATGGGGTATGTAAATAAAGGATCATATTCAAATTCTTGGGCAAGAAAGATAATAACAATGCAAGACACTCAAGGAAGTGCATAAAGGAAAGCATAAAAAACCAACATAAATCATATCATAGTATCTCATGGATAAAATGTGTTAGAAAAAACATCAAGTGCATAGAATATCAACTACCCTATAAAATATATAATCATTGATAAAGTCATGTATAAGTATATATAAGATCAAATATGATAAGTAAAAGTGATCATCACAAAATATAACCTATGTATATCAAGACCAAAGAAGAAGATGCCCCCAATGTCTACATGACATGAGTATAGGTAAGGCCCAAATTTTGAAATAGGAATAGATCATGTATCTCTATACACCTATATCACACTCAAATAGAAGTGTGAAACTCATGTGTATGTAGAAGTAACTGATATGCCATCCATCAACATGGAACAAACACATAGATTCCAAGAAGCCAATATAACATGTATGTGCCAAAAATGTTTTTGGATTTTTGAATGATTTGTTTTTGGTATTTTTGTAATATTTTAAGATGTCTAATCAAGGAATTACTCATCATCAAAATGTTTAGGACCACCTATAAAATTTATCAAGATTTGTTTATATATATGCATTTTCACCTCTTCAATGTTTTTGTCTAAAGGTTTACCTAAATATAGTGGTGGAGGAAAATAATCATACCCATCATAATGTATACAAATATCTATACTCATATCAATAAAATTAATAAACATGTTTGTAGTATCTAGTGCATAGAATATCAATTACCCTATGAAATATAAAATCGTGGATAAAGTCATGTATAAGTATATATAAGCTCAAATATGATAATTAAAAGTGATCATCAAACCATATAACCTATGTATATCAAGACCAAAGAAGAAGATGCCCCCAATGTATACATGACATGAGTATAGGGAATACCCAAATTTTCAAATAGGAATAGATCATGTATCTTTATATGCCTATATCACACTCAAATATAAGTGTGACACTCATGTGTATGTAGAAGTAATTGGTATGCCATCCATCAACATGGAACAAACACATAGATTCCAAGAAGCCAATATAACATGTAGGTGTAAAAAATGTTTTTTGATTTTTGAATGTTTTTTTTGGTATTTTTGGAATATTTTAAGATGTCTAATCAAGGAATTACTCATCATCAAAAAGTGTAGGACCACCTAGAAAATTTATCAAGCTTTTTTTATATCTATGAGTTTACACCTCTTCAATGTTTTCATCTAAAGGTTTACCTGAATCTAATGGTGAAGGAAAATAATCATACCCATCATATTGTATACAAATATTTTTACTCATATCATTAAAAGTAATAAACATGTTTGTAGTATCTAGTTTAGCATTCCACTTGACTAGCCAATTTCATCCAAACATTAGTTTCAAATGTGTTTCATGGTCTAATATCCATATAGCAGAAGGTAACACATGTGGGACACATGCTATAGGTAATTAAATTTATCTTTCATATTCTAAAATTAATGGAGAGTATATTATTTCATCTACAATATGCCATAGTTATGTGATAAATGTGGTGCCACAAGTTTTATCCCACTTGTTATAATCAAACTGGAGATGGTGGTATTATACCCCATAAATATTTTTAGTATTAGTTAAATATTAATGATTTATTCATTTTGAGAGATAATTCTCTTCTAAAACATATGAAATATTTTTCCTTTTTCTCATGTTAGACACAATGTGTATGTGGTCTTCATTCTTATATTTTTGAATTAGTTTCTTCAATGCCTCACATTGATTGGTATTATGACTAACGATCTAATGATATTTAAAATACGGTACCTTGATTATATAAGTAGAAGTATAATGCATGATATATGTCTATTATAAGGAAATTAAATCATTATATTTTAAAATAATATAGATTACATGGTATATAGAGTATATGATAATGTCTTGATCTATAAAATTTATTGTGAATCCTTTTGAGCATACTCCACATTATTCACATGATGAATTTGAAATTAACCCTTGTAAGGTTGAATTAATGTTTTAATCTAAGAGGGATGTATGGAATAATAATAATTTACATGTTTGTATATTAATTTTGTTTTTCCCTTATCTAGATTCAATTTTGTATCTCTTGAAAGTGGATTTACCTTATATGTATCGAGACCTATAGGTTTAAATAAGTAATGAAAAAGGTGATCATTAGATCAAGTTTTAGTTTTTGCATTTTCTTATCCATAAAATCATAAGTAGTTTCATCATAACTATCATATTAATTTGAAACATGACCATATTTCTACTTAATATTTACCAATAAAGCAAGCTCAAATGCTAGGGGATATTGTGTTTCTATTGGTTCCTTTAGTAATGTTTCTTTCTCTTGACGTGAATCTATATGTACCTAAATATTTAGTACCTTATTTACATCTAAAAATAAAGCATATATTGTATTTGACTCACCTATTTCATGTGTGTATGTGCTCAAGAGGAATGCATGATTTAGGTATTACTACTATAGGAATGTCTTCAATTTTAGAATGTATCATTTTTAAAAAATTGAAAGGTTCATCATCAATAAACATGGATAATAAGGTCCCATAATGCTTGAATTATACACATTAGAGAAGTGTGGATGATAAAAATTCCATTTAATGTATCCAAGATTTACCCAAAAGTAAATTATAATGTAATGATTGAGACATTACCTAAAAAGTAATTGAAAGTTCTTTTGGTCCTAATTTCACATAAAATATTATTTGACCAATCAAAGGGCTTCGTGAATTTTAAGATCCTTTTATGTTACAAAATATTTGTGGCAATACCCATAGTGGTTATGAATTTTTATAAATATTTCTGACTAATCCATTATCAACGAACACCCTTTTGATGCCTTTATTTTGCATTGTCACATGTATGAAAAAAGGAAAATTTTAGTGAATAATATATTTGGATGGTAAATATATTAGTTAAAAGGTAATGATCTTGGAATTTTTCTTTAAATCTATCATGATATCCATTAAATAAGTAAGATCAAAATTAATTGGAACTTGTGTCTCACATGCCTCATATAGGATATCCTTATAAACATTAGATTGCTTTAGGATCTCAAGGATTGAAGTTTTAGCATTTTTATTGATCAATTAGTCAATAATATCATATCCCTTATATTTTATTACAATATTAGTCTTAGGAGGCACCTATTTTATACTAACAAGTGGTGGAATGGGTTGAGAAAACTTAATTATTTGAGTAGTAACAACATGAATTATAGAATCAAGCATAACACATAGGTGAATAATGGGTGTGGGATGGTAGGTGTCATTCAAATAATATTTGGATATAGTAAATGGTTGAGAGTATGCATGTTTTCATCTAAATAATAGCTCTATAACATTCCAAAAAGAATTTAGAAGAGATATCAAGTGTTGTTTCTATTTTAAAACCATATCATGATGATTACAAATTTGGTTAATAGTTTTGACAAGTGAATTAATGTAGAAAACCGTATAGACTATCAAAAATTTGAACCCAAAATAAGTGATAGATGCATCCATGATTCATAAATTTAATATTAATCTAGGATTAGTAATATAAATATTAGAAAACCCTATTTCACCTATGGTTTAGAGTTCAAATATTGGGCTCACTACATGTTTAACCCTAAAAATCTAGATTGGGGTTATCTAGGGCTAAAGAGGATAAAGATAGCATAAGGTCTAAGTGTGATAAACTATCTCTATATCAGGACAATTAGATGTTAAAATCATATACAACATATGATAAATTCATTAAACTGAGATAGCCTAAAAATAGTAAGTATTGCTATGCAAGATATGAGAATGACAAATAAGTAATGTACTTAGTTGGTTCTAATGTTGGCATAGTTATATATCTATAGGTAAGAATAAAACTAGAAGTTAATTTTATAATAGTTTCCAAATTTTAGATTAAGTTTCTTTAGAGTTGAAAACACTGGTATTAGCCTTGGATAGTTACATTGATATTACTATCTAAACATGATGCAGGTGTCTTATATGAAATACCTAATAGAAAATGATGCAACCACCTAGATGATTTTGGGTTTGTCTTCACCTTAACTCTAGTGAATTCATATTTGGGTCATGGATTTTCACTCATGAAATTTCAAAACCCTAGTTTTTCATCTTCCTAGTGACCTTGGGGGAAAATGTGTTAGTGGGCACACAGTCTCAAGTTGACCCCAAAGGCCCCTCTATAAATGAGTGTTGCATACATATCTAATACTATGAAGAGGGAATTATAATGATGTAGTTCTCTCTTATGTTTTTCTTGTATGTGAATAATGTAATATGTGGAAAACAAGTACAATAGTGACCTAGTTTGTAACTTGGAAAATATAACTCTTGTGCTAATCCTTCAGTAATTTAGACTTGTGTATGTGTTTTCCCTATGATTGATATGAAAATATGAAAAAATAATGAATATTTTATTTATCAAGTGCTTGATTGGATGCTTTAATAATTTTCCTTGAGTCTTCTCTAGGTGTATGCTAGGTGAGGAATGAATGAGGGTTGATTTTTTATTTATATCAATTCATTTGGAGAAATAACTCAAATTAAAGAACTTAATCTGACCATTAGGATACATTTCATTTTGAAATTATATGAAATTATGTAACAAGTGTCTATTCAAGATGTTAGTGGCCAAGGAATAAGAAAGTAGGTATAGACACATAACTTATAGAAGTGGAAGATAAGTAGGTTTTAAGCATTCTAGACAAGATATAAGGTCTGGGTTATGAACATAAGATTGGTTGGACCAAGATATAGGCAAAGGGGAATAATATAGAGTATATGCAATATTTTCAAAAGTGGGAAAGGTCTAAAATTGAGAGGAGCAACCAAAGTCTAAGTTTTTTAAATGTACAAGATTGAGGTGCTATATAATTAATAAATAATTTCTATATATGTTACAATTTTTGGGGATTCTTTTGAGAAATTTGGATGAAATTATGGAATAAATTTTTAATTTTATGTGATTTTTGTGGAGAAAACTTGACGAGTTCCTAATTTGAGGAACTCACGATGCCTACACTAAAGGTTTGCCTCATTGAAGGAATATGCTTTTGGTTTTTAAGAGGTTTCATGAAAAAAAACAAAGATGTGTAAGAACAAGAACTAATAAGTAAGGAATAAAGTTGAAAAAGGTAAAAAGGGAAGGAATATGAGAACCAATCTTGGATATTTATCCATTTTCTTAGAAATAAGTAAGTAACATGTCCCTTTTATGTTATTCATGTTTTTTATCTACTATATTTAGAAGTTAATGATGAAATTTTGAGGTGGAATGAGGGTGATGAAAACCCCTAATTTTTAATGACCCTTATTCACAAACTTTATGTTGTTTATTTATTTCAATGGTTGGTATACTTAATATTGGGTATTTGGATACTTACATGGGTAAACATTACTATTCTATGTGACTGTGTTTTATGCTTGGTTTATGGAAATCCTAATTGATAAGTTAGATTAAAAAACCCATAACACGTTACAAGAATTATATTATACCTATTATGGGTATATGCATTTTGTTTTTATTATAATTATATTAATCTTATTTATTTCTATGTTTATTATTATTTGAGTAAAACCCTAGATTTTTGAATTATTTTACTATTGCACTTTGTGAAATTAGTTAATGGTTGGAATTTATTATAGAATATTTGTTGAATTTTATTGAGCCATTTGGTTTTTATTTGATTCTACTTCGTTTTGGTGGAAACCTTATATATCTTTGGTAGAACCTAAATTCAATTCATATGATTCTCATATGTACCTTTATACTATTGAGATACTTGTATGAAAAACTCTTACTACATCATCATCGATGGCTACGATAGAATGATCCACAAATGGTTAGGCTCATTATCCCATTTTTTTAATAAAATAAATGAATTAAAGGATTTATTAGATGGTTTTTTTATTTCACATAATAATTCTAAATTAGGTTAATAGTGCTTATTTAAGAAGAATGATGGGAAAAATAATGAAATAGTTATTTTAGCTCTCAATTAATTATTTAAAGTATATATCTTCACATAAAATATAATTGTATTTCATGTTCTAATAACATTTTTACCATATCCATTCTATCACTGAAGCCCAATGTTAATTGACTAGTGAAAATTATTAATCCCTGGTCTACACCCCTTTAATGTGAACATGGGGAAAACATCTCTCCCATATCTACACCTATACTCATGATTTAGTGATTTTTAGAGGACAATCCCAAACCTTATAGATGGTTTTACAAATGGGTGACCAACAACTAAAATGGGATACACAAGTAGAATGTAAGCAAGGAGAAAACATTCATCACTTATCATTTGATTGGACTACTTGACATCCTTAGATAAGAGTTGTAGAGACTATATAACATTCAAAACTTTATTCAAAATAAAAACTAGATGTCAAACTAACAAGGCTTCACCATACCAATTATGGATTCTTTACAATGACAAAATGGCTTTAATATATAGAGTATAGGAGAGGAGAGATAAATAGTGATGTTGAAAACTCACAATGCCAAGTGTCAAGTCTTTAAACCTAGTTAAAATGAAATAGAAAGATTTAGAAAATAGGTCATGAATTTCTCTTAGATAAGTTTCCATTTTAAACATGAAATATTATTGAACTTGGCATAGGGACACTCCATTGTCTTTATTGAAACTACTTTTTTGATGAGGAATCCATTTGATAGTCCAAAACTACTTTGGAATTCATTAACACATATCATCTTACTTGACAAAGTGGAAAAAGGATTTGTAAATGTCATTCTACACCTCTCAACTGATAACCTTCCCTTTTCCACTTGTCATTCACTTTCTTGCTATCACTCAATAGCCTTATAGGCCTAAATTATCACACTTATCACTATGGTGACTTGTACATGTCCAAGAGAATTCATTATAAATATGTGAGACACATCATCAGACACTCTTAGTATTATATTCTATCATATAAGCCTCAATAATATTCAAAAGAACAGTTCTGAAATTCAACCTGAGATGTCACCTTATTTATCATTATTTTGTCTAAGACTATTTGTAATAGTCAATTTAGTAGAGGGTTTTTCTTTTATGAATGGGGTGAGAATGAGGTTTGAGGAGTTAGAATACATATCTACAAACCTTACACCATGACTTCCACTCACCTATTTCTTGAGATTTTTTTTCATTGATGTTAAGGTCTAGATTGATGTCATTGATGTCAAGATTTTGATATTATTGATGTCAAAGTGCAAATGCATAGTGAGTATTCAGTGAGATATAAACCATGTGACATAAGATAATTTAAAGGCAATCTGATCTATTTTAGTTGAGAGATAATTTTAAGGCAACCAAATGATTAATATAAGGATAATGTCATGATTTAGGTTATCTTAATGACTATCAATATTATTAAAAAAAGGTTTTGATGATCAAGTCAAGGTAATCATGTTTTGTGTACTAAGTGTCTTGATAATATTAGTTAAAACAAACATAGTTATATCATAAAAATATGCATGATATGAATAAATAAGTATGTATAAGAGTATGATATTATCTAAGTAGCATAAAATTAATTATAGTAAGTTGTAAAATCACCAAGTAGTGTTTTCAATGTCTATTTTCAAGTCTTAAGGTGTTTGAGAAGCCCAGTCATGACACTAGTCATAGTGATTTTACTTTTTTGGGAATAATGGAGTTTTATTCCTATTTTAGTTAAGGGTCTAGATTAATAAATTAGTAAATCATATTGAAATAATTAAGGTCCTAATTTTTATAATTTATTTGTCTTTTTTTAACCTTTTTAAAAATAAAAATACATAAGGAGAAATATAAATTAGATTGAAACTAGACCGAGATAGACAAATACATAGGTTAAAACTAGTTGTACTAGACTGGGACGACATCATGAACTTGGATCTATATTTTTTTTGGTTAAAGGATAAGAGAAAAAAACACATGGCACTTTAGATTTTGATGTTGTCCACTATTACCACTATTTTCCAAATTGGTCATAGAGATCTGAATTTGCTAGGTTCTTTACATCATTCCTGTGTGAGCCTACCTATGAAATCTCGAGTGTTTAATTTTTACATAACTCACTATAGAGCTATTTTAATCTTTAAATACTAACCCTCCATCATGCTTGATAAAATGGGATTTAAATAACTTAGATAAATGAGGGGGTAAGTGTGTAATATGCACTGAATGTGTAAACTACACCCCTTATGTGGGCACACTACCTACATGCCAATAATATAAAAAAAGGATAAATCCATATGCAGTTCTCCCACTTAATGTGATTTGTGAATAATGTGATGTAGTTTCAAAAATTTCAATCTAAGAGTGACTAATGTGGATAGGGAGTAGTATGAGAGTTTGAATATGTTTGTAGTCATATTGGGTGACTATATGCAGAGAATACAAAAGATTGCCTTAGTGGTTTATTTGTATTCTTTCTTTCTTTGTAATATTTATCCCCTCTCTTGTAAATTAACTTTGGATGGGATTTTATATGGAATAATTGGTCATGGGTTAAATGTATTCTTGATATGCCAACATAATAGGCGATAGAAATCAAATGAAAATAGCTATTTGAGCTCAAATTAAAAAGGGAAAAGAGAATTGAAAATGGAACACCCTAGGGTCCAGTGCTATAGTCTAGGTATGGTTCTCCTAGCATACAAGCTCAATAATTGGGGGGATAGGATTGGCCTAGGAAATAGAGTCTAGCAAAGATGGAATGATTGTTTGAAAGGTTGTAGATGACTGGTAATGAGCAAGAAGGTGTCTATAAGGGTCATAAGAGCATATAAGAAGTACCACAAACTACCAATTTTGACATTTTATATGACTATATTTACCCCCCTTTTATTTTAGTGATGCAATAAAGTGAAATACTAGGATAAAGAAAAAATATAAAGTGTACTTAAACTTAGCCATAAGGGTGAAGCCCATGAAGATGTGTGATGTTAAATGATGCTTAGTGATGTGAGTGATTTTTGGTATGTGTTATACCAAAATTCATATCACGAATGGAGTTGAGTGCTTAATTCCCTAAGAGTGGCTCAAGAATGTAAAGGCTATCCCTTTGGCTCTATTATCACCTACTAAGTGAGCTATGTGATCATGTGTGCTCTTATCAATGTATAAACTATGTTTCCAATCCCTCTAAGTGGGTGGCTCAAGAATACAAAGGCTAACTAGTACTTTAGATCCATCATGGCCCACTAAATGAAACTATGAATTGATACCTATGTGAATGTGTGTTGTATGAGATGGATTATGAAGCCTATGAATGCTCTGTAATCTGATAATGTGGTGTGGAAAACTGAATGTGTGATAAGAAATAGGCCAATCTTGGCCACTTTGAAAGGTGGAGATTAGGCTTGTATGAAAGCCACTTTAAAACTAAGAACTAGGCTTATATGAAAGCCACTTTGAAATGATGTTGACCACATATAGATGGAATAAGTCATGTCAATACTAAGAATACCTAGGTAATACAATGAACTAGAAAGAAATTAAGTCAAATGTGCCATGAACATTGCCCCCAATCATTGGTGTTTATAACATGGATTCTGATGTAGAAGTTATTACAACTGCCTAGTCTAAAACTAGAAGTGAGAGCCATCATGTTGTGTATGATGCCCCTTATGTATGATTCCCCTTATATCTAGATAATCTATGAAAAACTATACTAAAACTATTCATTTTGAACTATACTATAGCTAAAAAAAACTATAACTAACCTTATATTTCTATCTATTTATGGAAAATTTGGGTTTTTTGTTGTTTGGATAGGATCACCAAAAATAAGACACTTTATTGTCTAGTATTGTAGTCCAAGTATCTTTCTCTTCTCCTTTGATATTTTTTATCACTATTATGTATTCATCACTATGTTTTTGGTCTATTATGCCTAGTTTTAATTTTGAATGTTCTAAATTTTTTGAAAATTTATTTTTGACTGATAAATGGCTCTGATCTCTATGACAAAACCCCAATTTATTTCTCCCTATTATGAGGGTAGGAATGAACGTGATACAATGAATACCTTTAGAAGAAAGAGACTTTCAAGTGTGTTATGCTATAAAATACATTATATATCAGTGATAATAAAAAATATGTCTCAAGATATACTATAGTTTACATTGGAGAGTGTTAGATCAATAGGGGTATGCCTAGATATATATAACAATGTTATAACATGTGTAGTATCCTAAACTAAAATTGGAAAATGTTATTTGTTATGTGTTAGTTTTTAGTTGTCAAGGAGGGATGGAACATGATGTCCATCATGGCATCTAAGAAACCAAGATAATGCATGATGTGGATCATGGCATTGCAAACAATGAGAAGAAAATAAGCAATAAGCATGTAATGTAAGAAGCAAGAAGAACATAAAAGTGACCAAGGGGCCAAGCAAACAAGAGACATGGGCACATGTCACTCAAATTAGAAAACAATCATACAAGGCATGTTAAAATTCCCACATACTCATACAATTGAAAATAAGTGAGGTTGGCATGAGGGACAAGTGCATAGAAGAGTATAAGCAAAGGACATTAGCAAATTTCCTAAGGCACATACAAGAGACAGAATAGGAACTAAGAAATTCAATCACATCTAGCTACTCAAAACAAGAAAGGAAAACATGTAAAATCAAGAAATACCATTGCATCTAACTAATCAAATCAAGAAATGAAAGTATGTAAAACATGTAGTACAAGACTAGGTAGATACTAATAAATACACAAATTCTATATGCTACTGAGTGTTGATAGATTAATCTGTGTAAGCTAGTAAGTAATGTACATCAACATTATAACTAGAGTGTGTGGTGTAGGAATGACATAACCTAGATGGTGTAGTCATGTAGAAGATACCCTTGGTGGGTAGATATATTAGTGTATGTCTTGAATGTAGAAGTAGGATGCCCCCTCAATGGGCAGAGTGAATTAATCAAGGATCTAGATGTCATTTCACATACTCAAATAAGATCAAGTGAAGCATGGTAATGTAGATAAATTGACAAAAAATAACATAGAACAACAAATGTAAGTATAGCATGGTAGTAGAAATGTAAAGCATGGATAATGCATATAGTTGAAAATGTTTTTGGTATTTTAAGTTATTTAAATGTTTTTTCGTATTTTTAAATTTTGTATTGTTTTTGGTATTTTGTTTTATTTGAATGGTTTTGGTATTTTTGAAATAAGCTATGTACAATCAATCATAAGGAAACTATGTACAAGAAATTTAAAATAAACTATCTAAAAACAAGCATAAGGAAACTATGTACATGAAAGACTAAGAAGAAATGATGAGTCTCATGAGAGACTCCCTATCATGGTGTCCAGTATCAAGGAGAGGGATCATGCATGATCATGAAGCACAATGGAAGGGCTAAGACTGTGGCTCTAAAATATGTGTATGGTATAATTTCTCTAAAACCTCTAAAGTGGAAACTGATTATAGGGTCCCCCTGTAGCTCTGACAAGTGTATGAAACTATGGGGCTCTTAGGGACCCATATTATAGTAGAAGAAGCTCTCAGAACATGTGTTCTATGTGTAGAGATGTGAGACCTCAATGATACTACCCTAGGTGTGAATACTATAGTTCAAAAATGTCTAGAGTCTTGAAATTATGGTTTCTCTAAAAAAGGCCTCTGTAGAAGTGTATGAACTCTCTGTGATGGCTAGGAATGCCTTGATTGTGGCTAAATCTTAACTAGGGGAAGAACTATAGCTAGTGGAGGAGGTAAAATTGGTTACTATAAAGTAGTATATGGCTCTAAAATGGTGAGTGTTAACTCATACAAAACACCATCAACTATAACAACATGATTACCATGAATTAATTTCATGCATTTATGAATTGTAGAAGGTACTGAATGAAGTTTCTAAATCTATGGTTGACCAAAAAAAATATTAGATACTCCTACAATTGGAACTATAGTAAATGGTGTGGCCACATGTGTAGGTCCAACCTATAGAGGATGTATAATCTCACCTAATTAACTCTATATGTGACCATTGAATCCACTGATAACTTAGTCCATCAGGGTGATGTCCTATTCTAAATATCCCAGATGTTGTGGTAATGTCATAATGCACATGTTCATACTAGATCCATTATCTATGAGAACACTATGAATGGGATGATGATCAATGTAGGATATGATATATAGAGTGCATGGTAATTTTAATCATCCTCAAATATGTCCTATTATAAAAAGGAGATCTAAGGTCAAGTTGGAAATCTATAATTATACACACCAATCATGTTTTTTAAAGGATGTGACTCAACTAAAGGTGCCTGGTATGTAGCTAGTGGAGGGTGTGCACGATATGTAGGGTGAACACCTAATGTGTCCCTTGTTTATTGTTTAAAATGCTATGGAAAAGGATATAAATTTTGTAAAATCATTATCCTAGGTTTGATTTTCTTGAGGAAGTTCAAATAGAGTGCCAAAATCAATAAGGTTGACATATATCAAGTCTTGTATCTTATGTTTCAAACTGATGTATTTGTTATTTATGTGGCCTAGTGCCCTAATAAAATTATAAAATGCATTTTGATCATATCCATATGGAAGAGGCTTTATCATTTTAACTTCCCAAATAGAAGGAAGAGATACGATATTACATTCTAATAGCTGTTATAAGACTTTAGCTAGAGATACTAGTAGATTGTTAAAAGTTCATTGTGGAAGTGATAATAAAACCACTCACTAAGGTGGATCTGAAGCTACATTAAATGTAGGTTGATTTTGATTTTTTTTATCATTAACCTTTACTTTGTATGGGACTTTACTATTACTCTTTTTTTTGTTTTTGATATGCTTTTGTACTTGAGTTTGCTTATTGAGATTCATTTTACTTCCCTTTCTTTTAGTGTATGCCATAACTCAATTAAGGAAGAGAACTTTTTGAACATTATTGACTAATGAAAAGCTGGTAGAAGACTCAGTTTGAAGATATCCTTTAATTATTGATCAGCCATGGGGATAGTCATTTTAGCCAAGATAGTCTTATATCGAAGAACATAATCTATGAGATGCTCATTCAACCTTTATTTTTATTGTGAAACTTGGGCATAAGAAACCTTGTCACCTATGTTAATTCTAAAATAAGATATGAACATGTCAGCTAAAGGATTAAATGCATTGATTGACTAATTTGGTAGACTATAAAACCAATGTAGATAATATTCCTTTAAACTCTATGTAAATAACTTGGTTAGTAACCAATCATTTGGCACATAGTCTAAGCATGTTATGTGAAAATATCTAAAGTGTGTATCTAGATCATCCTTTCCATCATATAGAGTGATTTTGGGTTGAAAAAAACCTAATGGTAAAGGTGTATAATAAATACGATGTACCAATGGCATATGAAGTAAAGCAAAATAATCGAAAGACTATGTCAATCTAGAGGCACCTTGCTTGAGATGTAGCATCTTGGATTGAAGAGATTTTATCTCTTTCACAATGGAAACCACATTAGGAGACAAGGATGTACTATCCATAATTGGCGGTGCCTCATAAGAACGCTGGATTACTATAGGGGGTTGTTGAGACATGGTTGCCCTCCTAGTGTTATTTATAACTAGTTGCTCTGAAGGAATAGAAGACTTAAATTTCTTAGTATTTTTAATTTCCATGATAGATTGTAAGATAAGGGAATGATCTCAAGGTTATTCCTTTAGTCTTTCTCTAAAATATTTTAGAATCAAATCTTTGTTGATGATAACATCATTATCAACAATAGGTGGAAGTGGATCAAGAACCAATGTGGTAGGTCATGAAAATTAGTATGTGTATCATCATTTTTATTATCATACTAATCATTTTAAAAATTATCCTCATGGGAATTAGTGTAATTTGGATGTGTAAGATCTATAGTAGGAAACTGGACTAGTTATTTATCCATCATATATGAATGAGTTGAATGAATCTTGGTGAATTTAGGAGGGTTACCATTAAATCTTGTACTTTTTCTCAAAGGAAGAGATTTAAGGAACTTAGGTGGCATAAGGAAATAAAACATGTAAAATGAAAGAGAAGATTAAATAAATATAATCTAAACAATGAACTAGAATATGCATAAAAATGATACAAAGATCACAAACATGTAAGGTGATACCTCAAGAAGCAAAGGGACCTAGTAAATTCAATTAGGGTTTGAAAGAAATAATTTTTAAAAATTAGCAAGGTAAATTTTAAAACTTAAATGAAAATTTTGATTTAAATGTGTAGGAAAAATCAAAAAAATATTGGATAAAATCAGCAAGGAATTTTCCCTAGGGTTTTTAGGGGTTTTGTGCATAAATAAAATAAGTCGAGTTCATAAAATGATTTAACTTTTTTGGGAATAATGGAGTTTTATTACTATTTTAGTTAAGGGTCTGGATTAATAAATTAGTAAATAATATTGCAATAATTATAGTCCTAATTTTTATAATTTATTTGTCTTTTTTAACATTTTTAAAAATATCAATAAATAAGGAAAAATATAACTTAGCCTAAAACTAAATTGAGAAAGATAATACAAATTTTGAAACTAGCTATGCAAGACTGGGATAGTGTCATGAACTTAGATTTGGATTTCATTCAATGAAAGGATAAGAGTGCTAAAACCTAGACACTTTAGGGTCCAACACTATTGTCCACTCCTACTATTGTCCAAACTAGTCACCAAGATCTAAATTTTTTGGGTTATTTGTATTGTTTTTGTGTGAACCTACCTATGGAATTTTGAGAGTTGAATGTTGATGTAAATTAATGTAGATCTATTTTAATCTTCAATCCCTAACCCTCCATCATGCTTGATAAAATGAGATTTAAATCACTTAGATAAATAGGGGTGGTTAGTGTGTAATATACACTTGTGAACCATACCCCTTATGTGGGTACGCTACCTACATACTAATACTTCAAGGAGGGATCAAGTCATATGTAGTTCTCCCACTTAATGTGCTTTATGTAATAGTGTGATGCAGATGCAAAAATGATAAATTAAGAGTGCTTGAGGTGGTTAAGGATTGGTATGAGAGTTTTAATATGTTTGAATCTATATTGGGTGACTGTATGCAAAGAATATGGAAGATTACCTTAGTGGTTTGTTTGTATTCTTGTTTTTTTATGAGATTTGTCACCTCTCTTGTAAATGAATGTTGTATGGGATTTTATAGGGAATAATTGGTCATGGGTTAAATGTATTCATGCTAGGATACCATAATGAAGGATAGGAATCAAATGAAAATATCCATTTGGGCTCAAATTTTAAAGTGATAATATCACCAAAAATGGGACACCCTAGGGTCTGATGTTATAGTCTAAGCATGGCACTCCTGTTCTATAGGTTTAAGACTTGGGGGAATAAGATTGGTGTGGGAAATAGATTATGGCTAAGTTAGAATGACTATTTATAAGGCTATGGATGACTATTAATGAGTAAATTGGTGTCTATAAGGGTCATAAGAGAATTAAATAAGTACTTATGGATAGGGTGTCACAAACTACACTCAAACTACCAATTTGGACATTTAATATGACTACACATAACATGATGGAACCTTGTGGGAAGGTATGAGCATGTAATCCTAGTGTCATGGATGAATATATACCTAAGAGGAAGTATAGGGTCATTTTTGTGTTTATATGAGGCATTCTATCACTTAGGTATGTTTCAAAGTGAACCTATAAGGGTAAGACCTACAGATCAAACATGAAACTAGACTAGTTCTAGACCCTACCTAACCTAGTGAGGTACCATGAAGTGTTGTCAAATCCTATTAAGGATGAAAATTAGTGTTTGATCATGTGAGAGGTTTATTTAACATGTTAGTGAGGTGGTGAGTGCAAGGAAAGAAGCTTTAAGGTTAGTTTCAAGGCCTAATGCGATTTACAGGTCAAAAACCTAGAGAAAAAAGAGACATGGTAGCCTAATGGGGTATTAGGATTATTTTCCAAGGTAATCATGGAAAAATTAGAATTTAAATAGGTATGACATGTTTTAGGTATTTTGACCAATTTTAAGGTCAAAGTTTGCAAGAAAAGGCATGGAATGTGGTTTTGAGGCTTCTTATGTGTACATAATGCAAAGTTCTCATCCCAAGAAGGAATTTCATGTGTTCATTGGCATGTGTAACCTATCCAAAAGAACCTAATACATTCATGGTAGATGTATAAGGGTTATATATCAAATTTATAAGCATTGGTTTTTGGAATAAGGGGATAATCTTTATGAATGATCGTTAAGATTATAAGGTGCTTTAATCCTCTCTAAAACCCTAACTTTGATCCAATATGGAAGATATTGATGTAAATAGTTAAAAATGGATTTTATGACCTATTTTTATTATTTTATCATGTAGTGGACTCTTCCAGGTATCTCCATATTCCATTGGTTTGTCATGAGAGTGAGTGGACCCTATGAGAAAATCCATGTTTCTTGGAAATTTATTATAACATGCAGAGTTGACTGAGTCAAAGTTAAAAAATGGATGGAGGTTGAATATTAAAAATGTGTCCTATGGTCATGGTGTTTTATAAGTAGGTTCCATACCTTAGATGTGCTAAATTTATCATGCAAGCGTACATATCACTAAAAAGTCTTAATGGTGCAAATAGTGAGAAAAACTAGGCAAAAGTGAGAATGAGATTAAGGATGTGTTATCATGGATTAGGTATGGATAAAAAATTCATGATTATTTTTTTCAATAATTTTAATTTATGTTTATATTGGTTAAATAATTTATAGTTCAATGGATATTTATAAAATGTTGATCATATGTTGACCTGTCTTGTGTAGATGAGACAATAAAGGTGTAAGGTTGTGAGATTGGTCTGCAAGACCAAAGATGTAAATTGATAATGGTATATTTATATATTATATATAATAATTATATAATAATATAATCCACATGAATCATTAGTCTCTGAAAGTGTATACATAGGTGTTGAAGGTCATTATCATCATGACTATGTTTGAAGGTAAATTGGTAGATCTAGGTAAGCAAGTTGCAGTGATGAGTTGGAGCCTTGTCATTTAATGAAGAATAAAATGAATATGATTTTTTTTTTAAATTTAAATAAATATATATTCTTAACAAAATATTTTAATTTAGTATAATAGGTTGGAACATTAAATCCAAAATGGCTTGTCTAACTGAGTAAGGTCTATGAGAAAGGAGGTCAACAGATTGGTTATTAAGAGAAATAGTTTTCATTTATTATTATAATATTTATGATGGAAGTTTCTATCATTATTATATAATATAATATTAATTCATTTAAATACCTTAAGATTTTTCCTATATGTGTCAAAAATTCAAGGCTTTACTACTATGTCTTGAGACCAATTGGTAGTTCTGAGTAAGCTACTTACAAAGAAGAATTTGAGTAAATTTTCTTTGAGTTGTGAGGTTAAATTCACAATATGATGACCCTAAGGTCATAATTATTTTATGTATATGTTTTTTTCATGGTTTTTTTGAAAATTTTTATTTATTCTTTAATTTTTTTTGAGATAGACTTTCTAGGTATACATAGGGCTAATATGAATTGTTCTAATGATGTACTCCAAGTAATGGTAACTTTGCATCCATATGTCTTAAGAAAGATAAGTTTGAGAATGATTAAGAACATGATGAAAATCATGGAGATGAAAATAAAACCTATAATCCTGATGAAAAAAATAATTAGTTTAGGAAGTATGAAGGTAGGAAAGGAATATTCAATAATAAGAAAAGATTATAGACTAAAGAAGATAACCCTTTTTATGCCATTAACTCAATTAAATATAATAGTAATGATGGTAGTCATGAACCTAAACATGATAATAATGAAACCTTGTTTATGGCCATAGAATTAGATAATGAGGGTTTTTCAAGTGGGAAAGGCATTATGGTTAATATGGAATTAGATGATGAAGAAGAATTATATCTTGAGGTATAATTTGTAAGTGCACTAAAGGAATTGAAGTTAGAAAGTAAAAAGAAACACAAACTATGAGAACTAATTAAGGAATATGAGGAGAATATTGTCTTGTTTGAGGAAAATATAAGTAACACTTCTAAGTAGTATGATGAGATCATCAATCAAGTTAAGTCATAGATGGAGGTAGTCAATGAAATCCTAAAGTCTAAAGAGGAAGAGTACATTAGGTATGAAACTAGAGTGGAATCCTTGAAAGTTGAGTTGAATCAAGAATCTAAAAATATGAGGAGATTTGTGAAATTTGAAAAGAGAACTGATGAATTAGATGATATTTTGAGTTGTCAAAATTTTAAAAGTGAAAAAATAGGTTTTGGTTGTAAAGAAGACCAAAATGAGGCACCTCAAGTCAAGAAAAAAACTATTTAAGACAAGAACGTAAACATGAAAAGAGATATAAAATAACCAAATGCTATAAGGTATGCTAATTCATTCAATGATTACTATTTTATGTGCATTCATTTTGGTCATAGAGTAAGAGAGTGTAGAAGACTCTTGAAGAATGAGTACTCATGGGACTATGGAAGGAGTCTCATCTCACATCAATCAAAAGGTATGTATAAGGTGGTTTTATATAATTGTCATGATGTACGACACATTTCAAGATTATGGCCTAACAAGGTTATATGTCATCAAGTCAAAACAAGAGGTTTGAAGCCTCTAGAGTGTTAGAGAGAAGACAAATGAATGTTTAGAAACCAAAGATAGTGAAGATGAGTCATGATCAATTGACAAGCTTGATTGGACTACTTGATGTGATAGAGAATACTTAAAATGTGAAAAAAAAATTGGAATGCCTATTGTAAGCCCACATTAATGATAAAATGGATGATGAAGAGATCAAACCTATAATGCAAATCAATCCTAAAAGGGTATTGAAGGACATTCAGTCATATAAGAGCATGGATATCTAGGAATTTTTTGAACTTGTAATGTTTTATTTCCTTATAAGAAGTGGTAATTTGATTAGGATTCATGGAGACACTAATTGAGAAACATAATCATATTGGATGCTTGGCTTGAGGGGGAGTTATTCAAGTTTATGACTGAGTTTGTTTTTCACTGAGAAATGGTCTTGTTATTAGAATTCATCTAAACAAGGTATGCTTTTAGTAAGGGGGATCATGTTACCTTAATGTTTAATATTTTTTGTGATGAGATCCTATATCAAGAAGGTATGGAATCATATGCCAGTTATGCAGGATCCTTTGTCATTAATGTCAAAGGGGGAGAAAGTCCATTAAGGGAGATTAACTAGATTAGGGTAGATAAGTGATTAGTCTAAAGAATGATTTGCCATAAATGAAAAAGGAGAAGTTTATTGATTTTTTTTCATTTATGTCGAGGTCTAGATTGATTTCATTGATGTCAAGATTAAGTTTGATATTATTGATGTCAAAGTGCAGATGCATAGTGAGTAGTGAGTGAGATATAAACCATCTGACATGAGAGAATTTGAAGGCAACCTAATCTATTTGAGCTGAGAGATAATTTAAAGGTAACCTAATCATTCCTCTCAAGACAATGCCATGATTCAAGACATGTTGATGAATTACATTATTATCATAAAATTGTTTTGATGATCAGGTCAAGGTAAGCATGTTTTGAGCACTAGGTATCTTGAGAAGCTTAGTTATAACAAGCATCATGATATCATAGGCATATTCATGATATGAATAAATAATTATGTAAAAGAGTAAGATATTATCTAAGTATAATTAAATTCATGATATTAAGGTAAAAAATCATCAAGTACTATTTTTAAGATCAATTGCCAAGCCTCAAAGTGCTTGAGAACTCCAGTCATGACACTAGTCTTAGCATAAAGGAACATTATTAGAAACTACGATAATGATGTCCTAGTGATATAGATGCATAAATACATAAGATGAATCATATATTAATTTGAGTATAAATATGAGGCATTGGAACACTCAGGGGTGTTTCAAAGTGAGCATATAAGGGTAAGACCTACAGACCAAACATGCAACTAGACTAGTTTTAGATCCTACCTGGCCCTATGAGGTGCTATGAAGTACTGTAAAGGCTTGTAAAGGATTATAATTAGTTTTTGATCATGTTAAATGTTTCTTTATCATGTGAGTGTGGTGGTGAGTACATGAAAAGAGGATTGAAGGTCAATTTCAAGGCCTAATGTAACTTATAGGTCAAAAGCCTAGAGAGCAAAGAGAGATATGATGGAATAATGGGGTATTAGGATTATTTTTAAAGGTAATAGTGGAAAAATGAGAATTAAAAAAGGTATTCCATGTTGTTTTAGGTAAATTTACCAAGTCTAAGATCAAATTTTATAATAAAAGGCATGGAATATGGTTTTAAGGTTTCCTGTGTGCATAGAATGAAGGGTTCTCAACTTGAGAAGGACTTTCATGTGTTAATTGGAATGTGTAAACTATTAATTATAACATAATAAATTAATGGTATATGTGAAATGTTCTTATCTAAAATTTTCAAGCATTGGTTTCTGGAATAAGGGGCTAATCTTTACGAATGATCATTAAGACTGTAAGGTGGTTTAAACCTCTCTAAAATTGTAACTTTCACCTGATATAGAAGAATTTTATGGAAATGGATTGGAATTATTTGAATTACATATTCTTATGATTGGATAATGTATTGGAATCTCCTAATTATCTCCAGGTGGCATTGGTTTGTCATGAGAGTGAGTTGACCTATAAGAAAAGCCATGTGTCTTGGAAATTTGTTATAAAAGATAGAGTTAACCACATAAAATTTGAAAAATTGATGGATATTAAATATTTATACTTATATCCTATGTCCATGGTGGTTTATGAGTAGGTTCCAAACCTTAGATGTGTTAAATTGGTCATGCAATTTGGCCTATTACTAAAAAGGTGTAATGGTGTAGATAGTGAGAAAAACCTTCTATGAAGAGTCCCCAGATAAAGATAAAAGGGGAAAAGATACATTTTTTCATGAAGGGTCACCATGTGAATTTTCAAATGAAAGGATTCAAAGGGTAATGTAAGTTTGGCACCATTTTCCATGTGGATTGAAGGGTCACAAAGGTTGAATGCCAAAGGTCATTTAGAAAGCTATAAAAGGAGGATTGGGAATCCATTTATAATATGAAAGAGAGTGCATGGTTTGTAATTGTTTTATATAAGAAAAGAGGAGAGAAGAGAAAGAGATATAGTAGATTTATATCATTTGTTGATAAATCAACATTAAGAGATAGTTGTGTTTTGTATAAGAGGGTTTGGTACTCCCATGGGTTGATTCTTGGTAAAGGGGTTGGTTTTCCTACATGTCAGTGCTCATTCATATACTTGAGATTGTTCTCATGGTTTTTCCCACATTAGGTTTCCATGTAAAAATATGGTGTCTCTCTGTCTTGTGTGGTGCATGTTATTATTTCAATTTTATTACATATAATGAATGTATTATTAAGTGGTTAAAGAAAATAAATAAGATTAAGTAAAAGATTTAAAAAATATATGATATACTAATTCACTTCCCCCCTCTTAGTATATCCCATGCTTAATAATTGGTATTAGAGTAGGTTCTTTTGGAAAGAGTTTAATAGTTTGAAGGTATATCAAGGAAAGCATGATGGCTGGATCACATGAAGTTTTTTATACAGATAAGTCTCCTTTATTTTATGGGACAAATTATGTGTTTTAGTGAATAAGGAGGACTTACTTTAAGGCCCTTGATTTAATATTTGGCAAGTAGTGATGGAGGAATATGAAGAGCCATAGACACTTGTAACAAGTCCTATGGAAAATAAGGCAAGTGAAAATAATGCTAAAGCTTTAAACATTATTTTATGTGGTTTATTTGAATCAAAATTTGTTAAAGTTATGTAATGAAAATATGCTCATGAGACTTGGGTAAATCTTGAGAATATTTAAAAAGGTGATGGAAAGGTTCAAAAAGCTAGGATCCATACTTTTAGAAGATAATTTTAAAGTTTGAAGATGGAAGAGGAAGAAAATAAAGCAAGTTATATTTTTTAGGTTGATCAAGTAGTTAATCAAATTCAAGGTCTTGGAGAAAATTTAGAAGAGTCAGTAGTGGTAAAAAAGGTTTTGAGATCTCTACCATTGCAATATGATACAAATATTTCTACAATTGAGGAGATGAAGGATCTAGCCAAGCTAAAGATGGATGAACTACATGTTATTCTTATAGCATATGAGATGTGGACCGAATAAGAGAAACCATCAAAGAGGGAAGTTGCATTCAAGAAATTGAAGAAAGATAAGGCTAAGATTCAAGAATCAAGTGATAGCTCTAGTGATGAGGAAGATGACAATGAAGCTATATTAATCTGCAATCCTAAAAAGGGTATAGGTAAATATCAAGGAAAGTTACCATTTAAATGTTTTAAATGTGGTAAGATTAGACATTTGTAGCTAAGTGCCTAGATAATAATAATGGTGATAATGAAGAAGGAAAGCCTACATACAAGAAGAACATCAAAGGAAAATTCAAGAAGGTATTCAAGAAGAAGATTTTATATTCTAAATATCCTAGCTCAGCTAATGGAAGTGGATTCAATGACTCAGATGAAAAAGAGATTCTATTTATGACCATACATGAAGATGTATCTACAAGCAAAAATATAGATCATCAAGAAGAAGAACATGATGTAGTTGAGATTAATTTGGAAGTATAAATAATTTTTGACTTAGAATAATTAAAATATCTTCATAAGAAGAATCGAATATTGAAGCTCCAAATCAAGAAAAATGAAAATGAGTCAAAGGAAATAATTAAAGATCTACAAGCACACATTCAAGAAGTCAAAAAGATTGAAGAAGATCTAACATCTCAATTACAAAAATTAAGTGAAGAATGTGAAAAGTATGTTATTAAAATTTCCTCTTTAAAAGAAGTTATCGATAAAATAAATAAAATAGTCAATGATAGAGTTGCCAATGAATCAAAATTTAATAATAAAACTAACATGTTAAATAAGATATTAGAAATTCAAAAATCAATATCAGATAAGATAGGTATCATATTCAAAAATAAAAAGAGTTATGTTGAAGCCCTTAAAAAAGATGAAATAATAAGGGAAGAGGTTAAGAATGTAGAGGACAACTCAAACAAAGAAGGTTGGAAGAAATAGAGCTACAAAAGATAACCAGGTCAAAGATACATAAATAAGAATAGGTTTTGTTTTCATGGTTATTATTTTTATTGTAATTGTTATGGTCATAAGAAAATAGATTGTTAGAAATAGATAATAATGTTAGAAATAAGGAGAAAGAACTCATGCACAGTCAATCAAAAGCCACAACTCTTTTTATCATCTATCAGGCTTTGATGAAGAGGCCATAATATATTACAAATACAATAATTTTGGACACATAGATTAGTATTATAGAAGCATGTTTGAGTTATTCAATGAGGACCAAAGTTTCAAGGCTCCATTCATCAATAAGAAATTTTGGATAGGTTCATGGTAGAAGAAATAACCTAAAAAGTCTATGTTAGTCCAAATAGACTTGCATACAAGAAATGAAGAAAAGTCATGGTTCATTGATAGTGGATATTCGAAGCACATGATAGGAGATAAGAGCAAGTTCATAACTCTAAAAAAGATCAATGGTGGCATAATGAAATTTGGAGACAATACCACTACCAGAATAGCTAAAAAAGCTATATTAAATTTGGATAATGGTAGAAATAAGATTGAAAATGTTTTGTGTGTATAAGGTATTAAGCATGATCTATTGAGTGTAATTCAAATGTGAGATTAGGGACACACATTAAAGTTTTATGCATAAGGTTATAAAATTAGGAGAAAATATTAAGATGTGTTGATTACATATGCTTAGAGGATAGGCAATAATTTATATATGTTATTAGATATCAAAGGTCAAAGATGTTTTTTGAGTCAGGTTAAAGAAAGTTGGTTGTGGTAGAGAAGAATGGGACACAAATTTTGAGAATCTTGTCAAAAGCTGTAAGAAGTGAGCAGTTAAAAATCTTCCAAATATTATAAAGCCCTCCAACATACTTTATGAACCATGTCATCATGGGAGGCATGTTAGAAGATGGTTCAAGACAAAAGAATACTTGACCACTCATATTTTAGAGAGTGGACCTACCAAAACTAAAATTACTCAAGGTGACAAATACTTCATGTTGTTTATTGATGATTTTACACATATGACTTGGGTGATGTTTTTGAATTTTTTTTTAGAAACTTCTAGCTACTTTTAAACATTCAAGGCTTTAGTTGAGAATGAAAATGGTTGAAGGTTAAGTGCCTAAGATTAGATTGAGGAGGTGAATTCATTTTAGATAAATTTATTGAGTATTGTGAAGACCATTGGATAAAGAGACATTATTTAGTATCCAAAACTCCATATCAAAATGGAGTAGTTGAGTGGAAAAATAGAATAGTTTAAGAGATGGTGAGGATAATGCTAAATGAATCTAAGATACCAGATAAATATTAGAGAGAGGTAGTAGGCACAATTGTGCATATATAAAGTAGAGTGTTGTTGAGAGTCAATAGTGATAAGACTCCCTATGAGCTATGGAAAGACAAACCAATTACTATTGATTATTTCAGAGTTTTTGGTAGTAGATGCTTCATAAAAAGAACTGATGAAAAATTGGGTAAGTTTGAATCTGGAATAGATGAAGGTATATTTCTTAGATATTCTTGAAAATGTAAAGATTATAAATGTTATAAGAAAAAAAAACCAAGAAGATAGTTGAAAGTACAAGTGTCAGGATAGATGAAGATGTAACACAAAGAGCCAGTGATTTGATAGACACTCTTGAAATCATTGAAGAAGAAGATTTTGAATAATCAAATGAAGATGAGAAGAAGGAGAAAAAGGAAACCAAGACCCCATCCAAATATGTCTAGAAAAATCATAATGAGAGTGACATCATCAAGAACATAAATGAAGGAGTTTGCACTAGAAGGATGATCATGAGTGAATTTGAGAAAGTTAATTTTTCTTTATTATCCAAAATTCAGCCCTTAACTTTTTTAGAAGTTAGATATGATGAGAATTTGGTTAAAGTAATGAATAAAGAATTAAATCAAATAGAAAATAATGATACTTGGGAATTAGTGCCTATACCAAAAGATCAAAATGTGATAAGAACAAAATGGGTATACGAAAATAAGTTGAATGAAGATGTTGAAGTTACCAAGATTAAATCAAGGTTAATATGTAAAGGATATACTTAGATTGAAGGTATACATTTTGAAGAAACCTTTACAATAGTGGCAAGGTTAGAGGGTATTAAAATGTTTCTTGCATATGTAGTGTTTAAAATTTTCAAAGTGTTTTAGATGGAGGTCGAGTCTACTTTTCTGAATGGAAATCTAGAAGAAGAGGTCTACATTGAGTAGATTGAGGGACTTCTTCTCTTAAATAATAGTAGTCATGTATGTATATTGAATAAATCACTTTATGTATTGAAACAAGCTTCCAAAGTTTGGTATGTAAGACTAGATAAGTACCTATAGGATCAATGTTTCAAGAGAGGTTTTGCTGATAGTAATATCTACATCAAAATAGAAGGTGAGCATAAATTTATTATTGTGGTATATGTTGATGACATAATATTTGGAGGAAACATTGAAAATATGACAAAATAATTTTCTAATAATATGCAAAAAGAATTTGAGATGTCTATTTTTTGAGAATTGTCATTTTTATTAGGGTTGCAAATATTTCAATCAGATAAAAGAATTTTCATATCTCAAAATAAATATACCAAGGAAATGTTAAAAAAAATTGGTTTTGATGATTGTGCACCAGTTGGCACACCAATGGGTACATGGAACAAGGGAGTAATGATGAAGATTCACCTATTGCAAATCAATCTTTGTATAGATCTATGATTGGTAGTCTTTTATATTTGACAACATTGAGTCCAGACATCATGTATGTATTAGGCATGATTACAAGATATGAAGCAACCCTAAAGGAGAGTCATGTTAAGTTAGTGAAGATAATAATCAAATGTGTCAAGGGGACATTGGATTGTGGATTATGGTATCCTACAGGCAGATATTTCACTTTGGTTACTTATATAGATTCAGATTGGTTAGGTTGTTTAGATGATAGGAAGAGTACAAGTGGAGGAGCTTTCTTCCTTAGTAATAGCTTAGTATCATGGCTAAGCAAGAAGTAGAACTCAGTATCACTTTCTATATCTGGAGTAAAATATATTACAATAATTTTGTGTTTTAATCAAGTGATTTGGATGAAGAAAAATTTAGAAGACATCAAGGTAAAATATGATGAACCTATTTATATTTTTTGTGATAACACAAGTGTTATTAATATTTCTAAGAATCTAGTGATGCATTCAAGAACAGAACATATTCATATCATATATCACTTTTTTAGATAGAAGTTTGTAGATCAGTAGGTTAAAATGAAATATATCAATACTATAGAACAAATTATAGATATATTCACAAAGGCACTACTAAAGGACACTTTTGAGTATTTACGAGAGAAGTTGGGAGTAATTTCTTTTACTTATTGCCATTAAGGATCAACATCATTGAGGGGGACCTAAGTGTTAGCTCTAAGATAGACCCTTTTCCATTAATGTCAAAGGGGGTGAAGTACAAGAATAGGTACACGATTCTACATTAAGGGGGAAATACTATATGCTTTTTAGTTAGGCAATATGTGTAGGTTGGCATGTTCAGTACATGTTTTATGATGTGGTAGTTTTAGATTGAGGTTTCCATCAATGACAAAGGGGGAAATTATTAGAAATATTGTCATTAATGTCAAAGGTATAAGATTATTGGTGATAAAATCCCCATATCATTTATTATCTAAAGGTGTTTTTAAAGTCAATACTTTGGCTAAAGTGTGTTAATATTTATTAAATATTAATGAATATTTTTGGTTGCATAAAGTTAAAAAAGGGCCCATGAAGAAGTCAAAGAGTCATGAGGTAAAGAAAAAAGAGGGAAAGGACACATTTTACCATGAAGGGTCATCTTGAGGAATTCAAAGAGTTACCAAGTGAGGACAAAAGAGGCAAGGGTGCATTTTTTATGAAGAGTCACCTTGAGGAATTTGAAGAGTCACTAGATAAAGACAAAAGGGAGAAGGATGCATTTTATCATGAAGGCTCACCATGTGACTATTCAAATGAAAGTATTTAAAGGGTCATGCAAGTTTAGCACAATTTTCCATGTGGATTGAAGGGTCACAAAGGGTGAATGCCAAATGTCATTTGGAAAGCTATAAAAGGAGGCTTGGGAATCCATTTGTAATATGCAAGAGAGTGCATCATTAGTAACTTTTTTATATAATAATAGAGGATAGAAGAGAAAGAGATATCATATATTTCTATCAATTATTGAGAAATAAACATTGAGAGATAGTTATGTTTTACATAAGAATGGTTTGTTCTCTTGTGGGTTGGTGCTCACAAATAGTTTCTATGTTGGTGCTCGATAAGGGAGTTGGTGCTCCTACATTTTGGTTCTTGTGAAAATTTTAATTTGATTTGGTGCTCATTCATATACTTGAGATTGTTCTATGTGGTTTTTCCCACATTGGGTTTCCACATAAAAATATAGTGTCTCTCTCTCTCTTATGTGGTGTATGTTATTATTTTAGTTTTAATGCATATCTTGAATGTATGATTAAGTGGTTAAAGAAAAGAAATTAGATTAAGTAAAATATTTAAAAGATATATGGTATACAGATTCACCCACTCTCTTATTATATCCCATGCTTAACACTTACCAAGCTATTTACATAGATCCTAAAGGATTATGCTTTACAATGGTTTTACAGTCTACTAAATTAGTCGATAAATGCATTCAATCCTTTATCTAACATGTTCCTAGATCATTTAAGAATTAAAATTGGTGATAAGGTTTCATATGACTAAGTTACACAATAGAAACAAAGGTCAAATGAGCATCTCATAGATTATGTTTTTTGATATAAGACTATTTTGTCTAGGGTGACTAGCCCCATGACCAATCAATAGTTATAAGATATCTTCAAACATAGTCTTCTACCAGCTTTTCATGAATCAATCATGTTTAAAATATTCTCTTCCTTCACTAAATTATGTCACACACTAAAGGAAAGAGAAGTCAAACTAATTTCAATGTGCAAACTCAAGTACGTAAGTATCTCAGAAATAAAAAACAAGAGTAAGAATTAAGTCCCATACAAAGTTAAGGTTAGTGATAGCAAGAGTCAAAATCAACTGATAGTTAATACATCTTTTGATCCCCCTTAGTGAGTGGTTTTATTAGAAATCCTTGGTGAATGTTTACCAATATACCAATTTCTCCATCTAGAGTTTTATAGTAGCTATTAAAATGTAACACCATATCGCTCCCTCTTATTCAGGAAGTTGACCCAACAAAGCCTCTTTCATAGGGATATGATCAACATGTATTTTTTGATTTTCATAGGGCACTAGGCCATATAATAAATAAATACATTAGCTTGAGACATAAGATACATTATTTGATAGATGGTAATCAAATTGATCTTGGCACTTCAGTTGAGCCTCCTCAGGTAAAGCAAATATAAGATAAAGCTTTGAAAATCTTCTCAGATCCCTTTCTAAAACATTATAAACAGAGATAGGGGACACATCAGGGGTTCACCATGTATATCATACAAATCTACCACCAGATACATATAGGGCACCTTCAATTGAGACATATACTTTGAGTAACATGATTAGTGTATACAATTCTAGATTTCTAGTTAGACCTTCCATCTCCTTCTTAGAGAAAGAGTTCATTATGGATGATTTAGATTATCATGCAATATTTATCATAGATTACATTCATAATCCTCCTATTCATAGTGTTCTCATAGACAATGGATCTAGTGTGAACATGTACACTATGACATTATTATAGCATTTGGGATATTTTGAGTAGGATATTAACCTAATGGATATAGTTATCAACAAATTTAGTGGGAAAATATTGAGTTCATTGGGTGAGATTATACTTCCTCTATAGGTTAGTCCAACACATGTGGACACACCATTCACTATTGTTCCTAGTATAGGAGTTTTTGATATGTTACTTAGTCTACCATGGATTCAAAAACGTTAAGTAGTACCCTCTATAATTCATAGATGTGTCAAATTCATTCATGTTAATCAATTTATTATAGTTGGTGGAGTTATATATGAGTTACCACTCCCCACTTTGGAGCCATCTTCTACTTTGCAATCACCAGTTTCATTTTAACCTCTAGTTCTAGTTTGTCCACTAGTTATAGTTCCTCCTCCAATTTTGATTTAGACACAATTGAGGCATCCATCACTAGCATAGAGATTTCATGCACCTCCAAAACATAGATATTATAGATATCTTCTAGCTATAATGTTCACACCTAAGGCAGTGTCATTGAGATCTCATACATCTACACATACAACACATATTCAAAGAGCTTATCCTACTACCATAAGGGTCCCTAAGAGCCCTAAAATTGCATCCACTTCTTAGAGTTACAAGGGGACCACACACTTAGTTTCCAATTCATATATTTTAGAACATTTATACCATATACAACTTTTAGATCCATAGTCTTAGCATTTCCATTATGCTTCATGATCATGCATGATTCGTCTCCTTGATATAGGACACCATGATAGGGAGCCTCCCACGAGACTCATAGATTGGTATCATCCCTTCCCATATTTCTTGTACATAGTCCTTTTTCAATTTCTTGTACATAGTCTCCATATGATTGATTGTACATAGCTTTAAATTCTCAAAAATTAAAAAACAATTTAACATATCAAAAACACAAAAACATTCAGATAGTTTAAAATACAAAAACATGAAAAAAAATTCAAAAACACCAAAAATATTTTGATTGTATGCATCAATACATGATTTAACTTTATAATATCATGCTAGACTTACATCTATTGTTCTATGTTATTATTTGTCAATTTATTTACATTACCATGCTTCATTTGATCTCTTTTGAGTGTGTGTAGTGACATCAAGCTCTTTGATTTCTTCACTCTACCCATTGAGGGGGGATACTACTTGTACATCAAGACATACATAGAAATACATACCCACTAGGGAAATCTTCTACATGACTACACCATCTAGGGTATGTCATTCCTACACCACACACTCTAGTTATCATGTTCATGTACATTACTTACTACCTTACATAAATTACTCTATCGACACTCACTAGTATATAGCACTTGTGTATTTCTTAGCGTATACCTAGTCTTGTACTAACATGACTTTCATACTTTCCCTCTTGCTTTGATTAGTTAGGTGTGATTGTATTTCCAGTTATTACATGTTTTCCTTTCTTGATTTGCATAGCTAGACATGATTGCATTTCTTAATTCTTGATTGTCTCTTATATGTGCCTTAGGATATTTTCTAGTATCCTTTGCTTCTATGTCTTATGTGTTCCTTAGGACATTTTCCAATGTCCTTTGCCTATACTCTTCTATGTGATTGTGGCTTCCACACCAACCTTGTTTATTTCAAGTATATGTGTATTTATCATTTGAACATGCCTTGTATGCTTGCCTTCTAGTATGAGTGACATGTGCCCATGTCCCTTTTTTGTTTGGCCCATTGGCCACCCTTGTATACTTATTTATTCTTTCCTTCTATTATTTTTTATTTTTTTATTCTCATTGTTTGAAATACCATGATCCACATCATGCATTTTTCTTTCTTTTGGATGCCATGATGGAAATCATGTTCCATCCCTCTATGACAATTAATAAGTAACAACTAACAACTAGCCATATTTATAGTTCTAGTTCAACATAATACATAATTTATTACATTTTTATATCTATCTAGGCATACCCTTATTGATCTAACAATATCGCATTACAAACCATGTTATATCTTGAGATATCTTGCCAGTTATTATTGTTATATCATGTTTATTTATAACATAACACAATTGTAGATCTATTTATTTTAAGGGAAATCATTACATGGTATTCATTAATAACATTAGAAGAGGGGGTAAAAAATAGGATTTTTTTCATAGAGATCATAGTTCCTAACAGTCAAAAATCTACCATTTAGAACACCTAGATCAACAACCAGACATCAAACTAGTTAGAATAGACTAGGAAAATAGTGAAAATGTTAGAATAGTCATCATATTTATATTAGGATAATATTTCCAAGATTGGATTATAGTGTCAATGCCACTACTACCTATTTTTAGTGCTATTATATAAATATCAAAAAAATAGACTTTTTAGAAGCAGGTAGAAAATTAGGTTCAACTATAGTTTTGTAGATTCAAACTATTTTAGAATCTATAGTTTTTAGTACACTTTCACTTTGAGAATATAGATATATGGGGAATCATTCATGACATGATGTATCTATATTCTAGTTTTAGATATGATAGTTGGTATAACTTCTCGATTATAATCCATGTTTCAGACACTAGTGATTAGGGGTAATGTATGTGACACATTTGTTTTATTTTCTTTTTGAGTTCAATATTACCCAAGCATTCTCAACAATTGTATGCCTTATTCCATCTAAAAGTGTTTGGCATCATTTTTAATGGATTTCATACAATACTAACTTCCACATTTCAAAGTGGCTTTCATATAAGCCTAGTGTATTAATTTGGAGTGGCTTTTAGACAATCTAGTCTCCATCTTTTGTAATGGCCAAGGTGGCCTAGTTTTTAAAATACAATCAGCTATCCATGTCAAAATTATAAAATCATAGTACAATCATGGGCTTTAGGAGCCATCTCATATGACATACATTTCATATCGGTATCAGTTCATAGCTTCACTTCATAGGGAAATAATAGATCCATAGGAATAGCTAGCCTTTGTATTCTTGAGAAACCTACTAAGATGGATTGGACACATAGTCCAAACATCTACCAATACATGTATAACCACCTAGAATCACTTAGAGGGAAATAATGGATCCAAAGGGCCATCCTTTGCATTCTTGAGCCACTTCTAGGGAATTGAGAACTTCTCAATGTTCATGATATTACTCTTGGTACAACATCATCCATCATTAATCAACATCACTTAACATCACAATAGGTTTTATATTGGTCTACATACTCGATGAGGTGTATTCATTCTTTTCTCTTCCTTTCTCTCTTACCCAACTTTATATGTTATTATTTTAGATATAGCATATCTATTAGCAATTGATATACTCTTTGTTTTATTTTGTATTTTCATACTTCACAATGTGTTCTCTCTATGCACACCCACCATCACATATCTTCATGAACTTTACCCTTATAGGTAATTTTAGGTACACTTTCTATTTTTTCTTTATCCTAGTATTTCACTTTGTTGCATCACTAGAATAAAGGGGGGGGGGGTAAATGTAGTCATATAAAATGAAAAAAATGGTAACTTGAATGTGGATAATGATACCCAAACCTTAGGTCCCTCTTTTTTTCTCTCATGGCTCTCATAGGCATCATTTTCACTGATTCTTAATCATCCATAGCCTTCTAGACCTGAACCTAGCTGAGATAAACTCCTCTTTCCATGATAGATCAATTCCCCCAAGTCCCAGTTACTCAAGAAAATAGTACCACACTAGGAATATAGTGTTGGTGCCACTCTTATACACTTTTGGTGATCTTATCCAAGTCCATTTCTAGCCCCAATGGTCAATTTCTTCTAGTTTCCCATCCTTCTTCCTGTAGGCGTAATGCAAGCATATTCAAGCCATGACCAATAGATACCTATAAAATCCCATATAAAGATCATTTGGAAAGGGTTGGTAATTATCACTAAGAAAGTAAGAATACAAGAAATACTACTCAATAAATATTCTCTATTCTCTACATATAACCAACCAATACACTTACAAGCTTATTCAAATATTTACACTAGTCCCTAACCACCTCAAGCACATCCAATTAAGCATTTTCCATATTTATACACACAATTATGCAAATCACATTAAGTGGAAGACCTACATATGGCTTCATCCCTATTCAAAGTATTAATATGTAGGTAGCATGCCCATACAAGGGGTGTGGATACACATTCAATGAATCTTACACACACTCATCCCACACCTCTTTCTTAAAAATGGTCAAATCATAATGGAGTATAGGGTTTGAATAAATAATATTCTCTATATGGATCTATATAGACTTTCAACTACTAAAACCTCATGAACAAGGTCACACAAACCTTGTGAACAAAACCCAAAAAGTTCAGATCCTAAAGATAAAAGTGGTAGAGGTGTACTACAACATCAATTCCACTCCTTTCCATTTTTAGTTCTCCTATCCAATCATAAAATGAAACTTAAATCTTTGTTTGTAATAGTGTCCTAGTCTTTCATAGTGAATATCATACCCTGTGTCAGCCATATCAACTAGTTTCTAGTTAATTCTTATTTTCTCCATCTTATTACTATTTTTAGAAAGGTTAAAATTACAATTTAATTTACATAAATTAGTAGCTTAATTATTTCATATTTTTGTATTGATTTTAATACTTAGACCCTTTAACTAAATTAGGAATAATACACCAATATTTCCAAAATTGTTAAATCATATAAGAGGTTGGAACATTGAAGCCAAATGGCTTGTCTGATTGAGTAAGGTCTATGGGAAAGGAGGTTAATATATTGGTATATAAGACCAATAGTTTTCATTTATGCTTGTGATATTTATGATGGAAGTTGATCCAAGGATTATATAAGATCATATTCATACATTAAAAGACCTTAAGAGTGTTCTTATATGTTTCAAAAATTCAAGGTTGCATGATTGTGTTTCCAGACCAATTGGTAGTTCTGAGTAAGCTACTTGTAAAGAAGGGTTTGAGTACTTTTGCCATAATTTGTAAGGTCTAATTCACAAGTTGATGATGTTGAGGTCATAAGGCTTATATTTATATGTTTTTTCCAAGTAATAATTTGAGATAAAAAAATGTTATGAATCATATATGAGATTAACAGAGGTTTATTAGTATGACATATGATTTTCTTCTTCTATGTAAAATTTTTGAATATTCTCCAAGAAGATCAAAGGGTAATGTATGCTAAGTAGGTCTAATGGCATTAGGTCTTCATGAGTCAAAAAGAAGAGATAACTCATATTTGAGGAAGGTCAAACTTAAAGGGACTAAAAACATGTTTTATCCATGTCGATGAGTTGTCTTATGATCTATTCCATGGCTGACCAAAGATAATAAGAATGCTTGACTGACTAAGAAGGATATGAACAAGAAACTTGTATAAATACTAGGAATTTTAAGGTTTATTTGAGTGTGTTATAGAGCAAGGGAATAATAAATGATATTTCAAAATAGAAGGAGGTCTTATAGACAATCATAAGAGGATAGAAGATTAGTGATGAACATTTGATAGAGTTTCATTATGAGGATCAAGGTCATATGACCTAATCAAGTCAAGAAGAGGGTTAGTTGAGTGAAAAAGGCTAGAGACTAGTTTTGAGAGGGATATAAGTCTGTGAATAAATAAATAAGGAGATTATCATCTATTGTATGAGAAAAAGGGTATTCTAAAGGTGATCAAGTGTTATAGGTGGCTGAGTTGGTGTTGAGTCATCTATGGGATTAGTGCCTCCTTGCAAGTGGGTACTTACTAAAGTATAGTTGAGTTTATAATTAGCTAGTTGGGGTTGGTACTCCATGTGAAGTTGGTGATTCACTAAATTTTATTTTTTTATAGTAGGACTATAGTCCATTTACATCATTGATGGATTTTCTTCCCTTTGATGGTTTCTCACATACATATTGTATTCATGTGTTTCATGATCTTGTGAATATGCTTAATAAAGTATACATGCTTGTTTAAATTATTTATGATTACTTAAGTAAAATTGTATAAGAAAGTTATGAAGATTGATTCACCCTACCTCTCAGTTATTTTTCTTCCAATGCTATTCCCTTATGTACCTTCAAATCACTTCAAAACCTATAGAAAATAGAGAATTTGACCTATTTGTACAAGTGATGGTATATAAAAATTGAGTGATGGGGAGATAGAAAGAGTTCCAAATGGATCTAAAACACTTTATAATTTAATTGACCCCTGTTAGATGCATTTATCTTCATATTTTTATCATCAGGCTCTTATGAGGGGTTTAGGTCATTTAGGTTCTTAATAATGATTCATAAAGGTTAAGACTTTAAACCTAAAACCAATTCAATAAATTTTAATTATATGACCCCACTAAACTCTCCCTAAGTTATTTAGATACCATTCACATTTTTTGTACATATATGGGTGAAAACAATTTGCTTTCAAGAGCTTTTTATGCATTTTGGGCACCCCTGAGACAAATTTAGGCAAAAATGACCAATTCTAAGTTGTTCTCTACAAAACACTGAGTCTAATCAATCCTATACTCTCCCATGAAGGATATCACATTTAAAAAGAGGATAATTTGGTCATATTAATGACGTTAGGCACTTGATGGTTCATGCCTAGTTCTTTGAACTAGTAGGAATAATCTATGTTTCTGAGTTTTCCACTTCTGAGTGGTCCTCATATCTATAGGTAATTCTTGTGATCATAAGAATTTGAAAATAGAGATAAGGTTAGATCAAATTTTATTCCATAAACTAATGAAAAAAACACACTAACATGATAACATCTCTAAACCTAGATCATAAGGTGAGATTAATAAATAAAACCAAATGAAAAGCATAACTAAAATGTAAAATAACAACAATCTCTTACCTTCCTTGAATGCTCCAAATGATTCATTATATGTATTGATATATGTGTGCTCAAGGAGTCTTTGGCAATGGATTTTTATTTACTCTTTTTCTCCTTGCCACCATAGTTGCTTGATTTGGCTTATGCTTGCTTGATATGGCTTGGCTCAATATTTGGGAATTTTAGCATTATGGATATAAATCATAGTATAAAACTTGCATTATAACTCTATAATTTCCAAGCTCTCTTTTCAATAGGCAATGTCTTGTATTTATAGGCTTAGGAACTAACCCTAAATTAAGGTGACTTAAAAGTGTCGTTTAAACATGGAATGGGTTCAAACCTAGCCTAACTAATTTAAAATAACCCCAGTAGAGTTAAAAGGTGTCAAATAATCATGATTTTCAATGAATAGGCATGGGTCTCTAAAATGAGATATTTTGAGATATTTTCCAAATGCTTGACAACTTTCAAAGGTAATCATGAAAAGCTAAGATATTTCATATTTTTGAATTTATTTTTTATTTATTCACTAATTCTACATGGATAATTTAACTAGTCATTTAATCTGGTTTAGCTTGTTAATTAATTTTGATTATCCGTTTAACATTTTCAAGAATTGATTTAAGTTCATGTGTTCCATTTAATAGGTCTATAGGACAAATTGCATGTTGTGATGCCGCAGGATGGTTATAGATGAATCAATGAGAGGTTATTATTGAATATGATAGGATGTCCCAATTAGGGATGCCTTAACATGATTATGAGTTTTGATGAATGATGCACAAGTAATTTATGACATTTAATAATTCCTAGGCTTAATTTTTAATGGTTGGTAGGAATCATTCTAAAGTTTGGTCAAAGGCCATTGGTGGCTAGTTTTAAGTGTCTATAGTTTTCCCCTATTTGGGAAGGCATTGCAAGATATAGGCATAGTAATGTCTTCTCAAATAATGAAATAAACCAAAAAGATGATGATGATTGAAGAAGAAGCTTCAAAAAATGTTTGGAAAGCCTATAACAATGCCCCCTTAAGGGAGTGTCTAACACATACATTTGATGGATGGTCCTTCAAAAAGAAGTAAGAATAAGAATGAAATTAACCCATGGGTGAGATTAATCCAATTGATAAAATTCTTACATGCATTGATGTAAAAAGTATCGATTTGCCCAAATGCAGTTATAAGCAATAACAAAGGTTGAGACACTGATTTTCCCATAGGTAGTTATAATCAGTGGCAATGGCATATGCCTTAATTAGGGATGATGAGTCAAAATAATGATTTTCCCATAAGCATTTATAATCATTAAGATGACTAGGATTGAATAAATTATTTTTTATTATTCCTCATAGGGTAGATTGGCAAGCATAACTCAAGGATATAACCTATTACATAGATTAAAGAAGAGTGGGCATAAATGTATATGCGATGGTATAATAACTAAATAAGCCATAAATAATAGGCATAAAAAGATGCACAAAGTGATGAAATAGATGAATATAAGAATCAAGGTTGATCAATGTGAATGATTCAATTGTACCTATCAATGCAAAGATGTTTATCCTTATTAGCATTGATTTAACCAGAATGGTCAATTAGTTGATTTGATCAAAGAGGGTGGGATTATTTTCCAAAGTTACCAAGGATAAAATTATATGGCTCCATTGATTGTAAGACTTCTTGATCTTGATTTTAATATAGCATGTGATGATATGCCTCATGATAGAACACCATGAAAACTTTTCCAAAATATGCATAAGAACTTACTCTTGATCCAATAAACACTTGAAAATAATGCACTAATGATAAAAACCATGATGACAATGTTGATGTATGAATATTGATAGACTCAAGAATAATGGTCAAGAAATAAACCAATGAATGTATATAGACTAATTTGAGGCATAGTATTGAAAGAATATAAGTAGGCAAGAAAAAAAAGAACTAAGCAAATAAACACATAAAAATATTGAAATTAAAAGCAAAAGAAAACATCCTAACAATGGATTTTCCCTAGTAGGGTAGATGGACGATGAATGACTAGGCTTAGATAGGATAAATCTATTTGTATTTTTAAATTTTATATGTTGTTATAATTTTATAAACATCTCAAGTCAGTAGAGAATAATGAGGCACTAAATGGTCCACCGCACAAAATAATGAAAACATGGCTTAAGTTGCTCACAAAATGATGAGATCATATGGGAAAGGAGGACTACGCTAACCTTAATATGAATCAATCATGGCTTACATAGTCCCATTTTCACCTCAAGTCACATTAGTTATACCAACATAAAAGGTGGTGAGAAACAACCAGGTCACAACAAGTTCTAAAATTTAGGCAAATGGCCAAACAAATTAGAATAGAAATAGCAAGGTGATGTGGTAATGGATGGTAAAGGTTTTCTTCCTAATTTTCCAATAGGTATTTATAATTAGTAAGTAATGGCATAGGTCAGTGGTATTAATTTTCCCATAGGTGGTTATAATTAGTAACACAAGGTGGACTACTAATTTACCCATAGGTAGTTATAATCAATAGTACCATACAAATGAGAATGAAAGATAACTTGATAGATCCACTGTCATACTAATTTCATACTTTATCATTTAAAAATGGAATTTAAAAACTATTAAAATTGGATCAGAATCCCTTCATGGAAGGTCTGGGAAGAACCAAAGGAACCAAGATCAAAACAAGCTTGGGTAGGGAAGATAAAAATATGCTTTGGTCAAATAGAGATGATATGGTATAATGGTATATGACATTATTTAGGATGATGATTGGTCTAATTAGATACAATGGTAATAAGGTTTCCCCCAAGTGATAAGGTAAGGTAAATGGTAGGGTATGAAATAATGGTACGGAAATGGCAACATGAAAACACCAAAGTAAATGTTTTTGTCTAATGGTATTATTTTTTGTTGTTCTTGTTGACATGGAAATGCATGCCCTAATCAACATATGATACAACTAGAATAATCAATAATGTAAATTACTATCCTATACCTTTTCTAAAGAGATTCATGGTCAAGAACCTACTATAGATTTAGATGCCAAGAATATTTTTGTAATCTTCATTGGTCATTCATTCTATTTCCTTAAGACATCAAGACAAGATATATTTCAAGCCTTTATAAGGAAAGTATGACTAAGGATGGTAAATCTTCATAAATAATGGATGATATATCTAATTTGGAAATGTATATGTAGATGATAATGTAACATATAATGGTTGGGAAAAAATGAATATTAAGGTTGTTAAGCACAGACAATGTTGTTGATTCTAGAATGGACATAACTTTGAATGTGGTAGGGCTGAAGACTTCTATATGCTCTTGAGAGGACCATCAAACTTTATTTTTATTTCAGTCTAAGTAGCTACTATCTAATAATGTTATATATTGGAATCTATACTAATTTTATCTTTAATAATGTCTTCATCAATTACTAAAGGACTATTATGCTCAACTATTAGTGCCTTGAAGAGGTTTTCACTAATGAAGTTATCTTAATTTTCCCATAGTGCCTTTGAGAAGGTTTCAATATGGAATATTTACTTTTGAATTTAATTATCTTCTAGTGCCTTCAAAAGGTTTTACGCAAAGATGTTGAGTTTATAATTTGAGTATCCTCTAGTTCCTTCAAAAAGGTTTCACTAGGAGATTGGTCTTCTTCTAGATGAATGTGGTCATGGCCTCCCTAATATTATTCAACTGATATGTCACCATAGATGTAGTTCAAAAAGGTGTGATTCTATTAGTCCCAATTGACACTTTTGGGAGGTAAAAGCTTAATAAAATGGCTAGGTTGGTTGGTGGTAATGGTTTATAAAATGGTAATGGAATGGGGAGATGCCACACAGTCATAAAAGATTCTTGGAGAACTTGTGTCAAATCTGAAGTAATCATCCTTAAAAACCATGGAAGGATCACAAATATATTAAAATTGATCTATGACGCATGCATAACAATTTTTTTAACAACCAAAAATATCCTCTAATTCTGAAGTTGATTCCAACTCAAGGGACCATGAATCTAATATTAAGATTGATTCTAATTCTACTTCTAATGCTAATTTTGATTTTGGTTTAAGAACAAAACCTAACTTCAATGTTGATTCTTCATCTAGTGTGGATGTTGCTACAAATATGCCTTGTTGAATGATTGGTATTGGATAAGTAATGGCCTATGATGGCATAAAAAGATCCATAAAGACTAGTTTGTCAAAGTGATACTCCTCCATGATGGGAAAAAGGTCAAGAGATAACTCCTTAGAGATTGGATTATCAAAGGGATGATCTTGAAAAATAAGCATATGGTCAAGGTAATGATTTACCCAAAGGAAGTTATAATCATTAAGAAGTGACTTAACAAAGACTAGATTATTAGAGTGAGACTCTTCAACAACATGTATAGTATTAAGTGGTGATTCATCACATGTTGACTTGTAAAAAATGGTTGGTTCAACAAAAATATCATGGACTGGTTGGTTCTTTTGTCCTTGCTTTATAAGTAGTTGTAAAATACCAATTTTAAATATGTCTTGGTCCTTAAATGATTAGCATGATTGGATCAGTTGTGGATGAATGATTGGTAGGGGATTTATAAAATGGGAAATGGTTGTAAATAGTCGAATAATGTCTGGTAGATGGATAATGATAGGATTAAAAAAGGTTGGTTCCTAGATTAAGATAGTAATTATGACCCATCGAGTTGTGATTTGATAACTTGGTTGGGATAATGAGTTACTATATATGTAAGGGCTTCAAATAGTAATGGTAAGGAATTTTAGATCTTGGTTTATCACACAAGCCAAAGGATGAAGCTTTGTTATAGAAATGATAGGTCATTTTAGAGCTTGGTAGCTCACATAATCCAAAGGATGAGGTCCTAGAATAGAAATGGTAAGGCATTATGGAGCTTGGTTTCTTGCACAATCCAAAGGATGAGGTCTTGGAATGGTAATGGTATGGCATCATGGATCGTTTTTTATATCAAAAACCAAAGGACAAAGTCATGGTATAGAAATGGTAGGGTGTTGTAAATCTTGGTTTCTTGCACAAGCCAAAGGATGAAGTTTGGAATGGTAATCCTTGGATGTTGAGGATCTTGGTGGCTTGTGAAAAACTATAGATTCAAATTGTTCCAAAAAATTCTAATCTAAATAAAAAAAAATTGTTAGGTATTTTGGCAAAATGCAGTGTCAAAAGCTTGGCTCAAAATAGGCATGTGCTATGAATTTTGGCAAAACAAGCACACAAGCTAGACTTAAAAAACAAGGTGAGATATTTAATATAAAAAATATGAAACAATTTAGCATAAAATATGCATACATGATAAAATTAAATTAATTTAGTCAATTGGCATAGGCATGAACCAAAGGGAATAAGGAAGACATGTTTCTCCCAAATCTAGGCACAAAAAAATAGTTTTCATAGTGGGTAAATAATTAACCTAAGTTAAGCAATATAAAATAGAAAGATCTATGTCTAGGCTCAAATTAGATAAGGCCTAAATATAAATAAATCAATTTTTAGAGTTTAACTTGTCATGGTTAATTAAAAACTCAACTTAGGAAAACTAGGTTTTTTTATCAACAAGCTAGACAAAGGTGAATGGCATAATAACACTAGACAAAGACCATAATGTCACATGGATTTATTTCAAATTGGAAACTTGGACATAAGGTAAGTAAGTCTATGAAATTAATTGATTAGTTTAATAACATTATCAATATCTAAAGGTGTGATCGATGGTTTATTTTAAGACTCCAAGGCACAAAAAAATGAAATAATTTGGGAAACATAATGTTACTCATTTTAATCAAGTGAAACTCATAACATTTTTGACAAAAATTTCAAGGCATATTCAAGGTGTCAAATGGATGGAATAAATCCTCCTAAAATAAAAAAGTGGTGTGGACATAAGACTCATTTTGACATGGCACAAACAAATAAAAGGTTTAGACTCAAAGACCAATCAAATAAAGGAAAAGACAAATGCAATTAAGTAAATCATCCTAAGCCTTAAAATAATAAGGTTGATTCATATTGTTTAAATCCATATATATTACATGCTCTTGGGAGGATTTTGAGTATTAATACAAAAATAAAAGTGCATGAAGTAGTAGGTTTTTTACAAGCCCAATTTCTCCCAAGATATTTTATGGCAACATGGACCTTCAGGCTACTCTCCCTACATTAATAATATGTCCATGGCAAGTGGGGTTTATCTAAAACTTAAATTTTTGACCATCTATATGGTCCCAAATGTGATTAACACTAGATATTCCTCATGTTAATTGATTTGATATGGGTTAACTTACTATGCAATGGTCTATTCCTTTTCATAGTTATTTCATCTATGTACTCATTAGTCGAATACCCTAGTCAACCAGACCTAACTCAAGTTTTCATTACAAAGGGAGAGGTTAGCCTCTCAACCCCTCGGTAATCTTAGTATACATGACATGATTTATATACCCCACCATATATTAGTCTTGAAATAATACTAGGAGTTGAAATGCTAGGTAAAAGCTTCCCTAAAGAACTCATGAAGAAGCTATGAACTCCACTTAACAAGCTAAGTTACATAAAATAATACTAAGTGAAAATACTTTATATGTTGTTTTAAGATCAGCTAAAATATATGGGTTATAAGGAGAACCTTGACAACATTCTTTTCATGCCTTGGACTAGGCAAGAATTGTAAGGAAAAAGGTTCTTTTGGTCACCCAAGTTCTCTATAGGAGACAATGGGAGATCATACATGCACTCTTCAATTTGTGCAAACAAATAAATATAAAACAAACACCTTTAATAATTTTCAATATAAGTGAGTGTTAATTTTATACACCAAATAAAATGTTTTGAATGATTTTTTATCCCCTTGGCTTAAATTTTCACAAAATAAATTTAACACAAATCACCTAGGTTATTTTTAAGCACTTAAAACCAAATGTTTAAGACTTGACCATTCTTTTTAGGCAACTCAATTAAGTGTTCAAGAGTTTAAACTTGTAAATTTATGTTTTAATCCTACCTTGGTCCTACAAATGTTATAAATTTTCCTTTTGATTTGAATCACTATTATGGATGATCAAACATGTTTTGGAAACATAGATCTTAGGTTTCTCTATATTTTTTAGATTAAGACCGATGCTGATCACCTGTGACCAATGCTAGTTACTAAAAAATCAATGCCAGTTAGAAACTAACCAATGTTGGTTGATAAATATTGATATCGACTACATGTGAACCTAAAGGCACAAAAAAATTATTCTTAAAAACATTAGTTAACTCAAACTATTATGAGAAATCCATAAAACTTGTAACAAATCAATTAGACAGGGAAAATACCAGTCAATGAAACCAAGAAATAATATCTAGGATTTTGAAGAAGATTAAAAATCCCACCTTTTAATCCATGTCCTATGTTACACCTTGAATGATTACGATTAGCTATAATTGATGATATTTATATAGAACCAATGTTTTTTAGCCAAAAATGATGTTGGTTATGCCAAAATGATGTCGTTATTTATGTAAATCGAGTTAACATAAAAAATAGAATACAATAAATACAAAGCTAAAAATCTAATTTTTAAGCTATTCAAGCATTCATTTGAAAAGTTAGGAGTTACATCTTTGTCTCCTTCATAAATGGAATGATTCATGTCCCACTAGGTATTCTATTTGTGATCATAAAAATTTGACAATAAAGAAGAGGTTAAATCAAGTGTTAGTCTATAAAATAATGAAATAAACACACTAACATGCTGACATATATAAACCTATATCATAGGGGAAGCTTAATTAAAAAAAAAACAAATGAAAATCACAATTAAAATTCAAAAGAGCCAAAATATCTTACTATTCTTGAACTCTTTAAATGATTTATTTTGTGGCTTGCTTGGATGTGCTCAAAGGTCTTTAGTAATGGAGTTTTCTTTGTTCCTTTTCTCCTTGGCACCATAGTGGCTTGAGTTGGCTTATACCTGTTTAATGTGGCTTGGGTAAATATTTGGGCATCATAACATTATGGATATAAATCATGCTACAAAACCTACATTATAACTCTACAATTACCAAGCTCTCTTTTCAATAAGTAATGGCTTGTATTTATAGGCTTAGGAACTAACCCCAACTCAAGGTGAGTTAGAAGTGTAGATTAAACATGGAATGGGTCCACAACTAACCTAAGTGAGGAAACATAACCCCAATAGAGTTAAAATATTTTGAATCGTCATGATTTTTAATGAATAGGCATGGGTCTCCAAAATGAGACATTTTGAGATATTTTACAAAGGCTTGACAACTTGTAAAGGTAATCATGAAAATCTAGGATATTTCATATTTTTGAATTTATTTTTTTATTTATTCACTAATTTCACATGGATAATTCAAATAATCATTTAGTTTCATTTTTTTTGATAATTAATTATGAGTAGCCATTTAGTATTTTCAATATTTGATTTAAGTTTGTGTCCCATTTAATAGGTCCATAGGCCAAATCACATGGTATGATGCCACAAGATGATTAGGGATGAATCCATGAGAGGTTATTATTTATTATGATAGGATACCCCAATTAGGGATGTTTCAATGTGATTATAATCTTTGATGAGTGAATGGAAAGAAAATTTGGGATGTTCAATGATTCTTAGGATTAATTTGCAATGGTTGGTAGGAATTGGTTTAAAGTCCAGTTGAAGGACATTGGTGGCTAGTTTTAGGTGTATACACTTCTCAACACTCAATTACATCTAATAAAAACATGTATATTATCCTATAGTCAATAAAGGATCTACTATTTCATCCTTTCATCATGGACACACTAGATCTATAGGTTCTAGGTTTGTCTGGCTTCCTAACACTATAGTTATCTTAGTGTTTTCAATGGAAACTTGATTAAGTTGAAACCTTACTCAACTATCATTATATATTAACTTGAAAAGATCCTCTTGTGTCAAGATGTGACTTCTAGGTATAGGATGTGAGAATGAAACTGTTAGGCTTGCCTAGACCTCATAAACTTCCACTAACATATGATATTATCTAGAGAAAAAAATATTTTTGGAGAAGTTAAGCTAAGCACCCATTCTTCAATCTTTCATCAACTTCATAAACATAGATATCATATGTTTGATCCTAGGCTGAATTATAAATATATATAACTATATTAACAAGTATATATCAGATCTATCTTGTTATCAAGCTTAAAATTCTCATTCCTTGAATCTCTTCATACTTTTAGAAGGCCTTAGACCTCTATGGTATTCTTAATTTTATAGGTCTCTATCTATATTTGACAATAGTAAACGGTTTGACTATTTTGAAAACCCAACCCTATTCTTGAATTGGTATAATATATTATAGGCATTGAAGATGATGTAGAACTATCACAGAGCTTAGAGCATACAACTTGGCTCTCCCACAGATCATTGACACCTCCAATCTTCTAAGACATACATATTTAATGTCCACTATGCCTATAGATTACAATGAGACCTACATGATCAATAAGGTTTTTAAAATGCATTAAACTAAGGATGTTTATTTCAAGTTGATATTAAAACCTCCACTTCACACCTTAAACTGTAACTATCAAAACACTATTCTGCAAACATCAATAGTGTTCACTTCTAGCACAAGGAGTGATTTTGACCATCCTTACATGTCCACACATGCCACACTAGGTTGTAATCAACATTAAATGAGTGTATATGCTCTAAAATTCCACTTACACTACTTGGTTTATGTAGACCAGTGCTATCATATGATAAAACTAAGATATTAGGTTACACATGTTGTTTAGAGGTGTTAACAATCTTAGTGATTATTCATACATCAAAAACCAAAAAAATTTAAAACATGATCATGAAATGGAAGTAATTAGGGACCCATAACATCCACCAAGTGAATTCACTTCAACACTTCTTACCCTTTCTATACCAACTAAACACTATTGACCCTTCTTGCCTTATCCAAGGGAGTAATAGGAAAGAGATAAATTTTTGGCAATTTTAAATTTTTTGAAGCCACCTGAGCCTATAAATAAATTTTTGAGATATAAATACACATTCATAAATATTTAACATGTGCCAAATTAGTCATTAAATCTATATAACTACCTAAAACTGACCTTATTTAGATTATTTCCTTTCCTTTATGTTGAACCTAAAAAATTTTAGTTTCAAAGCCTTCCTCTGACATTATCTGATAGGAAATATGTTAGATTTCTTGTGGACACATTTTCGTTATGTTAAAATTTTTACAATTCATTATAATGACCAAAATGTGGCATAAAATGATATTATAAATTAAGGATAAATATGATAAGGTCAAAACATGTTATTTGACCTCACTTAGAACCATGGTGAACACTTCAAACCCAGGGGACCTTATGGAAAGTTTGAATATGCAGGGGTTAACCTAAATTAACCTAAGGTGAAATCTGGTCAATAGGCATATCATTTAGTCTCTCTTAAAGGAAAACTAGAATGTGATCCTCTTAATGCTTTGCATATGTACCTTTTCTATTGTTAATAAACTTAAAATAAATAATAGTAAACATAGGTTCTCTTATTTTAGTTTAAAAATAAACTAAAATCACACCCCTTATCACTTGAAAGACACCCAATAATTATAAATAACCATGTGGATATCTATTATCTTACCTTCCCTAACCTTAAATATGAACACCTTGATTATGTTCATAACATGTTATAAATGGATAAGCTCCACCTATAATAGTAAGGAGCCCCAAATAATTATTTCTTTAAATCTCTTGCCTAAATTTATTTATTTTAGGGATAGAAATATCATCTTCTGTAAATAGCTTTGTCTATAAAAATCAACCTAGGTTGCCTTACTTCAAATCAGTAATCTAGGATTAAAAAATCAAGCAAAGGGAAAAATTATAGACTATCCCTTGAAGGATATCTATTCATAAAAAGGTCAAAAATAATAGAATTATCCCTTAAAGGATAGTTGTGTAAGAATATATCCTAAATTATAAACCACTCCCTTGAAGGATGGCTAGCTACAAATACATTAATAAAACTTATTGCATTGATAATTTTTCTATAAACATGCATATAAAAAGCCCTCAAAGGAAAATCCAAGGTATCATAAGAGATATTCCCATATTAATCATATTTCTCAAAAGTTTTAGACTTTATAAATTGATTAGTCTACGTGGAGTCCCAAGGTCAGCCTTCAATCTCTAAAACACAAGATGACACTTAAATTCCTAAAATAGTGAGCTTTAACCTACATCATATAAAAATCCAATCTATATTAATTCCCTTCCTAAACTAAGGTGTTATAAACTAGTTGACATAAGATTTTTACTAGTACTTATTAATAGTATATAAAGGATGCACATGTTGTTTATCTCTAGTTAGGGTTCAAGCCAATAATGGGACATGAAAACCTCCTTTATTATTTATCATAATAACTAATAAATAAATTAAATTATCCTTCATTTAATATCCACAAAATCCCATAAAATTTAAATCATAAAATCATTAATCATTATAACTTATCACATTATTATCTTACATAGAGACATAAATGAGAACATCAAAATAAATCATTTTTTATCATTATAGAAATTGAATAATAAATATATAACCATGGTAAAAATTACAATGGATCACATAATTTAAATCCATAAGTCACATGACATCATCACATAATCTAACAAGCTAAATCATAATCATATAATGCATCACATAACAATGTTAACTCATAATCAAAATTTAGGGATATATATATATATATATATATATATATATATATATATATATATATATATATATATATATATATATATATATATATCATGAATGTAAATCATCTGAAGTCTCATAATACAATAATATACATAGTGACTCTCTAGCTAGTACAATGAGTAAAATATAACTCCTTAGTAAAATGAATATAACTCAGATGTATGCTCTCACTACCTCCACCCCCACCTCCATCTCTACCTTCATCCCCTCCTCTATCTCCCCATATATATATGCCATCTCTACCCTATGCTAAACTCCCGATACTTGATGAATCACTTTGAATCCATCATGAAACATGTGTATCTACATAAGTGGTATATTGGGTACCTCTAGATGTTGCTCTAATACAATCCACTCATAGTTTCAAAACTATACAACAATATCTTAATATATTTCTAGGCTCACCATCCCTCCCTACCTTATGCTCAGTCCTTCCCCTCTTATACTTGGCTATGTTATAGACACCATACTACCTCCCCATAGTTCATCCCTCTCCACCTAATGTCTATCATGATCTTTCATGACCTAATTGTATATTTTTTGTATTAGCTCTAATTGGGTATATAATAAATCATATTTTCCCTATATCTCTATCAAAATACCCTAAAGTGTAGTCACCTATTTATTTAGTGTGATGCACTGAGCTCTTAGTGCATCCCACTTTATAATAATATATTATAATTCATCTTGTTCCTCTTCCTCTACCTCCTCCATCTCAACATCTTCTGCCTCCTAGGGTGGATGTACTATCCTTTCCTACCTCTCTCCTAGCTGGTCCCCCCACCACAATGAGTTTGATAGGGTGCATCTTGAATCATATACATCTATAGCTATTGGATCTTAATCTAACCCCACCTGTGGACCAATAGTACATGCCTCTGGTAGCATAGTCTCCATATCATACTACCTATATAGATACAATGCATCTAGGATAACCTATACCAAACCAAATTATCTCCTCACCCTCTCAAACTGGAATAACTCTAGGTTTTTTTTCTCTCCTTGTAACCATCCATCTCCTTGTCCCCTAGCTAACTTTCCCTCCACCCCAAGCTATATTAGAAGCCTCACATATTATCTCCAAATCACATCTCCCTCCTATAGATCCCATAAATATTATATATAATAATCCAAGTTGCATACTACCCCATCAGTAAATGGTCTCACGAGGTATTCTTTCCATAGAAGGAATCCTATACTATAATCTATCTGGTGCCATCATGCCCATCAAGTGGGTAAAATACTCTGATGTGATCATAATCATAGAACTATAATACAAAGGTCACATCTAGTCTAAATATCCATTACATCCTCCACCCATATATCTCTTTGTACACATTTTCTTGAAGGGTTGAGGCCCATGAAATCACTATGTGATATTTTAACATATCCACCAAAACACTTGTAAAGATCTAGGGAAATTAGCCTCCTCCTAAATTTATAAATGCATATTAGGATATGTAAATCATCATCATAGTCATGACTAACCTCCCCTATAAATTATCTTCATATAATGCCTAAAAAAACATCTATCTATAAAAATAATGTCCATATCATCCTTCCCATATAATCATGATAGCATTGCTACATTTCCCCTCTCATCCATTGACATAATCATTAAACCCTACATAGTCATAGTGATTTCCCTTATAGGAAATCAGAATGTCCCTATCACCACATCCCACTAATTCAACAAAGTTTTTGTAGTCCTCCAAACTTAATGACATCCATGTGTTCCTAGTCCTCATCACTCAACTGGTCTCCTAACCACTCCAATATGGGTAATAACTGGTCCTACATCATCATTCAAGCTCATGCTTGTAACTATAGGTCAACCTTCATAATTTTATTTTTATACTCCGAAGCTTACTTTACTTTTAATTACCCTAACTTAAATCATTAATAATCCCTAGGAATTGATGCCAATCCCTAAGGATTGATGTTGATTCTATATCAATCAATGTCAATAGTAGGAGATCAATGTCAATTAAATAACAATCAATATCAATCCCTATATTTTTTTTACTAATTCCAAAATCCTAAATAAAATAAAAAAACATAAAATTCAAAAAAATCAACAAAAAATTGATACTTACCTCATTGTGTGACCTCTACATCCTCCTTTATCTACTCCCACTAGCCTCCATCATCCATAAATAATAAATACATGTAAATGGTGTCAAATTTTTTACTCATACATATGTCATCATTCATAAATGATCACTTATCATGTTAAGCTTACTATATATATCCTCTAGTGATTAATGTTTATTCTCTTAGGATCAATTTTGATTATGTGAAATCAATGTTGATCCATATAAGTCAGTGTCAATTGGATCTAATTGGATTATTTTTTCACTTCTTGTAATTTTTTTTCATACCTCCAATCTTGAATCCAAGGATACCTAAGTTATATTTATTAAAAATATATCATTATTCATTACCTTTCATTACCAACTAGTGGACATAGAACCCCTATTGGTCCCACAACCTTTAAGAGGCCTACACTCACATAGGATCATATCCCTGGTGGATCAAGAGAGTGTATGTCATTTTGAGAATAACTATCTCTAGGAAATGCACATGTCCTAAGCACATCAAATGCTTTGATCAGCCCATCCTACCATTTTTTATATTGATTACCTTTGATTGAGACCACTTATTCATAGTTTTGCCAATCCACTACTTTTTTTGCTTTGGGGAATTTTTGATTGTAAGTCTAACATCTTATTAGTGAAAAATTATACACCATTGAACCTCATAGCTTTGGTACTCATTTATTATCTATATTATCCATTACCACCTCATTTAAAACCCATCATAACCTCATAATCCTTTATTTTATTCTATTTTTAGGGGCGATACCTCCTCATAAAAACCTAGTGCATTAGAATTATCTTAGTTTTTAACTCATGTTAGGCTATTACAAAACAAAAGGGGTAAATATAGGCACTATGATTTCACACAATAATATTTGTGCTAATGTAGGTATTAGGTCCATTTTTTGATCCCATCCCCATTTCACCCCAGGTAATTAGTTTTACCAATTACCATTTCACCCTTACCCCATGTAATAATTTTTAATAATAATTATTTTACTTAATTAAGTTAAATAATTACCAACAATTAAATATAGCCAAATATACCAAAATAAAATAAAAGTAAATGGTTTAAAATACCTAAAAAATACATCATAGTTTAAAATATATATAATATTTTAGATCCCATTTTAACCCATGTTTGAAATAATTACAATATCCTTTGGTAAAAGTAGGCTAGAATCGGTATTGATCCCTATGATCAACATTGATTAAGTAGAATCAATGCTGACTTAATATCATACTTGAATTGAGAAAAGGATGGTGATTTTGATCTTGAACACAAATGTAATTTATATGATATAAGTACAACATAATTTATCTCCTATTGTAAATCCACATTGTTATGTTATCCCCTCAACATCCATCCAAAGATCATAAATTAGCTTATCAACCTTGCAATTATCATAGATTTGGAGCACTATTAAGGTAATGTACATTTCATTGTTTTTAATCATTTTTTTATTTCTTTGTTCTATTTTATGTCTATATTTATCATCCTTATCATCCATAGGAAATCCCAGATTATCCTAAATCTCAACAAACCAATCCTTATCCTCCTATTTTCAAAGTATTGTCTATACTATAAAAATTGATATTGATTCATAGAATCGACGTCAATAACTTTTTAAAATCTTCACTATTTTGAATCTAAAACCTATTTTATTTATACCCTTGAATTAATCCTAATTATTTGTTTCCTAAACCAGACATTGCCTAGAGTTTCACATGAAGTTATCACCATTCACAATTTATGAATTATCCCCTAGCCTTTCTCCACTAATCTAAGTGATATTTATTTTGAGTTAGGACTCTACAAAATTATATTTTCACCTATCATTGAGGCCATTTATGATCAGTTAGGAATAATATAATAAGATAAACATTATGTTAAAGCCTATTCAAATTATAATTTTGTTAATCTTAATAAAATGTATATATATTAATTTTAAAATAATTAAATTTAATACCTATATATTTTTATGCATATTTTAATTTCTATTACTATTTTTATTCACTTAATTTATTTATAAATTGGGATACCATCCTTGTTAATAAGTTTATCAGTTTTTGGGACTAGTCTAGTACTAGTCATCCCACTAACATATCATATTAATAAAATATTTTTTTATTTTTTATCATTTGTGTAGATATTATTTTCTATCCAAAAAGGAGCTCCCATGTTCATTGGATCAATGGTGCACAATCTTCCAAATCATAGGCAAGTCTTAAAACTTTGTATTTATATTTGATATTTTACTAGTCTATTTTTATAAATGAATGAATGAAAAAAATACTTAAACATTATAAATAATCAATAAAATTTTATAGATAACTCAATCCTTAGATGCTAGGAGTTACCAACCTTAGTTTTGGTTTCCTAGTTTTAAAAAATGGTGCCTCATATGAATCAGAATGTTCTTATGTCAAATCATAATTAGTTATAAGCATTGCCTCCTATAATATAGATAACATCAAATTAAAATCATGGTTTCATGAAAAATCATGCATTGATAATTAATCATCAACAAAGTTAGCATTTAATCCCAATCAACGTAATAATCACTCAAAGTGCAAATTATACCAATGAAAAATTAGATGCTATATAAACAATGGTTCAAAATTTAAGTAATGACTTTTTGAACATGTAAAATAAGATGAATAATGTTCTAAGATATAAAAATAATCATAATTTTGGGTTCCCTAGATATAAAAATCCTCTGAACAGTTTTGTAAATAATGTATAATAATAACAAGATAATAACTTGCTTGAGATCAACATGATGTAAATAGCCTTGCCCAATTGATGTAAAGTTCAAAACATAGCACAACATGGTGAGCTTGATTGTGTTGATTCTTTTACAATGTTTGAAATCTTCCAAATAGAAATAGAGAGGCAAGAAATAATGAACAATCTAATAGAACCATCCCATGCTCCTAGTTCCTTAGGCACATCTATGGTCTTAAAAACTCAATTTCCCTTCCTAAGTGAAGAGGAAAATAAACTAGAGGACAATTTAGATTAGGTTGATTCTTTCTATCAATTCTTGAGAAATAATTACAACCTGAGAAATAAGCATATGTTTACCATGTCTACTCCTCCAAACAAGATGATTATCCCTCTGAATCCAAAGGTTGATAACAATCCACCTCCACCAAAAATTAATGATTATCCCTTGAATAAAAAGGTAAAAATAAAATAAGGATAAATTATTGCTAAATACATGAAGAAGATGAAATTAATTATAACTCTTCATGAGTTAGCCCATATTACAAAATAGAAGGAAGTCATATGGAAGTCTATTATAGGGAAATCTAATACATACAAGTCAAAAATACTCATGAAAATGTCATACAAAAATAAGCTAGAAGTTCCTTCATTCTAATTGACCATCAAAGTGTTTAGTGAGAATATACATAATTACTTAGTTTATTCTAGAGCTTCAGCTACTATAATGTTAATGTCTATCTATCAAAAGCTTAGTTTGACACTAAGAAAGTCCAAGAGAATAGTTTCACAATTGGATAAGGAAATATAGAGGTAGTTAGGGAATTGAAAAACATGCATAACCATGTTTCATCTAAGTCATTTGTATAAATTAATATAGAAATACATATGGTAGATATTATATAAGGATTGGTCAACAACACTAAATGGTTATGTGGAAACTGAATTTTCCCATATATAGATGCCATTGAGGGGAATTATTAATAAAATCCAAATTTATTGAGATCCTAGGATGAATCATTTCATCATGAAATACAAAACCAAGAATGAGAGTTTAATTATAAATATGCTAATCTTAGAATCTATGTCTTCACCAAAAAGTATGAAATGTAATAATAATAATTTCATGGACCTTCCCAATTATGGACCCTTCATTTTAATGGTGTGAGATATAAACAAGGATTAGGTGTTGGTGTCAAACTAATTGACCCATAGGGTAAGAAATACCTAGAAGCATATAGATTACAATTCCATTTTATGAACAATAGATTAGAGTATGAAGCACTCATTTTGGGACTGTAGTTCACCCTCACGAACAATGTCAATCTACTATTAATATTTGGAGATTTAGAGCTAGAAATTAATTAAGTTAAGAATAAACACCAGTGAAAGTTAACATATATCAAAATGTAAAAACATAAGGCCTAGGATATGATTAAATAATCTAAAACATTTAATATAATGGTTATTCCTAGGTAACAAAACTAAAGAATTGATTCATTAGTTACTTCATCTACCAATTTGGCACCATTAAAAGAATATAAGGTATAGAGATTTTTTATAGATCCCATACCTTTCCCATCAATTCTTGATAATGTGGATAATTTCTAGTTGTTTGAATATGACTAATATATTATGTAATTCTTGAATATTTTAGGATAGTTTGAATCTCAAATAATTGATGATACATATTTTAGGTATTGAGACCAAGATGAATTAGGAGAATAATAAGTTATTCAATTGAATGAAAATGATCTATCTTTGGGAATGGTTTCCTTAGAAATAAAATTTTATATATATCCTCAATCTTAGGAACAAATGTATCCTAAAGTAAATGAAGCTAAGTTCAATAGTGAAAACATAGGGGATGAGAGGAATCCATGCCATGTCAACAATAGTCTCAGCTAGACTCAATAATAAAAAGAAAAATGTAAGATATTTTATTATTAATTATAATGATGTGATTACATGGAATTATTAAGGCATAAAGGTTTTTAACTTGAGAGTTATCACACATACAATCCCACAAAATCAAGACCATAATCCATTCAAACAAAGACAAAGGTGATTCAACCCAATATTTAAACCCATTATCTAGAGGGAAGTATAAAAGTTATTAAGTGTTTGGATAGTGTTCCCCATTAGGAATTTAACCTAGATTGCCAATTTGATACTAGTTGGGAAGAATAATGGTGAGATCATATTGTGTGTAAACTTTAAGAATCTGAAAAAAGCTTCTTAGAAAGATAACTACCCTCTGCCTTCTCTATACAATGTAATCTAGATAGTAAGTGGTTCTATAATGATATCTTTCATAGATGGGTTTTTGGGTTACACCAAGTAATATTAAAATCTAATGACATAATGAATACTACATTTACTACAAAGTGGGTTACTTATGTGTACAAAATTATCCCCTTTGTCTTGATTAGTACATGAGCTACCTTTTAATGGGCTATGGATTATACATTTTAAGGGATGATAGGTAAATTCATAATCATTTATATAGATGACCTCACTATTTTCTCAAAGAATATAATTAATCATGTAGGCCATTTACATTCAATATTTTAAAGATGCATAAGGTTTGGAATTATGCTCAACCCTAAGAAGAGTATATTTGATGTCACTAAAGGAAAATTATTGGGACACATCATCACCAAGTATGGGATCAACATTTATCTAGATAGAATTCAATTAGTCTCAAAAATAACATTCCCTAATAGTAATAAATAGTTCAAGTCCTTATTCGATAATATTAATATTGTGAGGAAGTTCATCTCTAGTTTTATACATATTGTTAGGCCTCTAAACATAATTATCAAATATGACACCAAGGTAGAATGGACATCTAAATCCTATAAATCTTTTCAAGACATTAAAGACACCATTATCTATGCCTTAGTGTTGATCATCCTAAACTTCAACAAATATCTATTATTATATTCATGTTATTCAAAGCACACAATTGTTATTGTACTATCCCACAAAAAGGATGAACTCAATCACCCTATTTCATTTATGATCAAAAATTTGAAGAAAGAAGAGCTCAATACTATATGATAGACAAGAAGATTTATGATATTGTCAAATAAGTAAAGAAATTTTGGTATTAAATTTTAAGGAAAAAAATATTTCTATTATTTTGGATCCAACTATTAAGCTCACTTTGAGACAAAATGAATTAGGAGAATGCATATGAAAATGGATGGAAAAGTTACAAATAATTTGATATAGAAATCAATACTATTTCAATTATTAGAGGACAAGGCATCATTTAGCTTATGACTAAGCTTGATCCATGCGTCATAATTGAGGAAGTATTTTAGACACAGGTATTAATATGTTAATATCATTCAATATTACTCATAGTTACTTGACCTTTTGAGCTAAATATAGAACAAAAATATCTTTAAGGCTTAAATCTACTCATTAAAAGATTAGAAATGGGATTATATATAAAATAAATTATGAAGGTATCTATTTGAGATGTGTATCATAGGAAGAAGCTCATGAAATCTTAGAGAATCTTCATTAAAATGTAGGTATGGGTTTTCCATCTAAAAATACCATAGCACATATGATTTTTAGAATGGGCTATTATAGGCCAATAGACTTCAAGGATGCACAAAACCATGTGAGAACATGTCATGAATGCCAATTATTTACAAAAATAAAAGTACACATAATAATTCCATTACAATTTATAATTGAAATAATACCATTTGATTAGTGGGGTTTGGATTTAATCAATGTCATCAATATGAATTCCTCAACCGGCCACAAGTTTTTGCTTATAGCTATAGACTACTACACTAGGTAGAATGAAGTAGTGGAAATGAAAAATTCTAGAGCATATGATGTAATCAATTTTATCTAAGATAAAATCACAACAAGGTTTGGTACTCCCATATATTTAGTTTTTTATAATAAATTATCTTTCCAATTATTTGAGTTTACTAAATGAACCGATGATAACTAAATTATCATTATATCATCATCCAATCATTATATATAGGGAATGGATTGTCTAAATATACAAATAAGAATCTGATTAATGTTATCAAGAAGTTAGCTATGGATAAACCAAAAGAGTGGTATAATATATTTAATTATTCACTTTGGTAGATAAAACAAGATAAAAACAATCCCTCAAGGATTTAAAAGGTATGCTCACCATATACTCTATCAAATTCTCTAGGCTAGATCCAAGCTACTAAAGACAAATATAAGAGTGCTTATAACCTTCATCCTAAAGAATTATTAATATCAAGGCTAAATGAAAGATTTCAAAGCTAAGATTTTAAAAAAATAAGATGCAAATACATGTTATATAACCAAGATCCTATGTATTTATAGGAAAATAACACTTATGATATGAAATAAGGATTATATCATTTACAAGGTAATATAGGGTAGGCCCAAAGTAAAGGGGTAACATAAACAACAAAACAAAAAGACTATACACTATACAATTATGTACATAGTTGCAAACTCAATCCAAGAAGTGATTCAAATGTCTACCATTGACTGGTAGCTATAGTATTTCACCATCCATACCTCTCAAGAATAATGTGTGTTCCCCAATCTAGAAGTCAATAGAATAGGGACCATCGACAAGGCATCAAATTTTCCATGCTTGCCTTTCTCCTCATGCTTGTTATCCCAAAGTAGAACTAGATCACCTACTTGGAAGGTTCTTGGAGTGACCTTCCTATAAAATATCTTCTTTATCTTTACCTTTAACTTGAGTTGTCTTTCATGAGATTGTATTTGAATTTCATCAAGCTCAATAATTTGGTTCATCCTATTTTCATAGTAGTTTATTTGTTCATCATATTTTAGTTGTTGCATGAGATGATAAGTTGGAAACTTTAAATTCATAGGAAAATTTTCTTAAGCTCCATAGACAAGATCAAAAGGGATTTTTCCTTTATCTCTCTTGGGTTTGATCCTATCAGCCCATAAAGTAAACTTCAAATTTTCACCAAACTTATTTGATTCCATTTTTCATCTAATGATTTTGAGCAATATATTATTACTGAATTCTACTTGCCCATTCCCTTGAGGGTTGTAACTAGAAGAATAGGTCAATTCAATATCATAATCTTTACACAATTCCACTAAAGGTTTAGCTTTAAAATTCATGGCATTATCAGTAATAACTTTTATAGGCATACCAAATTTACAAGTAATATAATTTAGCAAAAAATCTATAACCGCTTGGTGTGTAGCTTTATTTTTAGGGACCGCTTCAACCCATTTGGTGAAGTAATTAGTTTTAACTAGTATCCATCTATGTCCAACACTTGATGAATAAAAAATTTAACCGATGAAATCCATTCCACATTATCTAAATTGGCCTTTAATCATCATAGGCTACAAGGGAAGGAAACCAAAATCTTTCATCCTCCTAGTAAAGCATTGACATTTATTGTAATTTCTAACTTTTTGAGAAACATATTTAAAAAAGGATAGCCATAAATAACCATCTCTCAAAATTTTATGAGATGTAACTTGAGGTACAAAATGGGCACCACTACTCTGCTATGGAAGTATTCAATTAGGTTGGTAGTTTGCTCTTCTACCATACATCTCAAGATAACCCCATCTAAATTCTTCCATGCAAGTCCATTTTTAGTCAAGAGGTATTTTTGGGAAACAAGCTTAAGAGTCCTTTGATTCTTGTCTAAGTTAGGGGGATAATTCAAATTTTACTAGTAATAGACAATATCCTTATACCATGAAGACATGTGAAATTGACTTAAGGAATCATAAACATTTAGAACATTAGTGTTTACCTTAACAGTTTGCAAATTAGTATCTTTCATGAGATTTGATAGACCCATTCATCACACTAAATTGGTGGTTTGAGTATGCATGTCATACTCTCGCAACTTGTTGACCCACCTACATCTCTTACTGGAGACTTCAATCTAAGTCAATATGTCCTTTACCATGGTATGTAGGACATAAGAAACAATCCTTGAACTTAAAATATAAGGTTTGAATGATTTAACAACCTTAAAGAGAATGGAGGGTTTTTTTTCCATGATGGTGTAATTTAACTTATCATCCTTCATAGCTATGTTAAATAAATCTATTAGATTATCATGACCATCTTCATTCTTTTGTAATAAGATGAAAACAATAATATTATATGATGTAAAAGAGAATATCTAAAATAGCTTAGTGTAATTAGGCTAGCCAAAATAGGTGTAGACTTTAAAGCTCCTTTTATGTCATTGAATGCTTTCACAAACTCTTCTTCCCATTTGGTCATCTATTCCTTCTTCAACATGGAAGTAATAGGAAGAGTGATCTATATAAATTTGAACATAAAACTCCTTACAAACTTAATTTGTCTAAAGAAAGACTGAATTCCCTTCTTATACTATGGGATAGTCACTTTATCGATGGCCTCTACCCTCTTAGGGTTGACCATGACACCATCTTTGGACACTATATATCCCAAAAAATTATCCTTTTATACTCCAAAGTGACATATCTTAGGATTAAGAAAAAATTTAAACTCCCTACATCTAATTAATACTTTCTCTAGATACTCTAAATGTTCTTCTCTAGTCTTGCAGTACACAATAATGTTGTCTTAATCATAGATGTAAACATATTGCTCACCCCTATAAACTCAACATCCATAGTTCACTAACGTGTTTCACCATCATTAATTAACTTGAAAGGCATCCTCATATATACATGTTTGACCCAAGGCATTAAAAATACACTCTTGGGTCTTTCATATATCTTCACCACAACTTTTTTATATCTTGAGAAGCCATCTAAAGTGAAAAACATCTTTGATCCTATAACACTTTGCAATAGGTTATCCATATTAGGTAGGGGATAATTATCTTTTAAATAAGCTTTATTCAAAAAAATTAAATACACATAGAAATGGATGTCACCATTTTTATTTCTCACATGGACTAAATTTTTAACCCATGATGAATACCTAATAGGGTGAATTTTAAAACCATCCCTCAACTTCTTTGACTCATCTTGCATGTTAGTATCCAATATGGGATCAATATGTCTCTATTTCTACCTAAAATATTTGCTATTAGGTTGTGATGGGATGACACATTAGAAAAAGTCTTCCCTATATGATTTCAACTTATAATTAGACCATGCTCAACAATCCTAGTACTTTCTTAGTAGTTGCATGTAATCTTACTTATTAGATGCACTTAAGTAAGTACCTAGCCAAACCTTTCTTTGATTCTCATGAGAACCCAAATTACACTCAGTCATGTCCTTTGAAATAAATGATTCTTAAGTCTTGTTTCTATTTGTTCCATCAAAATATACTTCTAAACTTACCAATCATCTAGGGAGCATGTTTGTCTTCAGCTGAAAAATGTCCTTCCCAAATAAGGTTTCCTTTCCATCACAAACCTGAACCATAGATTCTAAGTCTATGAGATGATCATGGAACTTAGCTTCACAATTTAGAAACCTTATAATCTTATCATCATCATCAAATACCTACCAATGATGAACATTAAATGAGAATAAAGGACTAATAAGAATCTCCACCTAATACTAATAATGAGGGCTCATATTTACAATATCAAATTGAACACCTAACCCTATAAGTTTGTCATATTCTTGGTTGAAACTTATATCATGATAATATAGATTTAATACATCAAAGAATTCAATAAAATACCAAAAAATAGTATGATGTTGTTTCAAACTTTTGTTTTTGGTGGTATAAGCATTATAGACTTGCTTAATAACTAGTTCAGAATCACCCTTGACAGTCAGAGTTTTAATTCAATATTCATGGGAAATACCTAAACCAAGTAAAATTTCCTCATACTCAATAGTATTATTAGTGCACTCAAAGGATAACTTAAATGAAGAATTAAAGCACTTAACATTATGGGCATAGAAGATAACTAAAACTCTATTTCCAAGATTGGAGCAAGCCCCATAAAAACACATCCTCCAAACTATTCCTTTGCTATCAGTTCAACATCAAAAGTAGTGGGTTGTTTAACAATGTCAATATTTCCCATAATTCTCAAATCAGCATTTATGTATAACACTTGATTTAGATCATGCTTCATGTCTTCAATGACATGAAACATCTTTGGATCTCTATAAAGTTTGACCATATTACCCTTTAATGGAATGGTGGCATAATACAAGTACATATATACACTTCCATCAATGATAATATCCCATTTACATGACAACAACATCCCCCACTTAGGCAGGTAGTCTAAAACTACCAAATCCATATTTAAATATTTACCTAGATGCATTGCCTACTATACTACCAACCCCTTGACTTATCCAATAACTTGAACTTCTTGTGAGTTCTTGGCATAACACTTTCCAAAGGATTATCACCCCAAGCTCATTTAGGACACCCAATAGAATAACATTACAAGAAACACCATAATCAAACATATAGTTATGAGTAATCAAAGAGTTTATCAAGATAATTATATAAAATGGGTCCACATTCTGCTAATTTTATAATAATGCAATCCCCAAATAGAATTTTAGAACTAGTTAAACAACTTATTCTAATTGTTCATCTTCCTCCAAGGTTATTTGGGTAAATCAATATCATTTTCAGCTAGCTTCTCACCAAATTACAATTATTCAAATGCCCTCTTCCTATGCTCAAGTATTATTAATAATTCAATAAGTGGCATAGTGATTTTCATTTGTCTCAACACTTGGACCATATCAAATAATCTACACTAAAGAAGGGGAGTATTTGGTGTAAGGGTATCAACACCTTCAGATGGAATACAATCACTTAAGGTTTGAAGTGGAGTAAGTTGCAGTGTATTTTCATGCTTAGTAGTAGTCTTCAAAGGTGGATTTTGTTTAGTATAATTCACCTTCTTAGGAATGCTAGATAAAAAGGTACTTTATTATTAGTAGGAGCACCTCTAAGCTTAACAACCTAGGGAAAGGGTGCTAGTTTGGAAGCTTAGGGACTTCTGTAGTTTTCTTAGTTTCCTTGCTTACATCCCCTTCCCTTGGATTTACAAGGGTAGTGACTTGAGGGGTAATATATGGTTTCCTACTTATAAAGTAGTATAATTTTTCTTGGGAAATTACTACATTAATTAGTATATACCTATCCTTAATTGATGGAAATTACCCATCATACTTCTTAATCATCATTGATCTTTAAAAATAAAACTCATGAATGGGAAATTCATCCACTTAAGTCATATTAACATCACAAGCAAATTCACAAGTTGGGATGCATATATTTTGTACATCACTCAAACATTGATCAAAAATGGTATCACTCAAAAATTCCATGGAGATATACATCTTGCTTTGGAGAATATGACAGTTGAAAATCTTAATCTCATCATCAATGACATAGACTTAGGTTCATCTACATATTCATCAATCAGTTTAGTTGTGTCACATGGAGGATGTGGAAGGAAGTACCTATCACACAAATCAATATCAATGTCATAACATACCACATTCACCTTAGAATTTAATGGATTAGGCACTTATTTCCCATCTCTTCCATTTTTATTTATTTCTATTTTTTCACCTCTTGGCATCCTCTTCCCTCTATCATTATCTTAATGGTGGAAAATAGGCTTTCCTTGTGCTTGATTCAAATTTATATCCCTCTCTTGACTGATAGACACTTGAGGGATCCCCTTTTCAACTCTAGCCAATTTGTATGGCACTTATTTGATACTAGAGGCCAAAGTTTTAATAGTCTCCTCAAGATTGGTTGTCTTTATGGACTATGTATTTTCTAAATTGACTAACTTTACATCATCCCACTTGTTCATAGGCTTTCTCACAACCTTTATGTTATTTTTAATTTGGATATCCATAGGTTTTTAGGAGCATTATCCCTCAAGTAGTATGTAGCCTTCTTATCAAAGGCATCACAATAATTTATCAAGCATGTTGTATCACTAGGTCTGATGTTTTTAGGTACCCACATTATATTTTTGTTGAAACATGTATTAAAGTCCTGAACACACTCATTATGGCTCTTATTGATGTTTTAAAATTTATCCAAAAGGAATCTCTAATAAATTCTATCACCATATTGAATTTTAAACACATTTTTTATCTTTTACCATGAATCAATACACCAATGGGGAAGATAGTTGAACCACTCACAAGAAATTCTTCTAGCATATAAAAAACAACTTAATACACATATCCTCATGCTCAACCTCATTATCTTCAATGATATTTTAAAAATCATTCAAGTGTTGATCACCACTCACTACATTGATCCATTCTAACTTTATAAGGTGGTTATTTGCTTCATTCAGGACTTAATTTGGATAACCTTCCATGTCCTCAAAATTGATAAGTCTGAATCTAAGAATATAGAATGCAGGATGTTCATTCTCATCTAGGTCCATATGCATCATAATTGGTTCAATGGGGGGTTCATAAACCAATGGAAAAGTGATGTGAGGGGGTGAATGAGGTGGATTTTATGGTTCACACCTGGGAGGGATTCAGTTGATTGAGAAGGAGTTGGATAATAAATTGGACTATAAGTTTCAAATTTAATAGGAAAGATATGATAGTCATCAATAATGGGGATCTCAATATAATGTTTAATATTATCATAATCTTGATAGTCTAACAAATATTTTTTAGCTACACTATGCTCTTCAATAGGTCTCCAAACTTGTCTCCTTCATCTTTGATACAAACTTAGGGGTGGCACAAGTTATTTGGATGAGTCACCTTTCAAGGATGATCTCAATCCTTCCATCTTTGAAAATAATAAAATACTCAAATCTTAAGGTTAACAAATATATTCAAACTAGACACTAATATTCCTTGAAACCAAATGATAAGATTGGAGTCACTTCTAGAATAAAATTTCTAGGATATAAAAGTTGACAAACTATTGTGATACATGGTAAAATTAAAATTTTTGAAGCTTAATGATATAGAAATAAAAGACACTAAATTTTTTAGAATATGTTCAAAATGGGAGAAAACACCTTTTAACATGAAATTTTAACAACTTTTTTCAATAAACTCAGTAGAAGTCAAATTGTCAAATATCTTAATTCCTAACACATCTCAAGTCAAGTGTTGTGGTGTTGATGGCCAAGATAGTCCAAATGTATCAAGTAACAATAGAGAAATTCATAACATTAAATACTTACAACTCTCTACAAAATTCCTTGACAATATGGGTGATAAGTATTTTTTTGTCCTAGGCAACAATTCTAGAATCATGTTGGTTCCTAGTTGTAAACCTCTTATGCTCGACCTTGAACACTAAAAAAAATGGTAAACAAAGATGAAAAACCCAATGATATGTCATTGTATCTAGGGAAGGGTTTGGCATCTAGAATGGACTGAATAGAGAAAATGACTGAGAGGCACCTACAAAGGGTATGGTCATTTCCCTACTACTTTTGGCTCTACCTAAACCAAGGAGAGGACCTATAGTGTAGCTTGCTCACATGGAGAGATTATGAAATTCAACCTCCATGGGGATTATTTCCAAAAGAGAACACAAATATAACCATAACAAAACCAAACTCACTCACTCCACCCAGGAAGGGTTCTCACATGGAATGAGCAAATGCTCTACATGAAATATAAGCTACTAAAGATAGATATAAGAGTGTTTAAAACCTTCATCCTAAATAATTATCAATATCAAAGTTGAATGAAATATTACAATGCTAAGATTTAAATAACATAAGATTCAAAAACATGTTATATAAACAAAATCTTATGCATTTGTAAGTAAATAACACTTAAGAAATGTAACAAGGATTTTATCATTTATAGGGTATGATAGGGTAGGATAGTTTGTTATTTATAAAGAAGGGAATGGTGGTTTGCTAGATATTTTTCAAATAGTAGGGTATCTTGTAATATTCATGACATTATCCTTTGAAAAGATGTAGAAAAGAATCAAATGCAAGCTAATGGTAACTACCAAATGATCCCTAAAACCTTAGAGAATATACTATAACTAAAATTTTAGAACACTTTTCCTTATCAAATACATAGACCCAGGGTGCCCTAAAAGGTTATTCAATAACATACTTATAATTTAAACTATATAAAGGAATTTATAACCTGGATCCATGCTCAAAATGACAACCAATAATAAACATAAACCCAAATATCCAATAAACAAAACTTATAAAACATATTATTTCACTCCATCAACATAAAATAACAAAGAACCACAAGCATTTTCATTAACTTGAAAATAAACCTTACATACATTAGTTTTTATAAATGTTACCAAGGGAACAAGCATGGTGAGTTTCCTCTTTTGACAAGGGAGACATAAACATGTTTTGAAATCTTGTTAATGGCTATACAACAAAACCACCTTAGTAAGAGAGAATATATCTACACATAACAATGGATCCTAAAACATTGAAGATTTTGGACTTGGAGAGAAAAACCAAAAGAAAAAACAACCACCAACACAATGACCAACCTCTTAAATAGAAGAGAATCCCTCTATTTATACATTTTTCACTATTCATTTCAAATTTGGGAGTGAGGGTTATAACTTGCAATTTCCAAATTCCCACCAATATGTTTGTAGTTGGAATAAATCCTTTACCACACCTAGAATCTTCATGTAAAAACAAGGAAAATCATTATTATAAATACCTCTACAAGAAATGATGAATACTTGAAGCAAATATTTTGATTTATTGGTTGGAAATTCATTTCATATGAGATGGAAGGAGGATATTCATGATGGAATCCAAAACAACTTTATATTAATGTGTAACTACTTGAGGATCCACTTGCCCACTTGATTTGACAACTTGAAACTTCTAGAAAACTTAACTCCCCCTCATGCATGTCATGGAATAAATTACTCTTGCAATGATGGCTTTGGAATATTTTAGATCCATGACAACTTAAATGATCTTCTTTAGATCTTCCTAGCTTGATCTTGAAAAACCTATAATATCTCTCCTATTGGAGGTGCTTAAATGAGCAAAACTAGAGAAAATTCAATACCTAGGTTTACTTGACTCCTTTACCCTTTTCCCTCTAACTTGAATTTTCACATTTTATATTTTTCACCTTTAACCCTTGTAAATTTTGAAATTTTCACATATTTTTAGTTTTAGAGTTTCCTTCACATTATCTCCTTTTTAATGCATAAATGCATTAATTTCAACATTTGACCTATTTGGGTAAATCTTGCTAGCAAAAACATTCCCCCATCATCAGATACTTTAGAAATATGTGGGAAGTTATTCATTGAAACTATTGTTGTTTTAATTTTTTCACCTATCGTAACCATTTCTCCATCAACTAGACCCTTTTTTGGATTATTCTCTTTACTAGATGTTGATGATAGAATTGTTTTGGATGTTTCTGATGTTTTCCTAATTTCCTCACCAATTCTACTATAGTATTCATTTGGAATACTAGTAGATGATGTATCTCCATCCTCACCTTCTGTGAACCATCTTTAACTTCATTGATCTACCAAGACTCAGTATTAACCTCTGGCACAATAATGACATGAGAAGCATCTATCTTCACTTTTATTTTCCCATCATTTGTATCATGTTTATCACACATAATATTAGAAGACACTCTAATTTTTTGAATGATCGCGTCCTCAATTTTCCCACCATTACCACTTGGAGTAGGACTTCATCTAGTATTGAAAAGTTTAACTATCAATCTATGACCATTTGTATTATCTTTGTGGTTATTTTCTATTACCTTATGACCAAACTACAACATCTTCTCACATGTATTTTTTCCCCATACAATTACCTTCCTTCATTTTTTTCCATCTGATTATCCCTCCATGGATCACCATAGACTGTTGATCTTTGGATTATTTGAATCCAAAACTATTTCTTAAATTTGACATCTACACACCCATCATTTGGCATCCACATGATTATCATTGATGTCCACATGACCATAAAATCTAAGCCCCAATGGATAATTTATGAGTTTATATTTGACATCTATGTGACCATAACTTGATGTCTATGTGATTGTTATTGATGTCTACATGAACATCAAATTTAAGCCCTAATGGATAATTATGAAGTTTAAACTTGATGTTTATATGAACATAATTTGACATCTGCATGACTATCATTGACATCCATGTAATCATTAAATTTAAGCTCCAATGGATAATTACCAAGTTTAAATTTGATATCTACATGACTGTCAATGATATCCCCATGACTATCACACTACTTGTTTAACTTTAAAGTCTTGTATCCTGAGATAGAAAAAGCATGAAGGAACCAAATTTGTAGGAAATGTTCATGGCATATATAATATTGATTCTATGTGATCCTTCAACCATGATATGATTTATAGGCAAAATTATAAAATTGATAAGTAAACTGACTAGTCCATTTCTACATTTTATTTGATCTCTATTGAAAATTCCACCCTTGTGTCATGTCATTGATCTACTAGATGTACAATAGAATAAAAACCATTGATTTTATTGGTTATCCAAGATTTAAACACTTTTACTCTTCACATTATTTCAAATATTCTTTGATTTATTGACCCTTATTTTCCATTGGATCATCAGACATCCCACAGGTGACACTTATCACTCTCACAGGGCTCTTGGAAATTTTGATAGTTTAACATTTTTCATGTGAGATTCGATCATCTCTACTTGGGTGAACATGCATTATTAGATTATGATCCATAAGGTTGGTTGTGATTGGCTCAATATTATCACAAAAATGACTAATTCAGAGTGCAATAAATAAAGACCTGAATACAAAGACTTAGTCTATGGTTTTTGGGTGCATAAATAAATACAACATAGGTTTTAGGATAGGAATTTGAGATTGGTTTACAAAAAATGGACCAAAAATTATTTATATGATGCTAATAGATAAAAAATTTGATATCTTCTTTATATTTTCCTAGCTTGATCTTGAAAAACCTATAATATCTCTCCTATTGGAGGTGCTTAGATGAACAAAACTAGAGAAAATTCAATACCTAGGTTTACTTGACTCCTTTACCCTTTTCCCTCTAACTTGAACTTTCACATTTTGTATTTTTCACCTTTAACCCTTGTAAACTTTGAAATTTTCACATATTTTTAGTTTTAGAGTTTCCTTCACATTATCTCCTTTTTAATGCATAAATGCATTAATTTTAACATTTGACCTATTTGGGTAAATCTTGCTAGTAAAAGTATTCCCCCATCATCAGATACTTTAGAAATATGTGGGAATTTATTCATTTAAACTATTGTTGTTTGAATTATTTCACCTATTGTAACCATTTCTCCATCAACTAGACCACTTTTTTGATTATTCTCTTTACTAGATGTTGATGATAGAATTGTTTTGGATGTTTCTTATGTATGTCCATCCTCACCAATTCTACTATAGTATTCATTTGGAATACCAGTAGATGATGTATCTCCATCCTCACCATTTGTGAACCATCTTTAACTTCATTGATCTACCAAGACACAGTATTAACCTCTGGCACAATAATGACATGAGAGGCATCTATCTTCCCTTTTATTTTCCCATCACTTGTATCATGTTAATCACACATAACAGTAGAAGACACTCTACTTTTTTGAATGATCGCATCCTCAATTTTCCCACCATTACCACTTGGAGTAGGACTTCATCTAGTATTGAAAAGTTTAACTATCAATCTATGACCATTTGTATTATCTTTGTGGTTATTTTCTATTACCTTATGACCAAACTACAACATCTTCTCAAGTGTATTTTTTCCCCATACAATTACCTTCATTTTTTTCCATTTGATTATCCCTCCATGGATCACTATAGACTATTTATCTTTGGATTATTTGAATCCAAAACTATTTCTTAAATTTGACATCTACGCACCCATCATTTGACATCCACATGATTATCACTGATGTCCACATGACCATAAAATTTAAGCCCCAATGTATAATTTATGAGCTTATATTTGACATCTGTGTGACCATAATTTGATGTCTATGTGATTGTTATTGATGTCTACATGAACATCAAATTTAAGCCCTAATGGATAATTATCAAGTTTAAACTTGATGTTTATATGACCATAATTTGACATCTTCATGACTATCATTGACATCCATGTGATCACTAAATTAAAGCTCCAATGGATAATTACCAAGTTTAAATTTGATATCTACAAGGATGTCAATGATATCCCCATGACTATCACACTATTTGTTTAACTTTAAAGTCTTGCATCCTGAGATAGACAAAGCATGAAGGAACCAAATTTGTAGGAAATGTTCATGGCATATATAATATTGATTATATGTGATCCTTCAAGCATGATATGATTTCTAGGTAAACTTATAAAATTCATAAGTAAATTGACTAGTCCATTTCTACATTTTATTTGATCTCTATTGAAAATTCCACCCTTGTCTCATGTCATTGATCTACTAGATGTACAATAAACTAAAAACCATTGATTTTATTGGTTAGCCAAGATTTCAAAACTTATCCTCTTCACATTATTTCAAATATCATTTGATTTATTGACCCTTATTTTCCATTAGATCATCAGACATCCCACAGGTGACACTTATCACTCTCACAGGGCTCTTGGAAATTTTTATAGTTTAACATTTTTCATGTGAGATTCGATCATCTCTACTTGGGTGAACATGTATTGTTAGATTATGAACCATAAGGTTGGTTGTAATTAGCTCAATATTATAACAAAAATGACTAAGTCAGAGTTCAATAAATAAAGACATGAATATAAAGACTTAGTCTATGGTTTTTAGGTGAATAAATAAATACAACATAGGTTTTAGGATAGGAATTTGAGATCAGTTTACAACAAATGGACCAAACATTATTTAGATGATGCTAATAGATAAAAAATTTGATATCTTCTTTAGATTTTCCTAGCTTGATCTAGAAAAACCTATAATATCTCTCCTATTGGAGGTGTTTAGATGAGCAGAACTAGAGAAAATTCAATACCTAGGTTTCCTTGACTCCTTTACCCTTTTTCCCTCTAACTTGAATTTTCACATTTTATATTTTTAACCTTTAACCCTTGTAAACTTTGAAATTTTCACATATTTTTAGTTTTAGAGTTTCCTTCACATTATCTCCTTTTTAATGCGTAAATGCATTAATTTCAACATTTGACCTATTTGGGTAAATCTTGTTAGCAAAAGCATTCCCCAATCATCAAATACTTTAGAAATATGTGGGAAGTTATTCATTAAAACTATTTTTATTTGAATTTTTTCACCTATCGTAACCATTTCTCCATCAACTAGACCCTTTTTTGGATTATTCTCTTTACTAAATGTTGATGATAGAATTGTTTTGGATGTTTCTGATGTTTTCTCAATTTCCTCACCAATTCTACTATAGTATTCATTTGGAATACCAGTAGATGATGTATCTCCATCCCCACATTTTGTGAACCATATTTAACTTCATTGATCTACCATGACTCATTTTTAACCTCTGGCACAATAATGACTTGAGAATCATCTATCTTCACTTTTATTTTCCCATCACTTGTATCATGTTAATCACACATAATAGCAGAAGACACTCTAATTTTTGGAATAATCATGTCCTCAATTATCCCACGATTACCACTTGGAGTAAGACTTCATCTAGTATTGAAATGTTTAACTATCAATCTATGACCATTTGTATTATCTTTGTGGTTATTTTATATTACCTTATGACCAAACTACAACATCTTCTCACATGTATTTTTTCCCCATACAATTACCTTCCTTCATTTTTTCCATATGATTATCCCTCCATGGATCACCATAGACTATTGATCTTTAGATTATTTGAATCCAAAACTATTTCTTAAATTTGACATCTATGCACCCATCATTTGACATCCATATGATTATCACTGATGTCCACATGACCATAAAATTTAATCCCCAATGTATAATTTATGAGCTTATATTTGACATCCGTGTGACCATAATTTGATGTCTATGTGATTGTTATTGATGTCTACATGAACATCAAATGTAATCCCTAATGGATAATTATCAAGTTTAAACTTGATGTTTATATGACCATAATTTGACATCTGCATGACTATCATTGACATCCATGTGATCATTAAATTTAAGCTCCAATGGATAATTACCAAGTTTAAATTTGATATCTACATGACTGTCAATGATATCCCCATGACTATCACACTACTTGTTTAACTTTAAAGTCTTGCATCCTGAGATAGGAAAAGCATGAAGGAACCAAATTTGTAGGAAATGTTCATGGCATATATAATATTGATTCTATGTGATCCTTAAACCATTATATGATTTCTAGGAAAACTTATAAAATTCATAAGTAAATTGACTAGTCCATTTCTACATTTTATTTGATCTCTATTGAAAATTTCACCCTTGTCTCATGTCATTGATTTACTAGATGTACAATAGACTAAAAACCATTGATTTTATTGGTTAGCCAAGATTTAAAAACTTGTCCTCTTCACATTCTTTCAAATATTCTTTGATTTATTGACCCTTATTTTCCATTGGATCATCAGACATCCCACAGGTGACACTTATCACTCTCACAGGGTTCTTGGAAATTTTGATAGTTTAACATTTCTCATGTGATATTTGATCATCTCTACTTGGGTGAACATGCATTGTTAGATTATGAACCATAAGGTTGGTTGTGATTGGTTCAATATTATCACAAAAATGACTAAGTCAGAGTTTAATAAATAAAGACCTAAATACAAAGACTTAGTCTATGGTTTTTGGGTGCATAGATAAATACAACATAGGTTTTAGGATAGGAATTTGAGATCAGTTTACAAAAAATGGACCAAACATTATTTAGATGATGCTAATAGATAAAAAAAGGTCCAAGGGCCACAAGAAATAAAAGGGACCAAAAATGAATTTTAGACTAGGGTTTGGTCATGTTAATAAACATTACTAAACCTTAGTAATAATTATTAATAAGTCAATGTCATATTTAAAATGTTCCCACTTAAATTTAATCTCACCAAATTTTATTTTAAATCAAAGGGTCTAAGCTAGGGCAATTGGGACAAAAGACCTTAAAGTTTTCAGACTTGAATTCAACTTGGTTTTTAATAGACCAAAGGCTAGTAAAGATAAAATTAATAGGATATTTGACCTCTAATAAACACCTGAAAATAGGAAGTGGGCTAGACAAACTAGGAATATATTCTTAACAAAATTTCAATTACTTGAGTGCAATTTTGGGTGCTAACACTAGCTCTCACCTAGGGATGTATACCCATTGTGGGTATATAAAGAACCCCTAAATGTAAGATCAGGTGGCAATCCATTGGGTCATAAAGTCAACACTTAGTCAATCTATAACAATAGAGACTCATGAAGGCTCAACAAAACATGGTAAAATGATAAAAATAGATTAGGAGGATCTAAAGATGAACATAGGAAATAACTATAAAAACAAGGCCCAAAGCAAAGGAGAAATAGAAACAACAAAATAACAAGACTATAAAATATAAAATTATGTACATAGTTGTGGACTTAATTTAGAAAGTGCTTTAGATGTATGCCATTAACTAATAGCTCCAATATTTCACCATCTAAGTCTCTCAAGAATAAAGTGCATTTCCTAATCTGGTAGTTAATAGAATAGGGACCCATCCAAAAGGCATCAAATTTTCTATTCTTGCCTTTCTTCTCATGCCCATTGTCCCAATGTATAACTAGATCACCTACTTAGAAGGTTCTTGGAGTGAGCCTCCTATAAAATATATTCTTTATCTTTTCCTTGAACTTGAGGTGTCTTTCATAAGCTTGTCTTCTAATTTCATCAAGCTCAAAAATTTGGTTCATCTTATTTTAATAGTTGTTTATTTTCTCATCATCTTCTAGTTGATACATGATCTTATAGGTTTGCAACTTTAAATTCATAAGCAAAACTGCTTGAACTCAATAAACAAGCTCAAAAGGGCTTTTACCTATAACTCTATTGGGCATGATCCTATCATCCTAAAAAGTAAATTTTATCTATTCACGCCACTTATTATTTTCTTCCAATGTTTGTCTAATGATTTTGAGCAAGTTCTTGTTATTGAATTCTACTTACACATTCCCCTGAGTGTTGTAATTAGAAGCATAGGTCAACTCAATCCCATAATCTTTTCACAATGCCATTAAAGTTTTAGCTTTAAAATCATGGAATTATTAGTAATAACTTTGATAGGCATACCAAATCTACAAATAATTTTATTTAGCAAAAAATCCATAACCACATGGTGTGTAGATTTCTTTGTAGGGACCAATTCAACCCATTTAGTGAAGTAATCAGTTACAATTAGTATCTATTTACGTCCAACATTTGATGAATCAATAATTTATCTAATGAAATCCATTCCCAATTATCTAAATGGGCCTTCAATCATCATAGGTTACAAGGGAGGGGAACCAGAAGAATTCATCCTCCCAATAAAGCACTGACATTTCTTGCACTTTATAACTTTTTGAAAAACATCTTTAAACAATAATGGCCACCAATAACCAGCTCTTAGAATTTTATGAGCTATAAATTTAGGTGCAAAATGGACACCACATACTCCAATATGGAAGTCTTCAATTAGGTCAATAGTTTGCTCTTCTCCCATGCATCTCAAGAGAGCCCCATCTATATTCTTCCATGCAAGTCCATTTTTATTCAAGAGGTATTTTTGGAAAAAAATCTTAATAATCCTCCTTTGATTCTTGTCCAAGTTAGGGGATAATTCAAAATTTTCAAGTAATAGACAATATCCTTATACCATGAAGACATGTGAAATTTCCTCAAAGAATCATCAACATTGAGAGCATCAGTTTTTACCTTAATGGCTTAAAAATTAGTCTCAGTCATGAGATTGGCTACACCCATCCCTCACACTAAATTGGTGGTTTGAATATCCATGTCATACTTTTGAAAATTGTTGACCCACCTACATCTATTATTGGACACTTTAGTTTGATTCAAGATGTCCTTTACCATGGTATGTGGGACATAAGAAACAATCTTTGAACTTAGAATATAAGGTCTAAATGCTTTAACAACCTTCAAGAGAGCAAAGTCTTATTTTTCAATGATGGTGTAATTCAACTCAGCATCTTGCATACCTTTGTTAAATAAAGCTATTAGATGCTCATGACCATATTTATTCTTTTGTAATAAGATGACAACAATAGTATTATATGATGCAAAAGAGAATATTTTAAATGGCTTAGTGTAATTAGGGCTAGCCAAAATAGGGGTAGACTTTAAATATCTTTTTATTTCATTGAATGCTTTCATGGACTTTTCCTCCCATTTTATGGTTTTGTCCTTCTTCATCATGGAAGTAATAGGTAGAGTGATCTATATAAAGTTGGACAAAAACCTCCCTATGAAATTAATTTGTCCAAAGAAGGACTGAGTTCCCTTATTAGATTATAGGATATACACTTTATCAATGGCCTCAACCCTTTCAAGGTTGATCATGACACCATCTTTGGACACTATATATCCCAAAAACATATCTTTTTATACTCTAAAGTGACATTTATTAGGATTAAGTGAAAATTCAAACTCCCTAAATCTAATCAATACTTTTTCTAAATGTTCTAAATGTTCTTCTCTATTCTTGGAGTACACAATAATGTTATCCTGATACACAATTATAAAATTATTAGTCACCCCTATAAAATCAACATCCATAGCTTTCCAAAATGATGCACCATCATTCATTAACCCAAAAGGCATCTTTATATATATATATATACACACACACACACACACACACACACACACACACACACACACACACACATTCCCCAAGGCATTGTAAATGAAGTCTTGGGTCTCTTAGATTTCTTCATCGCAACCTGGTTATATACTAAGAAACCATCTAAAGTGGATAAAATCTTTGATCCTATAACACTTTGCAATAGGTTATCCATATTTGGCATGGGATAATTATCTTTTAAATAATTTTTATTCAAAAATTTTAAAACCAAACACAAGTGGATGTCACCATTTTTATTTCTTATAGGGACTATATTTTCAACCCATGATGACTACTTGATGGGTTTAATGATACCACCAACCCTTGGCTTCTTTAACTCATCCTACATCTTAGTGGCCAAGATGGAGTTAATAGGTCTCTATTTCTACCTAAAAGGCTTACTATCAGGCTATAATGGGATGACACGGTAGAACATGTCTTCCATATACATTTTCAACTTAGAATAAGACCATGCTAAATAATACTAGTGCTTTTTTAGCATTTAAATGTAAGCTTCATTTTTAGTTGCACTTAATCAAGTACCCAACCAAACCTTTCTTGGATTCTCATGAGAACCCAAATTACACTCAATCATGTCCTTGTGAATAAATGAGGCCCGAGTCTTTATTTTATCCACTCCATTAAAATATGTTTCTAAACTTTCCAATCCTCGAGGGAGCATGTTTGTCTTTAGCTAAATAATGTCCTTCCCAAACAAGGTTTCCTTTCCATCACAAACTTGAACCATGGATTTCAAGTCTATGAGATGATCATGAAACTTATCTTCACAATATAGAAACATTTTGATCTAATCATCATCATCATCAAACACCTACCAATGATGAACATTGTTTAGGATTGAAGGCCTAACAAGCACCTCCACCTAATATTAACAATGATGGCTCATATTTGTAATATCAAATTGAGCATCTAACCCTGTAAGTCTATTGGATTTTTGGTTGAAACTTATATCATGATAAAAAGATTGAATGCATCAAATAATTCAAAAAAATCATAAACAACATTCAGATACTATTTCAACCTTTTATTATTAGTGGCATAAGCATTGTGGATTTGCTTAACCACTAGCTCAGAATCACCCTTGACAATCAAACTTTTAACTCAATGTTCATGGGAAATCTATAAACCAAGAAAAAGTGCCTCATACTTAGTATTATTATTATTGCACTCAAAGGATAGCTTAAAATAAACCTTGAAGCACTTAACATTAGGGGCATAGAAGACAACCTTAGCTCCATTTCCAAGATCAGATCAAGCCCCATTAAAGCACATCCTCCAAAATGCTCCTTCAGTATCAGGTTTAACATCAAGAGTAGTAGGATATTAAATAATGTCAATATTTCCCACAAAGCTTCTTAAATCAACACATGTATATATAACTGCATTTAAACCATGCTCCAAATTTTCAATGACATGCATCATCTTCATCTCTCTACAAAGTTTGACCTCTTATCTTCCAATGGAATTGTGGCTTAAGACAAGTCCATTTATACACTTCCACCCATGCTAGCATCCCATTTACATGACACCAAAATCCCCCACTTAGGTAGGTAGTCTACAACTAACATGTCCATATTCAAATACTTACTTGGATGCACTACCAATTATACTACCAACCCCTTGACTTGTCCAACAATTGGAACTTCTCTTGAGTCCATGGCATAACACTTTCCAAAGGATGATGTAATCTTCACCCTGAGCTCATTTAGGATACCCAATGGCATCAAATTATGAGAAGCACTAGAATCAAACATATAATTGTGAATAATCAAACCATTGATCAAGAGATTTATATAAAATGGGTTCATGTTCAATTGAATTTACACTAATGTAGTCCCCAAATAGACTTTCAGACCTAGTTCAACAACTTTTTTTAATTATTCATCTTCCTTTGGGGATGTTTGGGGTAAATCAATTTCATTTGAAGCTAACTTATCACCAAATTTCAAGTATTCAAATTCCCTCTTCTTATGCTTAGGTATTCTTAATAATTTAACAAGTGGCATAATGATTTTTAGTTAGTTCAACACTTGGACCATATCACATATACTATACTGAGTAAGGTGAGTATTTGGTGGAAGGGTAACAACACCTAAAAATGGAATATAATTACTTAAGGTTTAAAATATATTAAATTGGGGTGAATTTTCATGATTAGGAATAGTCTTCAAAGGTGGATTTTGTTTAGAATCATTAACCCTCTTAGGAATTCTAGATAACAAAGGTAATTTATTCTTAGTAGGATCAGCTCTAGGATTACAAACCTAGAAATGGTCACTAGTTTGGAATCATTAGGGACTATTGTAATTTTATTAGCTTATTTGCTTACATACCCTACCCTTAGATTTATAGGGGTAATGACTTGATGGGAAGTATTTGGCTACCTACTTCTTAAGTAGTATTATTTCTATTGGGAAACTACTACAATTAGAAACTATTATCCTCAACTGATGGAATTCCCCCATCATACTTCTTCATCATCATTGATATTAAAAAATCAAAATCATGAATCATGAGAAAATTCACAAGTTGGGATGCATACCTTTTGTACTATACTACAAATTTGATCAATAATGGTAGTACTCACCAATTCTATGGAGGTAGACATCTTGCTTTGAAGACTCTAATAATTTAACATTATAATATCATCATTAAATGACAGACTTAGGTTCATTTTCATCTTCATGAATTAGTTCAATTGTATGAAATGGAGGATGTGGAAGGAATCACTTGTCACACCAATGAATATCAATGGCACAAACCACCAAAATTCACCTTGGCATTTAATGGATTATGCACTTCTTTCCTAGTCCCTCTATTGTGATTTCTTTCTATTTTTTCATCTCATGCAAGCATATTCCCTCTATCATTATCTCAATGGTGGAAAGCAGGCCTTCCTTATGTTTGATTCAGATTTGGATCCCTCTCTTGACTGGTAGACACATAAGGGATACCATTTTTAGCTCTATCCAATTTGTCTGATATTTATTTGACAACAGAGGCCAAACTTTTAACAATCTCCTCAAGGTTGGTTGTCTTTATGGACTATGTCTTTTTTGAGTTTTCCAACTTTACATCAGCCTACTTGTTCATGGGCTTTCCCATAACCTTTATGTTATTTTTAATTTGTATATCCATATCTATTTCCAACCATAGGTTTGTGGGAGCATTGTCCCTCAATTAGTATGCAACCTTATTGTCAAAGGCATCACAATACTTTATCAAGCATGTTATATCACTAGGCTTGATGTTTTTAGGTAGCCACATCATAGTTTTGTTTAACCATGTATTATAATCCTGAACACACTCATTGGGGTTCTTCTTGATGTTTTAAAATTTAGTTAAAAGGAATCTCTAATCAATTCTATCACCATATTAAATTCTAAACACATTCTTCATATCTTCCCATAAATTAATACACTTACATGGAATAGAGTTGAACCACTCATGAGCATCTTCTTCCAGTGCATGAACAAACAGATTAATGGACACATCCTCATGCTCAACCTCATAATCTTTAATGATATTATGAAAAACCTTCAAGTTTTTATCACCACTTATTATATTTTTCCCTTATAATTTTATAAGGTAGTTCCTTACTTCATTTGGGATTTCATTTGGATAACATTCCATGTCCTCAAAATTGATAGGTATGAATCTAGGAATGCAGAATGTAAGACGTTCATTATAATTGAGGTCCCTATGCCTCATTATTGGTTCAATGGGGGGTTTAATAAATAATGGTAGAGGGATATGAGGGGGTGAATGAGGTGGACTTTGTGGTTTACACTTGGAAGGGGAATCAACTAGTTGAGAAGGAGTTGGATAATAAATTGGACTATAAGTTTAAAAGTTGCTAAGAAAGCTATGATAGAATAATGGGGATCTCAAAAAAATGTTCAATATTATCAAAATATTGATATTCTAAGTAATCTTTTACAAGTAAATTATGCTCTTTAGTGGGCCTCCAAATTTGTCTCATTCATATTTGATGTGATCTTAGGGGTGGGATAAGTTCTTAGGATGAGTCACCTTTGAAGGATGATCTCAATCATTCTATCTTTGAAAATATGAAAATACTCAAAGGTAAAGGTTAATAAATATATTCAAACTAGGCATTGATCTTCCTTGAAACCAAATGATAATATTAGAGTCACCACTTAAATCAAACTTCTAGGATATAATAATTGACAAACTATTGTGATACATGCTGAAATTAAACTTGCTAAAGCTTAATGATATATAAACCAAAGATAGTAAAATTTTTAGAATATTTTTAAAAGGGGAGAAATAACCTTTCAACATGAATTTTTTACAACTTTTTATAATAAACTTAGCATAAGTAAAATTATAAAATATATCAATTCTTAACACGTCCCTAGTAGAGTGTTGCTATGTTGATGGCCAAGATAGTCCAAATGTACAGTAGAGAAATTCATAGCATGAAATACTTACAACTCTCTATAAGAGTCCCTAACAACGTGGGTCATAAGAATTTATATGTCCTCAGTAATGGTTCTAGAATCATGCTGGCTACTAGTTGTACACCTCTCACACTTGGCCTTTCACACTAATAAAAAGGCAAAAAAGGATGAAAACCCAATGATATATCATTGTATCTAGGGAAAGGTTTGGCATCCAAAATAGACCAAATAGATAAAATGACTAAGAAACACCTACAAAGGGTATGGTCAGCTCCCTACTACTTTTGGCTCTACCTCAACCAAGGTGAGAGGACCTATGGAGTAGCTTTCTCACATGGAGATGTTATATAGTTCAACTTCCATGACAATCATTGGCACAAGGGAACAAAAATATAAATAGAACACAACCAAACTTGCTCACTCCACCTAGGAAGGGTTGTCACATAGAATGAGGAAATGCTCTAGGCCAAATACAAGCTACTAAAGATAGATATAAGAGTGCTTAAAACCTTCATCCTAAAGAATTATCAATATTAGGGTTAAATGAAATATTGCATTGCTAATATTTAAAGAACACAAGATCCAAATACATGTTATACTAACAAGATATTATGTATTTTTAGGTAAATAACACTTGTGATATGCAACAAGGATTGTATCTTTTGTAGGGTAGGATAAACTAGGATAGTTTGTCAATTATAAAGAGGAAGAACATGGTGGTGTGCTAGATAATTTTAAAACAATAGGGTATCTTGAAATATTCATGACTTTATCCTTTACAAAGATGTAGAAAAGACTCAAATGCAAGCTAATGGGAACTACTGAATGATCCCTAAAACCCCAAAGCATATACTACAACTAAATTTTTAGAACACTTTTCCATGTCAAATCCATAGACCTATGGTGCCCAAAAAGGTCATTCAACAACATACTTCCAAGTTAAAATATAGAAATGAATTTATAACCTAGATCCATGCTAAAAATCACAACCAATAATGAACATAAAACCAAATATACAATCAATAGAAATTATAAAACATATTACTACACTCCCTCAATAAGAAATAGTAAAGAACCACAAACATTTTCATTAACTTGAAAAGAAACCTTACATACAACATTTTCTCAAAATGATACCAAGGGGACAAGCATGGTGAGTTTGCTCTTTTGACAAGGGAGACATAAACATGTTCTCAAAGCTTGTTAATGGATATACAGTTGTAACCACCTTAGCAAGAGAGACAATATCTACACATAATAATGGATCCTAAAAATTTGAAGATCTTGGACTTGGACCAAAAAAAAAGAAAAAATAACCACCACATAATTACCAACCTCTTGAATAGAGGATAAGCCCTCTATTTATACATTTTGCACCATTCATTTCAAATCTGAGAGTGAGGGTTACAACCTACAATTGCCAAATTCTTTCCAAAATACTCGTAGTTGGAACAATTTTTTTACCACACCTAGAATCTTCATGTAACTATAAATAAAATAATTATTACAACTACCTCTACAAGAAATGATGAAGACACGAAGTAAATGTTTTGATTTCTTGGATAGAATTCCTCTCATATAAGCTGGAAGGAGGATATTTGTGATGGAGGCCAGAAAACATTTATCTTCATGTGTAACTAACTGAGGAGCCCCTTGCTCACTTGCTTCGACTAATAGAAACATCTAGACAACTACCTTCCCCCTCATGCATGCCATAGATTAAATTTATCTTATAATGATGGCTTTAGAATATTTTAGATCTATACCCATATAAAATATGAAAATTGGTAATTTGAGTGTGGCTAATGACACCCAACCCATAGGTCCCTATTTCTTACTTTCATGACCCTCATAGGCTTCTTTTCACTAATTCCTAGTCATATGTGGTCTTCTAGACCTAACCCTAGTTCAACTAGATTGCTCTTTCCATGAAAAATCAATCCCTTTAGGCCCCATTAGCTCAAGACAATAGTGTCACACTTGGAATATAACACTAGTTCCACTCCTATCCACTTTTAGTAATTTTGTCCAAGTGCATTTTTAGCCCCAATGGTCAGTTTCTTCCAATTCCCCATCCTTTTCCTTATCGACCTAATGCGAGCACATTCAACTGATGACCAATAGATCCCTATAAAATCCTATTCAAATATCATTTGGAAGGGGTTGGTAATAATCACTAAAAAAAAGTATACAAGCAAGACTACTCAGTCAATATTCCCTATTCTCTACATATAACTAGCCAATATACTTACAAGCTTATCCAAATCCTTACACGAATCCCTAACCACCTAAATCACATCCAATATAGTAAATTTTATCTTCATACACACTATTGCATAAAACACATCAAGTGGGAAAACTACATATGGCTTTATACCTCTTTGGATTATTGGTATGTAAGCTCTATAGACTTCTAGTTATCAAAACTTCATAGATAAGGTCACATAGACATAGCAAACAAAACCTAAAAAGCTTAGATCTCCTAGATAAAAGTGGTAGAGGTGGACTATAGTGCTGGTACCACTCCTATCCACTTTTCATGCTCCTATCTAATCATAAAACTAAGGTTAGATATTGGTTTATGATAGTTTCCAAATCTTTCATAATAAATCTGAGGCCCTATCTCAGCCATATTAGTTAGTTTTTAACTAAGTCTTATTTTGTACCTCTTATTACTATTTTTAGAAAGGTCAAAATTGTAAGCTAATTTACAAAAATCAATAGCTTAATTATTGCATATTTATTTATTGATTTTACTACTCATAACCTTTAACTAAACTAGGAATAATACACCAATATTCCCAGATAGGTTAAATAATTTCATGAACTCGACTTACTTTGTTTGCACATAAAATCCCTAGAAACCCTAGGGTAACTTTTCTTACTAATTTTTCCTATACTTTTATGATTTTTACCCACATAATAAAACCATAAATTATCATTAAATTTTAAAAATTTGTAGTAATTTTAAATTAATTTTCTTTCAAACCCTAGTTTCTTATACAAGGTTCTAATATTTTCCCAATAATTTTCTAATATTTTTTTTATTTTTTACTAGTATATGAAAATTAGAAATTAACTTCAAATTTCAAAATTCAATAGTAATTTTCAAAAACATTTATTTTTCAGAACCTTAGTTACATATACTAGGTCTCATTCAATCACAAATTTTCTAATAAATTTCTAATTTTTTACTAGCATATTTAAATCAAAAATTCACTTTAAATCCAAAAATTTTATAGTAATTTTCAAAATAATCATTTTTCAAACCCTACTTGCATACACTAGGTCCTATTACTTTTGAGATAGCACCTTACATTCTAAAATTAGATTTCAAAAGTGGATCACACTTATTTACAAATTTTTCTTACATTTATTGCAAATAATAAGGAGATCATCATTGATCCTATCATGTACATGAATGGTGAAGTTTATCATATGTTAGTACAAAGCTTCATTCTTTCCATTTCATGCTTACTTTTTATAATAAAGGATGATATTACAACATTTATTGCTAAAAATGCACAATATTTCAATATTCCTTTTGTACTCTCTCTCTCTCTCTCTCTCTCTCTCTCTCTCTCTCTCTCTCTCTCTCTCTCTCTCTCTCTCTCTCTCTCTCTCATGAAATATATTTTCTAACTCCATTTTACTAAACATGTTACCAATGTTATGTTACATGTCAAAATTTTCTATACATTCATGCACAATTTCATGTTCTCTATCCTTTCTTTTCTATATCTCATGTGGAAATTTTTAAAAGTTTATCATGCTAAACACATTATAAATGTCATAATACATGTAAATTTTTTTATGTATTTATGCACAAATATATGATTTCTATCCCTTGCTTTCTATCTCTCCTATGAAATGCTTTTTATAAACATATTATTATATATCTCACCACTCACATTTCATAAAATATACATGGTTTATACCTAAATATACCTAACTCCTTGGCTACATTGTTTTTACATAATCTAACTACCACATATCAAGTTGCAATGTCATATCTTATACACAAGAAAGAAATTCCTTCTCCTCCTCTCCCCCAAGAGGGTGATAACTACTCTCCCTCTAACTAGGTCTATGCTATCATCCCTCCAAAAAGTGAGGCATCATATATTATTGCTCCTAATGCATATATTTAGTATATAACTTCTTCAAACCATCTTCAACATATGTTCTTATATGTTCAATCAGAAGTAACTAGGGTTTGCACTTGTAAGACTCTAAGGGATCAAATCACCACTATGAGCAAGTTAATTTCAAATTTACAAACATAGAATCATCTATTACATGACAAAATCACAACATTGGAAAATTAGTTTATAATACAAAAGCCTCGAAGTCATCTTAGTGTCAATAATGTATATGCACCTTCACTTAGTCAATTGGTTGCAAGCAATATTACACATGAAAATAAGAAATCACAAGGTAACTCTAGAACTAGTGATTCAAAAAGAATTCAAAGGACAACAAAGTTTTCAAGTGAGGTACTAAGGGAAATGATTAAATATAATTTGATCAAACTACCTCCTCTACATCTATTGAGAAGATCCAAATATTGTTTTGCATATCATAGAATGTATGGGCATCACACATATTCATTTTTTGCATTAAAAAAACAAATACAATATATAATTGCTAATGAGGACCCTATACAAGGTAAATCAATCAATCAATCCATAGTGACATAGGAACACATTCAAAAAGGCTCAAATTTAGAAACAATACAAAAATGGTTACCAAAGCATAACTCAAAACAATAAAAGGATAAAAAAGAAAAATTAGAGTAAGGAATATTACAATAGGCACAGGTAAGGTATGAAAATTATGAAAATCTACCTCACTAAAATGAGGATCAACTTTCAAAGAAGTATGGGTTTGGTCAAAAATATCTACAATAGTTTGATTATCAAGGTCAAGGGTTAGGAAAGTAAGCTCAAGGCATCACTACTCCTATTCTAGAAGTTGATAATGTTTGTCACCAAGGTTTGAGATCTATTTAACATCGTAAGTCAAATCAGTCATATACACAATTTATCAAAAGAAAAGATCTAGATATAATAAAAGTCCATAGTAGTATTGTATTGGTTCAAAATCAAGAAAACAATGATGAGTGAAATAATACAAGTTATAATGATTTCCTAGATAACAACAATGAATCTGAATATTTAGAATCATATTCATATCCATTTTCTCATGCTTCATAATAATGTATGATTCCTTTGTTGTATATGAGAAACCATGATAGGGAGTCTCCTATGAGACTCATTGGTTAGTATTGTCTCTCCTCAGCCTCACTTGTACATAGTTTCTTTTTGCTTACTTGTACATAATTTCTTAGTTTTTCTTGTACATAGTCTTCATGTGATTGATTGTACATAACTTAAAATTTATCAAAATTCCAAAAAACATTCAAATATCTCAAAACATCAAAAACATTTTGATTATATGAATTATCCATGCTTTACATTTTTACTACTATGCTAGAATTACATTTTTTGTTCTATGTTATTTTTTGTTGATTTATCTACATTACCATAATTCACTTAATATTTTTTGAGTGTGCATAGTGACATCTAGATCCTTGATTGCTTCACTCTACCCATTGAATGGGCATCCTAATTCTACATTCAAGACACACATCGATATATCTTCCCCTTGGGGGCATTTTCTACATGACCACACCATCTAGGTTATGTTATTCCTACACCAAACACTCTATTTAGCATGTTTATGTACATTAATAACTAGTTTACATAGATTACTCTATCGACACTCACTATTATATAAAACTTGCATATTTCTTAGAATATACCTTGTATTTTACTAACATGTCTTTCATACTTTCAATTCTTATTTTGATTAGTTAGATATGATTCTATTTCTAGTATTGACATGATTTCCTTCCTTGTGTTTCATAGCTAGATGTGATTTCTATTTCTTAGTTCATGTTTGTCTCCTATATGTGCCTTAGGACATTTTCCAATGCCCTTTGATTTTATGTCTTATTTGTGCCTTAGGAAATTTTCCAATATCCTTTGCTTTTATGTCTTGTGTGTGCCTTAGGGCATTTCCTAATGTCTTTTTCTTATACTCTTCTATGTGATTATGGATTTCATGCCAACCTTGCTTATTTCAATTATATGTGTATGTGGCATTTGAATATTCCTTATATGATTACTTTATAATTTGAGTGACATGTGCCCATATCCCTTGTTTACTTGGCCTCTTGGCCACTTTTTTATGTTTCTTGATTCTTGTCTTGTGTTGTTGTTGATTATTTGATTCTCAATTTTTTATAATACCATGATTGACATCATGTATTATTATTTCTTTCTTAGATTCCATGATGGGCATCATGCTCCATCCCTCCTTGACAACTAACATCTAACAAATAACTAGACTTCTAATTTTAATTTAGTACATTACATATCTTATTACATTGTTATATATATCTAGGCATACCCCTGTTGATCTAATAATCTCTCATTACAAATCATGCTATATCTTTAGATATCTTATTGATTATTATTGTTATATCATGTATCTCTATAGCATAACACAATTATAGGTATCTTTCTTTTGAGGACAGTCATTTTAGGGTTTTTATTCCTACCCTTAGAAGAGGGGGCAAAAAATAAGAGTTTTTTCATAGAGAACATAACTCTTAATGATCAAAAAATCAGCATTTAGAACACCTATAACAATAACTAGACATCAAACTACTCAAAACAAATTAGGTATATAGTGAAATGTTAGAACAATTACCAAATTTGGCCCAAGATAATAGTTACAAGATTGGACTAGAGCACCGATGCCACTACTATATATTTTGGATGCTCCTATCTAAATATAAAAAAATTAAACTTTCTAGAAGTAGGCATAAAAGTAGATTCAACTAAAATTTTGCATAGTTAGACTCATTTAAAATTAATAGTTTATAGTACACTTTTACTCAAAAATCTAGATATAAAGGGAATTATGCACATCATGATGGTTCTCAATTCCAATTTTAGATATGACAATTGGTATACCTTCCAGATCAGAATCCATGTTTCAAACATTAGTGATTAAGGGTAATGTGTGTGGCACATTTGTTTTCTTTTATTTTCAAGTTTAGTATTATCCAAGCATTCTCAGTATTTTCATGTCTTATTTCATCTATAGGTGGTTGGCATCATTTTGAAGTGGATTTCATACAATCCTAACCTCCACATTTTAAAATGACTTTAATACAAGCCTAGTGCCTAGTTTTAAAGTGGCTTTTATACAAGCCTAATCTCCATATTTTGAAGTGGATAAGAGTGGCCTAATTTATAACACACATTAAACTATCCATTCCAACATTTTTATATCACATTACAATCATGGTCTTTAGTATCCATCTCATATAACACACATTTCATACTAGTATTAGTTTATAGCTTCACTTCATAGAGTAATGATGGAGCTAAAGGACTAGCTATCCTTTGCATTCTTGAGCCACATATTCAAAGGGATTAGACACATATTCCAAACATCAATTAACACACATATGATCACATAAGTTCACTTAGTGGGAAAATATGGAGCTAATGGGCTAGACTTTACATTCTTGAGCCACTCTTAGGGAATTAAGCACTCAACTTTGTTCATGATAACACTCTTGGTATAGCATACCCAACATATCTAGTGCACCCATCATTACTCAGTAACATAATAGGTTTTATATTGGTATGTGTACCTAGTGAGGTGTATTAATTCCTTTCTCTTCCTCTCTCTATTACCCAACTTTTTAAATTCTTATTTTAGATATAGTGTGTCTAGTAATAACTGATCTACTCTTTGTTTTCTCTTAAAAATTTGCACTTCACAATGTGCTCTCTCTATGCACACCTAACATCACATAGCTTCATGTGCTTCACCCTTATAGGTAAGTTTAGGTAAACTTTTTATTTTTCCTTTATCCTAGTATTCACTTTTTTGCATCACTAGAATAAAGGGGGTGGGGGCGGGGGGAAATGTAGTCATATAAAATATGAAAATTAGTAACTTGAGTGTGGATAATGACACCCAACCCATAAGTCTCTCCTAATTACTTTCATGACTCTCATAGGCTTTTTTTTCACTAATTCTTAGTCATCTATAGCCTTATAAACCTAACCTTAGCTTATCCAAACTACTCTTTCCATGATAAATCCATCCCCCTAGGCCCTGTTAACTCAAGATAATAATACCACACTTGGAATATAGTGCTTGTGTCACTCCTATCCACTTTCTATGCTCTTATCCAAGTGCATTTTTGGCCCTAATGATTAGTTTCTTATGATTCCTCATCCTTCTCCTTGTCAGCGTAATGTAAGCACATTTAACCCATGACCAATGGATCCCTATAAAATCCCATTAAAATATCATTTAGAAGGGGTTAGCAATTAGCACTAAGCAAGAAAGAATACAAGAAAGACTACTTAGACATTCTTCCTGATTCTCCACATATAACTAGCCAATATACTTATAAATTTTATCAAAATCCTTACACTAGTCCCTAGCCACCTCAAGCACATCTAGTTTAGTATTTTGGATCTTCATACATACTATTTCACAAATCACATCAAGTTGGAGAACTGCATATGGCTTGATACCTCTTCAGAGTATTGGTATGTAGGCAATATGTCGACATAAGGGGTATGGATACATGTTTAGTGAATTTTGTACACACTAACCCCCCCCCCCTCTTTCTTGAAATTGGTCAAATAACAATGGAGTATAGGATTTAAATAAAAAACTACTCCACATGGATCTATACAAACTTTTAGCTACTAAAACTTCACAAACAAGGTCACATAAGTATAGCAAAAAAAACCCAAAAAGCTTAGATTTCTTGGACAATAGTGACAAAGGTGGACTATAGTGTTAATGTCACTCTTGTCCACTTTCAACACTCCTATCTGATAATAAAATGAAGGTCAGATCTTGGTTTGTGATAGTCTCTTAGTTATGTATAGTTAATCTCATACCCTATCTTAGCCATATTAGTTAGCTTTTAACTATGTATTGTTTTCTCCCTCTTATTACTAATTTTAGAAAGGGAAAAATTGCATTATAATTTACACAAATCAATAGCTTAATTATTACATATTTATTTATTGATTTTACTACTCAGACCCTTTAACTAAATTAGGAATAATACACCAATATTCCCAAATAGGTTAAATCAAGATCCATGGCCACTTAAATGATCTTTCTTGGAGTGTCCCACCTTGATCTTTCAAAACCTACAATATCTCTCCTATTAAAGGGACTTGGATGAGCAAAAGATGACAAAATATAATAACCAGGTTTACTTGACTCCTTTACCCTTTTGGCTCTAACTTACCTTTTCACATTTTGCATTTTACACCTTTTTCCCTTGCAAACTTTATAATTTTCACATATTTGTCTTTTTATGGGTTCCTTCATATTATCTCATTTTTAATTCATAAATGCATTATTTTCAACCTTAGACCTATTTAGGTAAATCCTAGCCCCTCTCAACAAATTTCCACATTTGCTAGTGGCTTCATGTCCTCATCATCAGACACTTTAGAAATGTGTTGGAAGTTATTCATTGAAAATTTTGTTGTTTAAACTTTTTCACTTGTCTTAACCACTTATCCATCAACCAAAACCTTTGTTAGATTATTCTCTTTACTAGATGCTGATAATAAAATTGTTCTGGATGTTTTTGATATTTTATCAATTTCTTCACCAATTCCACTATCGTATTCACTTGGAATACTAGTAGATGACCTATATCCATCCTCACCTTCTCTAAAACCATATTTAAGTTCATTAATCTACTAGGACTCATTATTAACCTCTGGCACAATATTGACACAAGAAGCATCTATCTTCACTTTTATTTTCCCATCACTTGTATCATGTTTGTCACACATAATAGGAGAAGATATTTTACTTATTGGAAAGACTATGTCATCAATTATCCCACCATTGCCACTTGGAGTATGACTTCATCTAAGATATAGTAGTTTAACTATCTATCTATTACCATTTATATTATCTCCATGGACATTGTCTATTTCCTTATGATTAGATTGCAACATCTTTTCACATGTATTTTTACCCCATACAATCACCTTAATTCATTTCATGTTATCTAATTATCCATGTATAGATCACCATAAACCATTGATCTTTAGATTATTTGAATCCAAAACTATGGCTTATATTTAATGTATATGTACCCATCATTTTATGTATACATGACTATCATTAATGTACATTCGAGCTTCAAGTTTAATCCTCAATGGATAATTATTGAGCTTATATTTGACATCTACATGACTATCATTTGACATCCACATGACTATCATTAACATCCATGTAACCATTAAATTTAATCCCAATGGATATTTACTAAGCGTAAATTTGACATCCACATGACTATCATTTGATGTTTGTGTGACTATCATTAAATTCCACACAACCATCAAATTTAAGCCCCAATGGATAATTGCCAAGTTTAAATTTGATATCCATGTGATCCTCACACTACTTTTTCAACTTTAAAGGCTTGCATCTTGACATAGAAAAAATCATTAAAGCACCAAATTTATATGAAATGTTCATAGCATCCACAATATTGATTCTATGTGATCCTTTAACCATGATACGCTTTCTAGGAAAACTAATGAAATGCATACGTAAACTGACCAGTCCATTTCTACATTTGTTTTGAGCTTTGTTAAAAAGTCCACCCTCATCTTGCACTTTTGATCTAATGGATGCATGATCAGCCATGAACTATTGATTTACTTGGTCACTCACTAATAGTTGGACATTTTTCCTCTTCACATTACTCTATAGGTTCTTTGACTTGTTGACCTTTACTTGCTATAAGATCACTAGGCAACCCACTAAGGTGGTGATACTTTTCAATCTCATGGGGCTCTTGGAACTTTTGAAATTTCAACATTACTCATGTGTCATTTGATAATCTCCACCTGGGTGAACTCAAATTTTTAGATTGTGATCTTCAAGTTCAATTATGATTGGCTCAAGATTATTATGAAAATAATTAAGTTATATTTCAAAGAATAAATGGATTAATATAAAGATTTAGCTTAAGGTTCTTGGGTGCATAAATAAATATGACATAGGAATTAGGATAGGACTTTGAGCTTAGTTTACAATAAATGAACCAAACATTATTTAGACCATACTATTAGATAAATAGGGAGAAAGGGCCATGGGAAATAAAAAGGGACCAAACATGAATTTTAGATTAAGGTTTGGTCATGTTAATAAACATGACCAAACCTTAGTAAAAATTTATAAAAATTCCATGGCATATTTAAAATGTTCTCACTTAAATTTGTTCCTTCCAAATTTGATTTTAAATCAGAGGGTCTAAGCTAAGGTAATTGGGATAAAACACCTTAAAGTTCTCAGACATGAATCCAACTGAGCTTTTGATAGACCAAAGGGTAGTAAAGATCAAATTAATATGACATTTGACCTCTAATGAACACCTAGAAATAAGAAGTGGGATAAACAAACTAGGCATCTATGCTTGACAAGGGCTCAATTGCTTTAGTGCAATTTAGGGCACTAACAGTTTCCTTAGATTAGTTCCTTATTTTATAAAGTAGATGTGTTTTATTTCATGATGATATGATTGATATATTATATTATAACAAGGCTAATATTTAATTCATTATACTTCTCATACATGTTTAAGCCTGTATACTAAGTCTATGAAGATAGGTCCAAAAGGGAGAAAAAGTGTATGTATAACATAGATAAAATACATAAATAGTTAGTTTGTAGGTTTTACACCTTTTGCAATGAAAAGTAAACTAGGATTATATCACAATTGAATTATTTTATTAGGTATATAAGAGGTCCTCTCATTACTTAATACAAATTTAGAAAGCCTTTTCATTCCTTGGATCAAACACACTTTCACGTAAATAATTATTTGAGGTAATAATCATTTATGTGGATGTGGATGGTAGGGACATTTTCATAAACTTAATTTACTCATACACACACCAACTCATAGTGGTTCCCATCCCCCTTCTTCTACTCATATTTTTAAAAAAAGAGAGAAAAAAAGAGGACCAATGCATCCTAAATAGTGATCATAAATCCAAATAAAAATATAAAGATGATCAAAGGTTCATATAATTAAATAAGACCAATATATCATGCATCATGAAAAATTGTAAAAGGATAAGGGAGGGGAATCAAATGCATCTCTATAAGGGCTATGGATGTCTAGATGGAAGTAGATAAATGTTTGAATTTCTCTTATTTTTAATATGCTTTAAAGAAACTAGAATGAAACCTACTATTTATTATAAGTTTTTTTTCTAAAATATTCAAAACAAGGGTAGGAGAACACCACTTCATCACACATAAATCCAAGGTATGAAAAATGATAGTATGTTTCATGAAGTTTTAAGAGTCTCTTTAATGTTTTTTATTTAATTATTCATTTTGGGTATGATTCATCTTTGATTTCTAGTCTATGAAACTAGATATTTTGGGTTATCGAATACTCAGGAGTATTTCCCATATAAGTCACCATTTATTATACTCAACACACCTCACTCTCAAATGTTTTTTTAATAGGGTCTCATTATTATTTGAAATATTATTTTTTTATTTGAGAATCCTTTTCATTGGTTTTCATGTGGGTACTTATCAATATTTTAGGTTTCAAAGTTATTCATTATCATATTGATGGTTCTTGTTAAGTACACTACTCTATGTCAATGTGATTTTTATTTTTCCCATATCAAGGTTTTTTTAGTGATTTATTCATACTAACATATTAATTGATTTTAGAGTTGTTAGATGTATGTAGGATTTCATTGAAATTTTGAGACAATTACATTCTAAAAATCCTCAAGTGTTTTGGTCTTTCTGTGTTTTGGACCTTACTACTTTTGTCTTTGCATATTTAGGCCTTCGCATCTTTTGGCCTTATTTTTTTTGGCACTTTACAAGTTTTAGTCTTTTTGACTTCTAGTTTTGTGGATTCAGGTCTTCATGACTTTTGGTCATCATACTTTTTTGCACATCACAAATTTTGGCATTTCAAAACTTTTATACTTTCTAAATTTCAAGTTCTTGTCATTTTGGTCTTTATTGATTTCAACATTGATCAAATTTCTATCTACATATTTACGTGTTTTGTTTTTCACTAATTTTACCTTAGTATATTCATTTAAAATGGCAAAGTAGTATTTTGGCAAAATTTACAACATGTAAAAGCTATGAGTCTTCAAATTTCATGCATCCAAGGCATTGTTTGACTAAATGAAAATTGACAAAATTTACAACGCCTAGATTTAAAGGTCATGCCACATGGCACAACTATATCAATACAAAACAAATAATGGCATGACACTTGTTTAAGGTTGATAATGTGGAATTTTTTGAATGCATGAGAAGCTTATGTGGCATACCCACCAAAGTAAGTTATGAAATTCAAATTAATTGAGTCAAAAAAGATTGGAGCCATTCAAAATTAATAGTGCACAAACTAAAATTAAAGTATACATCAGTGAGCTATATGATCAAACTCTAAAGATAAATCTCACTCATTTATTATCAAAGAACCTAAGTGAACTTACATTCCACAAAGAGATAAAATCCCTAGTTTTTTGTATTTACCCATGAATTACTTCCATGAAACTATGAGTTTAATTATCATGTGAGTTATGAAATTAATATAGGCATAAATAAATGTATTCATCATCCATGTTATATAGAGGATATTTTCTACCATAAAATTTCTCCATTAAAGATTCAAACAATTATATGGATACAATATTTGACTCACTATGTTTGATAATAATTATGAGAATTACATAACTCTATGGGATGTTGTGGATAATGTTGATACCCACTCATGTGATAAAAAATTAATAGCTGAAGAAAATTAAATATTAGTGGAATTTATACCATTTAAACATCAATGATTTTATTTTACAGGATCAAAGCCTATAGTGATGCCTTGCATTCACCTACTTTGGGGCTTGTCCTTCGCAAGAAAGGTATTTGATGACTTATTACATAATGAAAACCATGGGATAGTCATGTCCTATATTTTAGGTGATTATTTTCAAATGTACCTATGGATTCCCCTTGTATATGTCACATATGATAGGATGTGGATCAACTTATGGAGAAAGAGTAGAATAGTTGAAGACGTGTTGAGATGGTGGATAATACTAGGAGAGAAGTTAATCCTTAAAGTTTATTATCTAGTGATAATCACCAAGTTTTGAATGGGATTTTTCATTGGGATGGATTTTTTGAATATTTTTTAAGGGTGTGAAAGCAACCATTACCTTTGAATTTAATGGGTACCACTACTAGACCTATTGTTGACATCCAAATTGACCTTTGTCCTAGGTGAGATCATTAGTATCAAATTATCAGAGAAAATGTTTAAAATGGGTAAGAGGATAGTTGGTGTTCACTTATTTATTATGTATTACTTTTTGGATGATATCATAGATATAGAATATGTAAATAATAGATCACTCTAAAGCCCAACCCCCAATTTCATAAAGAACAAGATATGTGATTTTTATTATTTCTTATACATTTACTCTTTCATGTAGAATATAGTTCAAGTTATTGACAATATCTATCCTCTAATTTTAGAGGGTAATCCATGAAGAACCATTGTCTTGAGTCTCATATATTATGAAAAATACACTATAGCTAAGGGGAAATTATTAGTTGTATCTAGACTATACAATGATAGTGATTGAGGTAACCAAGGTGGGACTCTTGTTCTTTCCCAAGTATGTTCCTGACAATATTATAGATTAAGACATGGAATATTAATATTGGAGTATATATTAAGATATGTGTAATAAGAATAAAGGTTTTTTTCATGGATATTATTTGATTATAGGCTGAATGAACTACTCTAACATGAAACAATTTGGTAGTGTTAGGGGCTTAAGGTATCTTTATTCATTATCATATATACCATATCAGGATTGGGACCTAAGAGGAATAATTAAAAATCATATCACTAACTTGGGAATCTTATTAAAATCATGTATTGTACGAGCATGATTTCATCTTCCTAAATGCCAAAGATGATTCTAAGGTATTATCCACAATGCATACAATTGGGTGGTTTGAGGATATTCTGACAACAATATAAAAGGACCCATCACTCATAATTATAGAGGTTCAAGCTCAAGTTACACCTTTAGGAAGATGAGTTTCAACTAATTATTAGGCCTTGTAACCCTCTCATCCATTTTAACCAGAAGGGGAACCTTCCCGATCTACATCCTAAGATGTAATGGCAACTATGAACCAATAACAACATGTGTATAATGTCCCTATTATAATAAGTTATCTTGGAGGAGAAAAGGTTCCAATTAATACTAATTTGTCTAACCCTTAAAAATTTAGCCTTCCTACTATAAGTATAGTCCCCACAACTTTGGATATATGTGTTTCATATTATACTACTTTGTGATCCATGCCTTCAATTTATAGGACAAAAATTAAGGTTTACAATATCAAAATAGATCCTAAGAACCTTCCTCTACCATTTATCATACTTACGAGTTCGCATGTTGATATGGTGTCACAAGAGAGACCTATGGGTGAAAGAGACACTAGAAGAGGATGAGGACTAAGAGCTTGCAAAGGCCAAGGTTATGAATCTCTAAGGACTAAAAGGTAAGACACCAATATAAATGTAAAAACTAGAAGGTGTCCCTAGTCCTAATGTTGTCTCTATTTTACCTTCTATAGTGCCTATTTACCCCTCTTTTGGTTCCTTTTACTAATATTTAGATAGTGTTATGGCATTGTATCCAAAAATTACTAGAGTAATCACTAAAAGCCCTAATGTTATTGCTTCTCAAGTTTTGAGGATGTCATGTCAATGGGAACTATCTAGTCCACTCATTTAGATGACATAGGGGAATTGATAATTCCATAAAGGGTAGATGAATTAAAATTTAATGACACTCAAAGGCTAAATCTTGTGATTTTTGAGCTTCCCACAGTTAGTTCCCTTTTTTATAAATCTATAGAGATAGTGCATAGGCTCAAGAAGATAAAGATACAAGATGAATATGGCATAGTCCTAATTCTTAAAGAGAGATAATATGTATTTTCCTTATCTAAAGGAATAATCAAAGAATTATGAAATATCCATATAATGAATATTTTATGAATTATTTAGAGACACATAAAAAATCCTTAATGTGACTCCATATAGGCATTGATCAAGATAGGCAATAACTTCAACAAGAAATAAATTAAGTGCTACAATAACAATGGATTATGCATGTCCCTAGGTAAATAGAGAATGATGTGAAAAATTTAGTCCTTAGTCTATATAACACTATTTAAACTATTAATACAATAAAGATTTAAATGTATCCCCATTTGACTAAGACTTAAGTTATTTAATTATTTGAAGGAATATGAAAATAATATAAACTTTCTTATGATTTACACTACAAATAAAGGCTTTGGCCATTTAGATCTAATGACTCCTATTGAGGCAAATGATGAACTAAACTTATTAGTTATTATAACACAAGAGGTTCATGAATGGGTAGATAGTTCATAGGCCTTAATTTCAAAATTGGTTGAGCATGAAATGCAAGCTATACAAAATCCTTCAAGAATTTTAATTATCTCAAGCAATGGCCACTTCAAGAAAATTGATTTATAGATCTAATTTTGATAAGTTACTGTAGAAATATATTACATTTTTCAAGAAAAGTGTATAAGGATTCACAAGGGAGGATATTGACAAAAATGTGGTTTTGCAAGGAAGAAGGTGATGGAGTCTCAAATCATCAAAGTAGAGTTTATAACTTTGAAAGGAGAGCATAACAACCTATTAAATTAAGTATCCAAGGTCCATAAGCCATCCCTTCTCAACCTAAACAAAATAAAAGATCAATATTATCAAGTTTACAAGTGTTATTTAGACTTGAAGGTAAAAAAATAGGCTGAAACAACTACTTCCAGTCCAACTCTACCTACCACTCTTGCTCCATCAACTACTTCCAGTTCAACTCTACCTACCACTCTTGCTCCATCAACTATTTCAAGTGTTACTCCCTTCAAAATATAAGATACATTGAGTAAACATTATCTTTCTAAGTTAATATTATATGTATTTATTTCATAAGAATTAATGCATGTAATATAATCTTTCTTATATTTATATTTTGTTCATGATACATGTGAATATTAGTTGTGGAATCTTGTAATACATAAGTATTGCATGATTTTTTAAGTATGTGTCTTATTGTATGGATGTAGTTTTGGCCATTTAGAATTGTACATGTAGAGTTTTCATTGAATTAGATGTATTTTTGTAGTTATTAAAATGTGATTCCCATGTTTTGGATGAATTTGAAGGATGAGGTGACCCCTACCCAAATCTATATGTATTTGTATCTCCCCATTTTAAAGGAAGTTGGAATTTTAATTAATACATGAAAAATATTTTAGATTCTCTTGAAACTATGTTAATAATTTTATTCTCCAAATTTTTGTAGTTGATTGATATTTCTTCCTTTTTGGTGATTCAATCATTTAAGCTATGAAAATGATACTTAAAATTATTTATTATTATTTTTGACAGCATAATATTAGATGTGAAATAGCTATTTGATAATATTATTAATTATAAGCAATAAGGTTGATTGATTAATTTATTTTAAGTGTGTAGAAGTGTTGTTCATGATATAGCCATCTAAAGTGAGAAACATTTAATTTAGATACCTCCTTGATCTAAGTCATAATCCTCTATTTTAAAGGTGAGCAAAAGTTTATCTAAATAGGATAAACATTTGGATAAGATCTTGGAGTTATTATATTATTTACCCTCAAATTCCCTCACTATGTTTGAGTGTGTATAAGCAATAGCTAATAGTTGCAAGAATTAATTTCAAATATATTTGTCCATGTATAAGACCAACCTAAAGTTAATCCCTTTCCTAAGTACATAACATTGTTTTATACTCTACATTACATCATTTTGAGTCTATTTTGATATCTACACACCTTATCTTAGACTATCACTCATCCAAATCAAATAGGACTAGTTTATTTTATATTTCACTCATATATGCACACCTGGTTAACAACCTACATGCTCAACCAAATATTACACCACCTAGTTGTTTCAAACCATACCTTCAACTTATGTCCTAGATTGAATTTTACCTCCATAGAGATCCTAAAATATTATATGATACCTCATTAATGATTTGGTGTGCATAAAAACTAGACCAACAAGATCTAATGTTAAAACCTATATTGGTGTCTATTAGTTTGTGTAAGATGTAGCCTCATGCTAGAAACATTTGTGTGCTCTCAAGGGATATGATCATATTAATAATTAATGGAAAACATTTTGATATGATTTTACATAAATATATTTGAATGCTACATATAAAGAGTACAAAATAACTTAGTTTTAGTGGTTGAAACAAGGCAACTTGAATTTATCTGATTATTAAAAATGATCTTGGTCTATTACATTATGTTATTTACATGCATGATGGAGAGACCAATCTAATTATGTTTAAGATAGATTATTATAGGTATTTATGCATGATGTGAACATGACATATCGTCATACCTGGATTGCAACTATTGAATCTACTCATTGAGTATAAGAAAAGGAAAAGTCTTGCCAAAAGGCTAAAAAGGAATTAAATAATAAGAAGCTATAGTATAAGAATAATAATTATTACTCTCATGTGGGAAGTAATTCTAAAATGGCTAATCATATAAATTCCTTTGGGAATCGCATTAATTTTGTTAAAAACTAGAACTTGGATTAGAGTCTAAAGACTTAAAATTTGATAAAGTAGAATGTTGGAAATAACAAACAAGAACAAGATAGCTATCATGGACAAAACACTAGAGATAATATTATTACCTTACCTCCACAAAGGATGGTACAATGTTGGTGATGTGGTGATAATCATTACCATAAGGATTTTACTTTTTTACAAAATAATTAACTAGATAATAATTAGGTGTATGATGTCATTAATAATTAGAATGTTTATTTTTAATCCATTCTAATAAAAAAAGAGGTAAAATATCTAGTTTTTAGTAAGAAACATTAATTGATTCTAGTGATACAGATAATTTTATCTCACCTTTGTTAACAAATGTAAAATTAAATCCTCTAATTTAAGATAAGGTTGGGAGGTATATTTTTGCATAGAGAGAATTTTTTTAATGGAATGTTTGGACTAAGAGAGGAATTGATCATAGGGTATTTGATTTTAGGCTTAATTTATTTATATCACCATTAGCATCATATTATATAATCTTGAGAATTGTGTTGGAAATATTGTCATTGATGTCAAAGGTTTAATATTATTGGTGATAAAGGCCCCATTGCATTTAATGTTGTTTATCTTGGCTAAAATGAGTTAATATTTATTTAATATTAATGAATATATTTTTGGTTGCATATGAGACAAAATAAGGGCCCATGGAGAAGTCAAAGAGTCACGGGATAAAGACAAAAGAAGGATGGGATGAATTATCCCATGAATACTCATCTTGGGGAATACCAAGAGTCACCAAGTGATGACAAAAGAGTAAAGGGAGAATATCTCATTAAGGGACACTTTAAGGAATATGAAAAGTCACCAAAGATAAGGACAAAAGTGGGAAAGACGTTTTTGGTCATGAAGGGTCACCACATGACTTTTCAAATGCTTGGATATGAAGGGTCATCCAAGATCGGTGCCATTTTCCATGAGGATTGAAAGGTCACAAAGGGGGAAGGCCAAAGGTCATTTGGAAAGCTATAAATAAAGGCTTGAGTAGCCATTTTTAATGTGAGAGTGAGAGGTTGATTTGATATTGTAATATCTAGCTTAGAAGAGTAATTATGAGCGATGATTTGTATTTTTTATATATAGCTTAAAAGAGCAAAAGTGAGAGAGAGGAAGAAGATGTTGTATTGATCTATCATTTATTGAGATAGCAACATAGAGAGATAGGTGTGTGGTATACACAAAGGGGTTGGTGATCTTGTGTGTTGGTGCTCACAAATTGTTGCTGAGTTGGTGCTTGGCAAAGGGGTTGGTGCTCCTGTGGGTTAGTGCTCACAAATTTTTGTTGGGTTGGTGCTCGGCAAAGGGGTTGGTGCTCCTGTGGGTTGGTGCTCATGAATAGGTGCTGGGTTGGTACTTGGTAAAGGGGTTTGAAGCTCTTATGGGTTGGTGCTCATGAATTATAGCTAAGGTTTGTACTTGGCAAAGGGTTATGGTGCTTTTGTGGGGTTATTCTCATGAATATATTTGAGATTGATTCTCCATGGTTTTTCCCATATTGGGTTTCCATGTTATATCTGGTGTCTCTCTCTGTCTTGTGTGATGTTTATTGTTTGAGTTTTATTGCATATCTTGAATGATTGATTAAGTGGATTTTGGTTAAAGGAAAGAATTATAAGATATATAATATATTGATTCACCCCCCTCTCAGTATATTCCATGCTTAAAAATTGTCATTAGAGTAGGTTCCTTTTTGAAAAGTTTTATAGCTTGAAGGTAGATCGGGAAAGCATGATGGCTGGGTCACAGGAAGGATTTTCTACAAATAAGGCACCTTTGTTTGATGGGATGAATTATACTTTTTGGAGCATGAGAATGAAGTTTTATTTGATGGCCATTGGATTCGACATATGGAAATCAGTGGTGGAGGAATATGAAGAGCCACAGACATCTACAATTACTCCATCAGAAAAGAAGGCAAGTGAATGCAATGCTAAAGCTTTAAATGCTATTTTATGTGGTTTATGTGAATCTAAATTTGTTAAAGTTATGAAATGTAAATCTACTCATGAAACTTTGGTAAAACTTGAGAATATTTACAAAGGTGATGGAAAGGTTCAACAAGCTAAGTTGCAGACTTTCAGAAGGTAGTTTGAAAGTTTGAAGATGGAAGAAGAAGAAGATATAGCAAGTTATCTCTTGCGAGTTGATTAGATAGTAAATCAGATTCAAGGTCTTGGAGAAACATTAGAAGAGTCAACAGTGGTGCAAAAGGTTTTGAGATCTCTACCAATGAGATATGATGCAATGGTTTTGGCAATCGAGGAAATGAAGAATTTATCCAAGCTAAAGATGGATGAGCTTCATGGTATTCTCATGGCATATGAGATGCAGACAGAATAAGATAAACCCAAAAAGAGAGAAGTGGCTTTTAAGACATCAAAGAAGGAGAAAGCTAAGATTTAAGAATCAAGTGATAGTTCCAGTGATGATGAAGATGACAATGAAGCACTTTTCATTTGCAGGCCAAAAAGAGGAACAGGTAAATATCAAGGAAAATTACCTTTTAAATGTTTTAATTGTGGGAAGATTAGACATTTTTTAGCTAGATGCCCAGATAAGGTTAAAGATGATGAAGAAGAAAAGCCTACATACAAGAATAATTTCAAAGGCAAATCTAAGAAGGGATTCAAGAAGAAGAGCTTGTATTCTAAAGATCCTAACTCAAGTGAAGATAGTGAAGTCAACGATTCAGAAGAAGAAGAGATTCTATTCATGGCTATACATGAAGATGATCAAGAAGAAGAAGAGGAGGAAGCTAAAGTAGATATGGAAGGAGAACTCAATTGTGCCTTAGAAGAGTTAGAAGCTATTCAAAAGAAGAATCGAAGGTTAAAATGCTAGATCGAGAAAAATGAACAAGAGTCAAAGGAAATGATTGAAGATCTACAAGCACACTTTGAAGAAGGCAAGAAGAATGAAGAAGATATCATAGCACAGTTGGAAATAACAAGAAAATATTATGAAAGGTATGTTATTAAAATTGCCTCTTTAAAAGAAGATATTAAGAACACAGTCAGTGATAAAGCAGTTAGTGATTCAAAATTTGAAGATAGCACTAACATGCTAAATAACATATTGGAAAGTCAAAAAACATATTCAAATAAAACAGGGATTGGATTTGAAAAGAAAAAGAGCTATGATGAAGCTCTTACACAAGAGGACACAAAAAGGGGAGAAGTGAAGAATATAGAGGACATTCCAAATAGAGAAGGTTGGAAGGAACAAAACTACAAAAGGTAATCAAGTCAGAGATATATAGATAGGTCTTATTTTTATGGCTATTGTTTTTATTGTAATGGATACAGTCATAAGAAATTAGAATGTAGAAAAAGAGCTAACAATTTTATAAATAAGGAGAAGGAAATTCAAGTGGAGTCAAGCAGAAGCCACAACTCTTTTGCTCCTCTATCAAGCTTTGATGAAGAGACCATAGTATGCTACAAATGCAACAACTACGAACACATAGCTCGGTATTGCAGAAGTGTGTTTGATTCAGTCAAGAAGGATCAGAGGTTCAAAGCTCCATTCATTAAGAAGAAGAATCAGAGTGTCAAAGATCCATTCATCAAGAAGAAGGTTCAGACATGTACATGGCAGAAGAAACAACATGAAGATTCTATGATGGTGCAAACAACTCTGCATGTGGGAGGTAAAGATCAGCCATGGTTAATTGATAGTGGATGTTCAAGGCATATGACAAGAGATAAAAGTAAGTTCATTTCTTTAAATAATATTAATGGTGGTATAGTGAGGTTCAGAGATAAAACCACTACCAAGATAGCCGAAAAAGGTACATTGAGTTTGGATTATGGTAGAACTAAGACTAAACATGTTTTGTATGTAAAAGGTCTTAAGCATAATCTATTGAGTGTTAGTCAAATTTGTGATCAAGGATACACATTAAGGTTTCATACTAAAGGTTGTGAGATTAGAATAAAATATTCAAATGAGTTGATTGCAGATGCTCAAAGGATAGGGAAAAATGTGTATGTATTGTCAGATATCTTCTCAAAGGCATGATCAAAGGATACATTCAAAGATCAGAGAGAGGAGTTAGGAGTAGTTTCTATTACTTCCTACCATTGATGTTCAGCATCAAGTGAGGGGAAGCTAAGTGTTAGCTCTAGGTAGGCCCTTTGCCATTGATGTCAAAGGGGGAGAATAATAAGTACAGGTACAGGTGTAGAAAATAGGTACATGGAATAGGTACAGGTTGTTATAGTAAGGGGGAGTTACTATATGTTTTTAGATGATGGTATGTGCAAGTGACAGGATGTGGCAGTTTCAGGATTGAGGTTATGATCAATGACAAAGGGGGAGATTGTTGAAAATATTGTCATTGATGTCAAAGGTATAATATTATTGGTGATAAATGCCCCATTGCATTTAATGTTGTTTATCTTGGCTAATATGAGTTAATATTTATTTAATATTAATGAATATATTTTTGGTTGCATATGAGACAAAATAAGGGTCATGGAGAAGTCGAAGAGTCATGGGATAAAGACAAAAGAAGGATGGGATGCCTTTTCCCATGAAGAGTCATCTTGGGGAATACCAAGAGTCACCAAGTGAAGACAAAAGGGTAAAGGGAAAATTTCTCATGAAGGGACACTTTAAGGAATATGAAAAGTCACCAAAGATAAGGACAAAAGTGGGAAAGACGTTTTTGGTCATGAAGGGTCACCACATGACTTTTCAAATGCTTGGATATGAAGGGTCATCCAAGATTGGTGCCATTTTCCATGAGGATTGAAAGGTCACAAAGGGGGAAGGCCAAAGGTCATTTGGAAAGCTATAAATAAAGGCTTGAGTAGCCATTTGTAATGTGAGAGTGAGAGGTTGATTTGATATTGTAATATCTAGCTTAGAAGAGCAATTGTGAGAGATGATTTGTATTTGTTATATCTAGCTTAGAAGAGCAAAAGTGAGAGAGAGGAAGAATATGTTGTATTGATCTATCATTTGTTGAGATAAAAACATTGAGAGATAGGTGTGTGGTATACACAAAGGGGTTGGTGCTCCTATGGGTTGGTGCTCACGACTTATTGCTGAGTTGGTGCTTGGCAAAGGGGTTGGTGCTCCTGTGGGTTGATACTCATGAATTGTTTCTGGGTTGGTGCTTGGCAAAGGGGTTGGTGCTCATGAATAGGTGCTAGGTTGGTGCTTGACAAAGGGGTTTAAAGCTCCTGTGGGTTGGTGCTCACAAATTATAGCTAGGGTTTGTACTTGGCAAAGGGGTATGGTGTTCCTATGGGGGTTTTCTCATGAATATATTTGAGATTGATTCTCCATGGTTTTTCCCACATTGAGTTTCCATGGTATATCTGGTGTCTCTCTCTGTCTTGTGTGATGTTTATTGTTTGAGTTTTATTACATATCTTGAATGATTGATTAAGTATATTTTGGTTAAAGGAAAGAATTATAAGATATATAATATATTGATTCACCCCCCTCTCAGTATATTCAGTGCTTAACAAATTATAGTCATATAAAATTCCATTTAATACAATGAGTGTCACTTGAGACCACCTTAACCTTTACTTATCCCTAGACCTATCTTAGGGAATCTTTCAATCCTTGTACAGATTCTATACACATCTATCCCTTACCCAAATATACTAATAGATGGATTTATCCATCATATTGTCATCCTCATCCTTTTTTCACACATGTGAGTTACCTGGATAATAGCACAAAACCATTAGTATATAGCATAATGCACTATTAGTAAAGGGGGTAGTGGTATTAACCCTAAGTTTCCTTTACCCATAATGGATATATTTCCTCTCCTAAAATAATCTTAGTTTCATCATAGATTTATGTCATGTCTTGACAAGAATCATAACACTATATAATGACCACTCTCATTCATATATCCCCTAGATGAAAATTCTCATGAACAAGCTCAAAAAAAATAAAGAAATTAAGAATATTGATCCCTATTTACCTTTATTTCTACATACATAAATATACAATATCACAAAGCTCAATTTTACTTAAGTTTCTAATCTCAATTCACACTGAAATCATTCAAATTAGCATTCATACTCAGGCATACTAACATCACTCTCACTTGCACCATCACTTATATTGGGAGAACTACATTGGGTTTGATTTCCTTTCATAGTACTAGTATGTAGGTAGTGATAAACACATGGGGTGTTGATTTAATGCCAAAACTACCCTAATAACACCACTTTTCTTGCACTTGTATTCATAAAAATCCTAGCAATCATGGGGGCATAGGGTTCTAGGAATAGGTTTCCCTAGTGAAATTAGTTAAAACACAAAATAAAAAATGATCTAGGTCATGGTTATATAGACATAAGCTTCCCAAAATATAGAAAAGGTATTGTTGGACATAGTCATTTATGTGAAATGATATTATGTATTAATGATAAAAGTGTTTAATTGAATAAAATTACTGTAGAGCCCCATGGAGTTGTGTGTATACATTGAATGACTATCATTTGCAAGTATCACTTTGTGGTCTAAGTTCTAAGTCATAAGGATATGTACAGAAAATGTTAAAAATTCATAAGGTTGTGTGTACAAATTTTTCCATAGTCAATTTTACACATTTGTATTTGTTCAATAAAATATTTTGGAGAAGGTGACTTGGGTAATTCCTTTAGGAAAATGGTTTAGACTTTGTCGAACAAATTATCCACAACAAAGTTTTTGAAGGAAATGAATGCAAGTTGGAATTTTTTTAGAGAAAGTGACTTGGTAAATTCCTTTAGGAAAATGGTTTAGACTTTGTCAAACAAATTTTCCATAATAAAGTTTTCGAAGGAAATGAATGCATGTTGGAATTCTTTCAAAGAAATCGGTTCAACAATTTCTTGCAAGAAATTTGCCTAAGTCTTTGTTTGTAAAATATGAAGGGTAAGTGGACTATTTAAAATTTTTAAAGGGATCCTTGAAAAAATCTTAAAGGGTAATTTGAAAAAAGTCTAAAAGGCTAGTGGTTTGCTCAAAAGTTCCAAAGGGATCATTACAAAAATGTTGAAGGGTAAGTGGACCATTCAAAGCTTTCAAAGGGGTATTTTAAAAAATATGAAGGGTACTTTGAATTTTTTTTGAAGGGTATGTGGACCCAAACAAATTTTTCAAAATGAAATTTTGAGAAGCCCCAAAAGGTACATTACAAAATGCTGAAAGAAAAAGACACTTGGTATTCTATCAATGAAATTATCCCGAAGCCCCTTAGATGAAAAGGACCCAAAAAAAATATCAAAGGATACCTTCCTAAGGCTTTGAAGAGCATGTGACCCAAAAAATAGTTTAGAATAGGTCACTTGGAGAAGATTCAAAGGACACTTTTGGGAGAAGGGCATAGATGAATTCTTTCATAAACTTTGTAGAAGGCAAGTGGACAATTACAAAATTCCTAAAGGATACTTTCTAATGGAATGGTCTCTAATAAATTTTTCAAAAGATATTTTGGAAGAATAATAGGTCACTTAAAACATTGCCAAAGGATAAGTGTGGAGTCTTATAGGTAATTTTCCAAATGATGAAGGGTTAAGGAATGTTAAATATCAAGTAAGTCTAAAGAGATCAAAGGAGCAAAAGCAATACATGAATGTCAAAGAAAATAATATGAAGTCAACATGCCAAATTTTAACAACCAAGAAAATATAAATATCATGCATCTTTAAGACATCTAATGGCACATGGAGATCAAATGGAAAGATAAACAGACACATTTCAAAGTTGGAATGAAAAAATAAATGAAGAACCATTAAAGTGAGTTATTTAAAAGAATCTAGTGAGATGATTGAAGGATATAAATAGAAATGGTTGAAATAAAATGATTATTCTAATTTTTTAAGTGTGTAAATTGATGAAACAAGGGTATAATTCAAAGAGGCTCAGAGAAATGAAGTCAAATAGCCATTTTCTTAGAATGAGAAGAAACAAGCAATGAATCCAAATTGTATAAAAAAGGAGACTCATCTAAGTTTTGATTTGATTCAATATTCTAAAGTGACAAAGAGTAGGGAAGAAAAAATATCATGTTTTCATTTTTATAATGAGAGAAATTGAGAGGATTCAAGTTGTAGATGCAAAAAATTGAGACTCATCTAAGCATAGATGAATAATGGTCAAATTGGAGAATACCAGAGTGTCAAATAGATAAATTTAGACACAGAGAAAGGGTGCAGGAAGAGTGAATATCATAAAAGAGTGTGGTGAATAAGAAATGAGTAGTTGTAGATTAGAAATGAAATAAAGAATATAGACTTGGATTATTTTGTGAATATAATTCATTAATTTGAAGTGTAAATGTATATTGGTTGGTGCCATCAAATTAAGCTGGGTTGGTGCTCAATATAGGGAGTGGGTGCTTCATTAGAGTTTGTGCTCTTAAACTAGGGGATTGGTGTCTCTTTGGTATGGCTGTCCTTAAATGTAACTAGTAAGGTTCGATTAGTCAAACAAACTTTGTGATGCTAGATTAGAATAGTAGCTTCTAGCAACATTCTCATTATGGTTTTTTCTATTTGGGTTTTCATGTATAAATCTAGTGTTGTGTGTTTTGATTTTGTGCATGTGATATCTTTTATTTATTTATTTAAGATTACATATCTTTAAAATTTATCTTGAAATTTTTAAGCAATTCATTTTTGAGATCCAATGATTCACCCTTCTCTTAATAGATAGGTGTGTTCAAAAATTGGTATTAGAGCCAAGGGTTCCAAAAGAGAAGCTTAATCAGCTTAGGTTGATCTTGGAGTCTAAACATAAAATGAACAGTCATTAAGGAACTTCATCAAATAAGGCACCTTTGTTTGATGGGTCTAACTATTCCTTTTAGAGCATAAGGATGGAAGTTTATTTGACCTCCTTGGGGTTTGATGTCTAGATGTCTATTGATAATGGATACACACACCCTATTATCTTTCCTACTGATCAAGAAGTGAAGAAGGTATGTGAAAACAATGCCACATCAAATAATTATATTATTTGTGGATTGTCAAAGAATGAGTTTGTATAAGTCATGCATTGTCAAAGTACAAAGGACATATGGGTAAAATTAAAGGGCATATATGAAAGATATGATAGAGTAAAACAAGCTAAGCTTCAAACACGTGAGGGATAGTTTTAGAACCTCAAGATGAATGAGGAAGAGAATATTGTAGACTACCTCCTTAGGGTAGATGAGATAATGGATGAATCAATCATTATCAAAAAGGTTTTAAGATCTCTAACAACAAAGTATGATTCTAAAACTTTTGCCTTTTAAGAAGCAAGAGATCTAAACAAGCTCATAGTAGATGAGTTACATGGATCTTTCACCAAATATGAGATGAGGCTAGAAGATGTAGAGTCATCCAAAAGAGAAGTTACTTTCAAAATTTATAAGTAGGTAGAAGAACAAGAAGCTCATAATTTTGAATCTAAGGAGGTTGATTATGTAGAGGCCTATTTCATCAAGAAATTAAATAAGGGCTCAGGCAAATACAAAGGTAAGTTACCCTTCAAATTTTTTAATATGTAGAAATATAAGTCACTTTGCTGCTAAATGTCCACATAAAATGAAGGATGACTCTAATTAAACTGATAAAAATCAAAATTAGAAATCATATTATCCCACGAAGAAGAAAAGCTTCTTTAAAAATAAAAAGGGGCTATAATCAAAAGAAAATAGTGACTTAGTTGATGATAGTAGTAGTTCAATTGATGAACATGATATTTCTTTTATTTCCAAACAGAATGAAGTTCTATTCATGACTTATGACTCAACTTCTTTATGCCAAGAAGAATAGGACTTAGTTGATGATGAAAAATAAGAAAAAGTAAATCTAGAATGGAAATTCATTTGTGATTTAAAAGAAATTGAAAATATTAGAAAAGAAAATTCAAAAAAAAAGAAGCTTAGTAAAAAGAAGTTTAATAAATAAAATAAAATAAATGAGGAATAAGATAAAATGATAGGGAGTTTGAAGACCCAATTTTAGGAGGCAAAGAGGATAGAAGATGTGGTCAAAACTAATTTGAAAGAAAAATCCTTAGAATTATTGAAGATGGAAGAAGAAATCATGGACCTAAGATAAAAGCTCAAAAAGGCCAAAGAACAAATTGATAAAGGATTGAAACTAAAAGGAGGATCTGCAATACTAGATGAGATGATCATCTCACAAAAGTCCCTCAAAGAAAAATTAGGTCTTGGGTATGAGAAAGGCAAGAGTCCCATTTTGAGTACAAATAGGAATCTATACGAAAACTTTAAGGTAGTAGTAGAATTAGGAATAAAAAAAGAATAAAATCACATTCTTGAAGAGAAGAAGAAAAGTAATAACTTTGTTCCTACAAAGACCAAGGTTGCTACTACAATAAAACATAACAAGCAATGTAAAGAATAAAAAATTTAAGAGACCTCCTTTATATCCCTATAAGATAATAATAACCATGTATTCCTCATAATTTTATAGTTATTATTATATATATAATAAATTTGGACATAAAGCAATTGATTGTAAGATTGTACCTAGGAAAAGGATAAGTTTCTTAAGTAAGAATTCATTTGCCCCTATCGTAGATCTAGATGTTTTATGCTACAACTGTAATAATTTTGGGCATATAGCAAATCATTATAGAATAAATCTTGTTAAATAAAATTATAACAATGCAAAAAGGATTGAGACTCCTAAAGTGAATAAAGGCTCACAAATTAATGGCACAATAAATAAAAGTACAATCAAGAAACTGAAGGAGATATGAAAAAAGAAAAATTAGTCTATGATCACTAAAATAACACTACATGCTAAAGATAAAACTCTATGGGTCATAGATAGTGGCTAATAAAAGCATATGATCAGTGAGAAGAGTATGTTTACCAAATTGAGCCAATGTAAGGAAGGGACTGTCAGCTTGGGAGACAATACTACAGTCAAAATTAAAGGCAAAGAAATCTTGCACATTGATGGTAAGCTCCCTACACATGATGTTAATTATGTTAAAGGACTAAAACATAATATGTTGAGTGTCAATAAGATGTGTGACAATGACTATAAAGTCATATTTGATGTTGAAGGTTGTGAATTAAGAAGGTCTAGAAAAACTATTGCATAAGGAAAAAGGACATAAAGTAACATATATAATTTGATCAAGGTAAATGATACAAGTTGTCTCATGGGAAATATTGATGAGATATAGTTATGGCACATAAGGAAGGGTAATTTTAACTTTGATAATTTAGTCAAAGTAATTTATAACAAGTGTGTAAGACACATGCCTAATATAGCCAAGCCTATTGACACAATGTATAGATAATGTTAGCTCGATAAATAGACTAGGATCTGATTCCAAACTAAAGAGTATGCAACTATAAAAACTCTATAGATAGTTCATACTAATCTTTGTGGACCAACCAAGATAAGAGGTTCCAAAGGAGTGCATTATTTCATGTTATTTATAGATGACTACACTAGAATGACATGGGTAACCTTCTTAAAGGAAAAGTTTCAAGCCTTTGAAAGATTCAAGATATTTAGAGCCATGGTTAAAAATTAAATTGGTAGAAAGATAAAGTGCCTCAGATATGAAAAAGGTGGTGAATTAACTTCAAATTAATTCATATACTACTATGAAAAACATGGAATTAAGAGACACTACTCTGCTGCAAGAACTCGACAACAAAATGGAGTTATTGAAAGGAAGAACAGGACCATCAATGAGATGGCTAGAAAAATGTTGAAAGAAGCAAAATTGTCAGATGGTTATTAAAGAGAGGTAGTCCAGATAGTATTATACATCTTAACCAAAGTCCAATTGAGAGTAAATAGTGACAAGACTCCATATGAACTATGGTATGGAAAGCCTACTTCAGTCAAGTATTTCAGAGTGTTTAGAAGTAAATGCTACATTCAAAGGAAGGAAAAAAAGATAGGTAGTTTTGAGTCAAGATGTGATGAGGGAATATTCATTAGTTATTCCACTCATAACAAATCCTATGTTTACTATAACAAAATACTTCATAAGCTAGTGGAGAGCATCCATGTTAAAGTTGAAGATATCCTCAAAAAGAAGAAATTGAACTTATAAAAGAGATCAGAATTAAGGAACTAAAAGAAGAAGCTAAGGATGAAATATCATATAATGAAGAAGAGATAAAGAGGATTGAAAAGGCACCCTCAAGGTTTGTTCAAAAGGGTCATCCTAAGGATTAGATCATTGACAACATGAATGAAGGAGTCCAAATGAGGATAAGGGTAGAAATGATCAAAGAATAGGTAAGTTTTGATTTACTATATGAAATTGATGAGGAACTAATTCAAATATAAAAGAATAAAACCTGGTAGCTAGTTCCAAGACCCATAGACAAAAATGTCATAGGCACAAAATGGGTTTTTTTTAAAAAATTGAATGAAGATGGAGTTGTTGTGAGAAACAAAACTAGACTTGTTTGCAAAGGATATGCTCAAGTAGAAGGAATAGACTTTGAGGAAACATTTGCTCCAATGGTAAGATTGGAAGCCATCAGAATGTTTTTAGCATTCTTAGTCTTTAATAAGTTTAAAGTCTATCAAATAGATGTTAAGTTAGCTTTCCTAAATGGAACCTTAGAAGAATAACTTTATATTGAACAACCTGAAGGTTTTCAACTAATAGATGAAGAAGACTATGTGTGTAAACTAAATAAAGCACTATATGGTCTAAAATAGGCACCTAAATCATGGTATTTAAGGTTGGATCAATATTTAAAACAATAAAGATTTATCAAAGGATGTGCAAAAAATAACTTAAATCTTAAGTCTAAAAATGGACATATGTTGATCATAGTTGTCTATGTTGATGACATCATTTTTTGTGGCAGTAATAATATTATGTGCAAAGATTTTTCAAATCAAATGAAAAAGGAGTTTAAAATGTCCATGCTAGGAGAATTTTCATTTTTTCTTGGTCTACAGGTTGCACAATCCAAAGAATGGATATTCATATCCCATACCAAGTATGCAAAGGAGATGCTCAAGAAATTTTTTATGGAGGACAATAGAATAGTTAACACTCCCATGATAACTAGATTTAAGTTGAGCAAAGAAGATGAGTCCCCTTATGTGAATAATACTATATATAGATCAATGATAGGTCAACTTATATACCTAAATACATCAAGACCATACATCATGCAAGCTATATGCATGGTTAAAATATTTCAAGTAGCTCCTAAGGAATCACATGTCAGTGTTGTGAAAAGAATCTTCAGATACATCAAGAGCATAATTAACTATGGTCTATGGTACCCTACAAATGAAGATCTCAATTTTATTACATATGTAGATGTTGATTGGGTAGGAATGGTGGATGATAGGATAAGCACTAGTGGTGGTGCATTCTTCCTTAGAAATAGACTTGTGTCATGGTTGAGCAAAAAATAAGAGTCGATTATGCTTTCTATAGTAGAAGCAGAGTATTTAGCAGTAGCAGTATATTGCACCCAAGAATTTTGGATGAAGCAAACTCTTAGAGAAATCAAGGTAGAATAAAAAGAACCTATTTCTATATTTTGTGATAACTCAAGTGTCATAAAGATATCTAAGAATCCAGTGATGCATTCTAGAACTAAGCATATATCCATCAAATATCATTTTTTGAAAGAAAAGGTTGTAGATCAGAAGGTCAAAACTGAGTATATGCCAAAAAAGGACTAAATTACAGATATATTTACCAAGCCTCTTCCTAAGGAGTAATTTTAGTATCTAAAAGAGAGGTTGGGAGTAGTGGCTCCCACACCACATCACTAGATTTTAGTGATAGGGCATGAATCTAGGGAGTATTTAAGGAATGTTATTAACTTTTGGATTAAGAGAAAAGGAAATATAGTGAGAAAGTGGTAGTCCCTTTGATATTTGATGACAAAAGAGGTGATAAAGGTGTGTTGGATATATATAATTATGACTATCTATACAAATATATGTAGATTATTGATTGGTCTTTTAGACCAATGCTATATAAATGATCATTTGTAGAATATTGGATCCAAAGGAGCTAGTTTTGAATGTGTCTATATAGAGTTTAGGAAAATGTGCCATTGCCTAAGGGGGATTTCCTCAAAAAGTGTTCTAGAATATTAGGTCTAAGGATCAAAACAACCAAGGTGTCAAAAAAAGAGCAGATTGTTGACATATTATGGTAGAGACTCTTTGTCATTAATTTCAAAGGGGAAGAAAGGAGAATGGAGAAATAGAAGTAAAGTCATTATAATGAGGTGATTACCATCAATGATAAAGGGGGATATTTTTGAACATAGTCATTGATGTATGAAGGATTATCAATGATGTCAAATTTTATTATGTATTAATGACAAAGGTGTTGAGTTGAACAAACTTGTTGCAGAGCCCCATGGAGTTGTGTGTGTACTTTGAATGAATATCATTTATAAGTATTTAATTATGGTATAATTTATAAGTCATAAGGATACATAGAGAAAATGTTAAAAATTCATAAGGTTGTGTGTGCCAATGTCTCCATACTTAGTCAATTTTGCACCTTTGTATTTGTCCAGGGATTTATTTCAGAGAAAGTGACTCAAGAAATTCCTTCAAAAAAATAGTTTAGACTTTATTGGACATATTATCCACAATATTTTTTTTGAAGGAAATGAATGTAAGTTGGAATTATTTCAGAGAAAGTGACTCAGGTAATTCCTTTAGGAAAATGGTTTAGACTTTATCGAACAAATTGTCCATAAATTTTTTTTCAAAGGAAATGAAATCAAGTTGGAATTATTTTAGAGAAAGTGATTCAATGATTTCTCTTAGGAAAATTGGCTAAGTCTTTGTTTCAAAAATCTAAAGGGTAAGTAGACCGTTCAAAATTTTTGAAGGGATCCTTGAAAAAATATTGAAGGGTACTTTGCAAAAAGTCCAAAGGGTAAGTGGACCATTCATAAGTTTTGAAGGGATCATTACAAAAATGCCAAAGGGTATGTGGACCATTCAAAGATTTCAAATAGATCTTTTCAAAAATATGAAGGGTAATTTGAAAAAATTGTAAAGGGTAAGTGGACCCAAACAAAGTCTATGAAAGGACATTTTGAGAAGCCATAAAAGGTACATTATAAAATTTTGAAAGAAAAAGACACTTGATATTCTTTCAAGGAAATTGTCTTGAAGCCCCTTAGATGGAAAGGACCTGAATAAAAATCTTTAAGAATAATTTTTTAAGGATCCAAAGGGCATGTGACCTAAAAGATAGTTCAGAATAGGTCACTTAGAGAAGATCTGAAGGACACTTTTGGGAGAAGGGCATAGATGAATTATTTTGGAGAATTTGTCTAGGGCAAGTGTACAATTACAAAAGTATTAAAGGATTCTTTTTAATGGAATGGTTTCTTGAAAAGTTTATAAAGGATATTTTAGAAGAATAATAGGTCACTTAAAATATTTATGAAGGATAAGTGCAAAGTCTTGTAGGTAATTTTCAAAATGCCAAAGGGTAAAGGTGTGTTAAAGATCGAGCAATTCTAAAGAGATCAAAGGAGAAAAAGCAATACATGAATGTCAAATAAAATAAGATGAAGTTAACATGTTGAAGTTTAATAACCAAGATAATATAAAGATCATACATCTTCAAGAGATAAAATGGCATGTAGAGCTCAGATGGAAAGATTGATGAACACATTTCAAAGTTGGAATGAAAAAATAGATGAATTACTGTTGAAGTGAGTTAGTAACAAGAATCTAGTGAGATGGTTGAAGGATATAAACAAAAATAGTTGAATTGAAATGATTATTCTAATTTTATAAGTGTGAAAATTAATGTAATAAGGGAAGAATTTGAAGAGGCTCAGAGAATGGAAGTTAAATAGTCATTTTCTTCGAATGAGAAGAGACAAGAAATGAATGTAAAATGTATAAAGAAAAGAGACTCATCTAAGTTTTTATTTTATGAAATATTCTAAATTGACAAAGAGTAGGGAAGAAAAACTATCATCTTTTCATTTTTAGAATGAGAGGAATCGAGAGGTGTCAAGTTATAGATGCATAAATATGAGACTTGTTTGAGCATAGAGGAATAATGGTTGAATTGGGGAATATCAGAGTGTCAAAAAAATAAATTTAGACACAGATAAAGGGTGTAGGAAGAGTGAAGATCACAAAAAATGATGTTTAATGAGAAATGAGTAGTTACATATTAGACATGCAACAAATAACAAAGACTTGGATTATTTTATGATTTTGAGTCATGAATTTGAAGTATAAATGTCTGATTGGTTGGTGCCATCAAATTAAGATAGATTGGTGCTCATTATAGGGAGTGGGTGCTTCCTTGGAGTTGGTTCTCTTAAAAAAAGGGATTGGTGTCTCATTGGGATGGGTGTCATTAAATGTAACTAGTAAGGTTTAGTCAGTGAGAGAAACTTTCTAAGGTTGGATTAGAACAATAGCTTCTAGCAATGTTCTCATCATCATTTTTTCCCTTTGGGTTTCCACATTTAAATTTTGTGTTGTGTGTTGTGATTTTTTTCATGTGATATCTTTTATTTATTTATTTAAGATTGTATATGTTGAAAATTCAACTTGAAAGTTGTAAGCAATTAATTTTTGAGATCTACTGATTCATGCCTCTCTTAGTAGATAGGTATGTTCAATAGGTATGCCCATTATTTCATTATTTTACCTACATAAGGTAGTTATCACAACATAGAAGGTCAAAAACATAGTGTGTTATTAGCAAAGAGGGTCACACTATTGTCTAAAGAGGGTTATAATACTTACTCTGATGACACTATACCCTACTCGTACATCACTTCCCTACCCACCACTTGTCTATATCAATCAAATTTTCTAGTTAAGTACACATTTTTAATTCATTTATATTTATAGAGTATTTAAATAAATAAATTATTGTGTAAACTAGTGGCTATTGATATTTTAGTATTTTATTCCTTTATTTATTACTCATCTCTTTATCAACATAGGGTTATATTCCATAATCCTAAAAAACATAAATCATTTAGTTAACTTGACTTACTTTGAATAGTGCCCAAATGCTATCCCTAAATGCTACTAGGGTTTGTATCCTTATTTTGTATATTTCTATTTACTGTGTTAGGCTTTTCATATTCCATATATTCTATTTTAGAAGAACTCTTTCATTTTTTTACTTTATGCCATTTAAAAATTTACATCTCTTCCTTTAAGAATAAGTGCTAGTACTAATGGTAATCCTATTGAGATTATGCATACCCCTTCCATTTGAGATTCTACAATGGATAAAGGACTAATTACAACTCCTCTAATTGATCCTTCAAATCTTGATTATGTGGACTTCAATGATAATACATCAACACATAATTAGTACAATCAATATCATAATGATACACAATATGGTACCCAAGACACACTCCCCCCTCGATGTTGATAATTTTATAAACAATAAGGATGATATTTTACAATTTTTTAGAGATAGATTTTAGGAATAGCCCCATGATCATACATAGATTTTTCAAAATATATTGGAAATAAAGAACACATAATTAGGTCAAAACTCTAACCCCATAGATGCTAATATTATTACACCTACTACAGGGTAAACTCATACTATATAAAAAAATTATATAAATAGTCAAGTCTCACTAGTGGAAATACATCCTATATATATTACACATCCCTCCTCTCCATATGTCTAATAACTTAGGCATGAGATCCATTCTCTGTAAGCGAAGGTGTTACATCTTAATTAGGGTGCCACTAGACCATCTCATGACATGGACTATCATGTTCTCCTACATACACCATTAGCACATAATATAGTGGAAACTCCTTTGACATTCATATTTATGGTACCCAATCTTACTCTGTATGATGGTAAGGGTGAATTATAGCATTAATTTTTCACTTTCCATGTAGCATGTTTGAACTATGTGTCAAACGATTAGCTCTTGAATAAGTTTTTCCTTCTCATTTTAAATGAATATGCATTACAATGGTTTTATGTGTTTCATTTAAATTTTTTGATGTAGGTTCTAAATAAATAGAGAAAATAAACTTGATACAGGTATGGTTGAAAAACCTATTTATTTGTGCATGTGTTGAATCAAAAGATTGTGTAGAGCTCCTCTTTGGCTTGGGTGGAAGACTTGTAGATAAAAAAGCACTAAAGAAAATTTGTTTGTTAGAGATATAGTTGGGTGGATTTCCTAGCGAAGCTAGATCATAAAAGTAAAATATTCCTTAGGGGATATCAATACACATATTTTAAATAATTAAGTTCACAAAACTATAAAGAAGGTACTTGCATCAACAATCAAAAGGTATTGAAATTGAACACAAGAATACTTGCTTAGAAAATAGATTAAAAATGATAAAATTAGTGATAAAATAATTAATACTAGTGCTAAGGGGTTAGGATATGCTTCAAAAAATATGAAAGAGGTCTATGGACAATCAAGAACATAGAAAACCAAGTTTGGTTGGGGGCAGGTGGGTGCAAATATCTTTATGGTTTTCATTACTATAGTGACCGTCAATGGTCAGGGTGATTGTTGGTAGTTAAGGTGACTTTTGGTGGCCAAGATAACCATTGATAGTTAGATAGACCATAAATTATTAAGTCAACTATTGATGATTTCTATGTAAAGATATGGGTTGTTAATTTCTAAATAGTGGGATCTGAAAGTTGGATTTTGGGTGATGGGTAAGGGTTGGGATATCACAAAATGGAAATAAAGTAATGAATATTAACAAACAAGTGCTTATCTTACCAAAATTTGATTGGGTGAGTGGTTGAAGGAGTTAACCTATTGGTAGAATCTAACTTGATTATGATAGAATAATAGTAATCAAGAACATGATTGAGAGATGATGGTTACTTGACTCTAAATAAGATTGTTGATGACACTTGATAACACTGATATTATTCATTAAATTACAAAAGAAAACTCTTGAATCCCTAAGCTTATGATAATTATTGTATATGGTTTTCTCTTCCAAGCTCCTCTATTCTTATAGGCACAAGTGAGAGGTGGAAGTCAAGGTTCAACTAGGCCATCTAAATATAATTTGTCCATACAAAGGCTCACACCAAGATTTAGACAAGTTATATTTAGAAAGGTTGGTAGATGATTGCATACTTTTGGTTGAGGAGGTGTACATTGATCATTGACGATTAGGGTTTCCCAATGGTGACCATTGATGGTTTTTACCTTGACCATTGATAGTCAGGTCCTCAAAGGAAAAGGTTTTGAGGGCTAGGTTGAGTTAGTTTGTGACACTAACTACAGGTGAACTTGGTTAGGCTAGATTGGTGTAAATTGATCCCAAGAGAGTCTTAGGTAGGTCCAAGGGGATTTTTGACATTTGGAATCATAGTGTGTAGATTTTTGGTGTCTATATTTTACCCCTTTTTATTTTACATCTTATGTGAATGAGATACAAAACAAAAATGGAGTATGGGAAAGAGGTCTAGTTGTCCTAAGAGTGGGAGGAGGTATTTCCCCTCAATTTAGGAATTAATCTAATGAAACTAAAATTGTTTTAAGGTTTGATAAATGGTATATGGTGAGTTATGAGGTGGTTACATGATGTTGGGTATTTGAGATGTAAACTTGTGCACAAAATATGACTAGGTACTATTTTTTCAAGATTGTGTAAAGACTACATTTTCCAATGTTGGTAAAAAATAAGGGTCAGTGCTAGAAGTACAAGTGATAGGGTAATTGGTCCATAATGTTAGTCATCACTTATTGGGTGACTCTATAAGTTATCTAGATAGGGTTAGTGTTGGGTGAAATTATCCATGGTAGGAAGTGCTCCTACAAAACAACATTATTGGTTAGGTTGTGCACCAGGTGGTACAAATTCAAATGGTCAACATGGTAAAAATGGTTGATGTAATCAAATGGACCATGCAAAGTTGTCAAAAAATGAATTAGTAGTCTAGGTTAAAAATACCTAGTGTCAAAGTTGGTGTGGTCTAATGATGGGTCAGAGAAAGGTAATCTCCAAAATTTCAAGATCTAGTTGAAGTGAGATGAGGTGATCACTAAGGTTAAACACCTAGGTGGGGTGCTCCAAAATTTCAAAGGTTGGGGACCTTGACCATCGATGGTAAGAGGTCTTAAGGTCAATCATAAATGATCAACCTAACCATCAACAGTTAGGGAAATCCTTAAAAACCCATAGATAAAAAGTAAAATGTGAAATTGTTTCTACCATTTTGACTTGGCATTTTACTCTTTGGGTGAGTTTTGCATTTGACCATGGAGAGATTTGGAATTGGTCGGGTCGGTGTGCTTCCTGAGGTGGAGGTTTGATTGGTTGAACAAGAGCTTAAGGTTGACTAAGAGTGGAGAAAATGGAGGGTGGATGAATACATGGCCATGTGGATAGACAAGGGCTTCAGCCATAGCAATGCTCATGAAATGTGGTAGGGATTGTTGTAAATTTGATAGCTTAGTGGATTTTTTTGGTTTAAAGGTAAATTTGAATAGAGTAAAATAGTGGGGTAGGGGATTTGAAAACTATTTCAAACCATGATGACCTAATGTCCATTTTGGTTTAATTTGAGCAAAGGAATGGGTGAGATTAAGAGTAAAATGACAATTTAGGCTGATAACAAGTTTTAGGTGAGTTTTAAGGCAATGTTTTTGTTGTTGTGAGGTATTTTCAGATGTATTTAAAGGTCAAAGGTTTGAGGGTTTTGCCACTAGTAGTCACACACAGTGACCATTGGTAGTTGAACTCAAACATCAATGGTTCAAGGAACCATTGATGGTCAAGGAGTTAAGGGCAGGTGTGTAAAAAATGTTGTAAATATTGAAAGGTTTTTGAATATTTCAGAAGATTTAAAATATTTCAAGTTTGTAAAGTTAGGGTTAGTTGATAATTTAGAATGTTTGTTATGTAAGGTGGTTAAAAAATGTTAAACATTATAAATAGGGTATTTGAATATGTTTTAAGGGAGTTAAAGGGTTAATAATTGTTGATAAGTTAAAATTGATAAGTTTTTAAATAATAGGTTAGATAGGTTGAGAAGTCGATGGGTAGAAGTAATAGAAGTATGTAGGTGTTTGGAATGATGCATTAAGGTTAGTGTTAGGTAAAGATGAAGAAAGTGTATGTGATAGAATCATATAGCTCAAAAATGTATGTGGTTAAGATGTAGGGTGTTGGAAGAATTGTTAGATTGTAAATGTAAGTGGGTAGGTTGAAATAGGTTGGAAAAAGTAGGTATGAGTTAATACTTTTCTTGAGGTGAAAAACTAAGTACATGTGCTAATGTGATTGTTTTGTAGGCACATGAGTAGATCTAGATGTGGGATCGAGTCTTGAAGATCTTCATAGAGGTATATAATAGTATGAAATATGATGAATGACATCACATGGAAGAGGTTGGCCTAAGGGCTATGAGGCATTATTAGCACTTGCCTTAAGATGTAGTGACAATTATGGATCTTATCAAGAGATGGGATCCAACCAAAAACACTTTTATGTTCCCTACTAGAGAGATGAGCATCCTATTAGAGGATGTGCATCATATCACATGATTACTAATTCATGAAGACCTAATATACCATATATAGATCAAATAGTGAGACTACTACATGGATTAAATTTATGATGATGATAGGGAGCAAGTGAGATTTCATGTGGGTGGCATGCACTACGGGCCATTATACTAGAGTGCATTGGTAGAAAAGTACCTACTGATGATGATGATGATGATGGGGATATCTTACTTTTATCTTCTTGATTTGAGTATCATCCACTTTCCATATCTACTACTAGGGGTGTTAAGAGAGATGTTGATGAGGAAAACTATATTTGGGTGGGCTCCTATTTTATTAGCATAGATCTATAGAGAGCTCTAGGATTTCTATGCACACAAGAGGTATGGGATTAGTGTTAGGTCTATACTCCACTACTGGGCATATGAGCATATCAGAGTGCTTAGACCATTGAGTCTCCTATAGAATGGATTTGTGCCTATAGGCTACATGGTAGGCTTTATGAAATAGAAAGGTGATTTGACACTAATAGGGGCTAGTAGAGGTACTCAACATATAGAGTGGTTCAAAGATGCCCTAGATGGATTGGTGGTTGTTGATGTGGTGTGGACACCTTACTTGAACTAGATAATTTGGGTAGGATTTAGGTATCACACTTTATCACTATAAAGTTGGTGGTGGATATATGGGAGATGAGAGGGTGAGACTGAGCTCATCTTAGTTGAAAGGGTATAGAGGTAGTTCTTATTGATATAGGGGATCCCTCTAGATTTTTATTGATATATGAGGGAAGATGTTGAGTTCTTACTCCTAGAGCTAAAGCTATAGGAGGTTGTCTTAGACCATGAGGAGTTGACCATGTGAGCTCTCATCAATGATGCTAGTGAAGTAGATGGATATGAGGCTTGGTACCAGGCTAGATATGTAGCTATTGATTTTGGGTGGGATGATGGGGGATAGAAACCCATGGATGTAGACTCTACATGAGAGCCAATATAAGGTGGTCAAGTGGCAGTGGCATTGGTAGAAACATAGGCCTAGATCACATGTTTATAGGACAAGTGGCCAACTTATAGGCTCAAATTGTTGACTTACAAGGGTAGGTTATGATAATGATAGGTAAGAACAATTCAAAAAGGGCCTCTCTTGCTTTAGTAACTCAAGAGAGAGATTTTTTGAGATAGAGGGTAGGATTAGCCACAATAGTAGTAGGAGGACCAACTGACATAGTGATAAGGACATAATATCTAGCCACTATTGAGGAGCTGAGGTACTATGAGGTGATGATGTTTCCATAATTGCCTACAACATTGATATATGGGGAGTATAGGGATAATTTGGTAGGGGGTCCTTTGGTGGCTACTTAAGATAGTGGGCCTCCATAGTGGGCCAAATAAGGACACTAAGGGGGCCACCACTAGATAGGAGTGTAGGTGTAGGTATAGGTATAAGTGTAGGTGGGGCTAGTAGTAGTGGTGCCCCAATAAAATTATTTACACATGTTTTGATATGTTGGTAGAGATAGGTTTGTATTATTTTGATACTAACCTATTCACTGATGAAGTGAGATGTACATGTTTTGAGAAAGAGTTTACACATTGTTACATGTATTATTTATGATGACATGATGTATATGATGATGATGTATGGTTTATGATGTATGTTTATAGTTCATGGTTTATATTCTATTATATTTTTTTATGTTCATGTTCATGTTTATGGTTGATGGTATATGGTTTCATGCATATGCTCTATGAGATGTTGACTCAGTAGCTTAGGCGCGTGATGTTTAAAAGATAGTTATGATGATCTAATTTTGTTCATGAATATGAGAGGATGTGTTATGTATGTATATATGTCATATGATGATGTAATCATAATTACTTTGTTTTTGCTTATGCTGATGTGGTTTGCATGAGTTGATGTTATAAAATGTATTGTGATAATGTTATGGTAAATGGATAGATAGGTAGATGATATATGATATGGTTCACGATGTTTTGATCATTGATTTTGTTTATGTTCATGATGATGAATGGTGTAATTAATTTTTTTTATGATATGATATATGATCTCATGATGTTGTAATGGTATATGGATAGGATGATGTGTATGCTATGTTGTGATGCAATTTCATGGTGGTTTGACCATAGATAGATAGATGATGTGGTTTATGGATATATTTTATAAGGTTATGATTTTGATTTGATATTTGTTGTTAATGATCATGGAGATAAAATTTGAATATGTTTAAGGATGTAATGAGAATACATAAAGTATGTAGATAACAAACTAAATGTAAGGAAAGTGATAATAATCATGAGAAATACATCTACATGAACCAATAAAAGATAAGAAAAGAAAAATGAGGCATTTTCATTTTGTATGAACAAAAATGAAACCCAAAGTTGGATGGGCTTAGTGAAAATAAGTGTTTCAAATACTTCACATTAGCATGCTTAGGTTGATAAATGGGTATCTTGATCACATTGTGTCGAGTAAGCTCATAGTCCAACACATATGATATATGGAGGGAGGATGGGTGAAATTGGAACCATTGTGTGAAATTAGCATGGATATTTTATAGGCTTCCAATAAGATAGTATAAGCAAGTCTATGCTCATATATAAAGTGTAGATTGATTGATGTGAGAAGTCTATTGAGGAGAATTGATTACATCTTTCTAAGATTATTGTTGTTAGGAGAGTTGATTGTGGCATTTTTCATTATTGTTTGTTTTTCTTATGGGGTTTTCACTACTTTTGATTATGCTTTAGGGTTAGGGAAGTTGATCGATATGGGAAGATTCCAAGAAATCACTAGCTTTGATAAGTGATTTACTCAACCATCCTTCAATAGAGTGGTCTAAGTTTATATGTTTAATTCAAATGCTTTTGATAGATGTCCTTTGAGGGAGCAGTACACCTTATGTTTTTTCAATTTTGAATAAGGTTTTAATATATGCCTTTTAAGTGAATAGTCTATGAATTATAAGAATGACCCATGACTTGTTTTTGACTTTGATATTGTTTTTTATTTTTGTTGATGTTGCTTGACATAGACTTGCTTATACATGCTCAAGGGGTTACCTTTACGAAGTCAAGACTAAGAGCATAAGAAGGTTGCATAGGTGAAAAGAAGATTAGGTAACAATAACCATGGGAACTAATCCCAAAGAGGGATGGGAAATACCATGAGAATCATGCCATGGGTTGAGTCATGGTCCCCATAGTTGAAGATTATGATATGACTATGATGGATGATCACATGATTCAGTTGTAGTCATTTACCCCTAAAAAGGGGGAAATGAATGTGGATGCATGGGATGAGCTTAAGTTAGACAAATGATGATTGTGACCCCTCCTTAACAAAAGAAAGGATACAAATGTGAAGGATTGAGAGGCTCAAGTTTTGGTTTGCCTTTGAAAAAGGATAAATGATAAGCTCTTGATCCATACTTATGGGTTATGTTGTAGGGTCTAAGCCAATTGAAAGTATATTTACCCATTTTGCTTTTATTGATATTAGTTACATGTTGATTTTCCTTGAGAACAAGATCTATAATATTGAATTCTCACACTTTCAGGTGTTTATTTTAATCACGCTTGATTCATTCTTTATAGACTTGAAGATAAAAAAAGAATGGCCAAAGCATGCTCATAAAGTATATTAAGTTGGGATAAATGTTCTTAATGATAATCATCTTTTGAAATAAGGTCATGCAAATATATGTGAAGATATGGTATTTAGACTTTAAGAGGCAATATAGTTTCATCTCCAAACACTAGAGAAAAATGTGTAACACTTGTAGTGGTTTGGATGCTAGTACAATATGCCCATAAGGTGAAAGGGATGTGAAAGTGCCAATCCTCACATGAAGAATTGAACATTTTGGTAAGCATGTTGTTAAGGGTTTTTTTAGAGGCCTTTGCTTGTCCATTTAATTTTTGGTGATAAGGTGATGAGAAGCTTAGTTTAATCCAAAATATGTCACAAAGACCTTGAAATTGTTTATTTTTGAATGATTTTCCATTGTTAATGATGATATTATGGGGAACACCAAAGTCACAAATGATGTGATGGGTAATAAATTCAATAATATTTTTAGTTTTTATCAAGACAAGAGGAATAACCTCCACCCATTTGGTGAAATATTTGGTCATAGTGATGATAGAGTGATGTCACTATGAAGAGTGGGGATTAATTTCACCAATAAGGTCTAGACCTGATGATGAAAAAGGCTAGAAGTCAGTGGAAACATGAAGGCTATGGCTGGGTGCATGGTGAAAATTATCATATTATTGACACTTGACACACTTTTTCACATAATAATAATAATAGTCTTGGTTAAGGGTAGGCTAGTAATATCCCAAGTGGAGGATGTGCTTAGCCATATTGAGTTCACTAAAGTGACCCTGATAGATACCATCATGCATTTCCTTGATAGAGTGAGAGGTTTCTAGACCATGGAGGCAACAAAGAAGGAGACCATCAAAGTCGTGCTTATAGAGGATTCCTCCCATAATGGTATAATGGGAGGTGCTCTAAATAAACACTTAGTGGGTATTCCTATAGAGGATAGAAGGACTATGTAAAGATTAATATAGCCTAAGGTTTGTTGATACCAAAGCTAGGCTAGATCTCTTCTACATTGAAGATGGTTAGAGTGTTCGACTTGAGGTACAAAGGCTTAGTGAGGTGATGGAAAATGGATGATAGCTTATATTCTAGGGGTGCTGACAGAATCTAAGAGGTGAGAGAAGCTATGGTGTTAGAAAACATGTTGGTATATTATGGGATGGTTTGAATATGGTAGTGTTCAAATGATGTAAGAGTTCTAGAAATAATTATCTATATAGTTACAAAATCTCATGCTTACACTAGTAGATGCCATTCACTTGATTGACCATAAGCTGGGAGTCACCAAAACTATTGATTATTTGGACTCCCAAGGATAATGTGGTTTGGATACATATTAATATGCCTTCATATTTGGCCATGTTGTTGGTACATTAAAAGTCAAGTTTAAAACATAAGGGAAATGGGTCACCGATAAGGGGGATAAGGATGATACGGGCTCCCCCACCATGTTGACATTTGGAACCATTGAAGAACATGGTTACATGATTGGTGAAATAAAATTTGGATAGGATTGTGATAGACTCATTTATAAATTCAAGAGGAGGAGGTTGGTTATCTATTGGGGGTATATTAGCCAATTGGTCAATAATGAATTACCCCTTAATTGACTTATGTTGGAAGAACTCAAGGTCAAACTCAGCTAAAAGCATGAGCCACTTGGCCATAAGTTGGTTTTGGTATGGCTTGGAGTGCATGTACTTTGGTGGGTTAGTATTAGTTATGATAAAAGTTTTGTGGTTAATAAGGTAGTGGCTAAGTTTGATGGCCATGAAGACTAGGGCAAGCAAAGTTTCTCGATACGAGTCTACCAAGTTTCATAGTATACAAGTGTGTGGCTTATGTAATAGATATCTTTCTCTTTGTGTTGTTCATCTTGATGGGAAAGCATTGCCCCTAGGGAATGGTTAGTGGTAGAGATATAAATTTAGAAAGGTCGGTCATCTGTAGGGGGTGTAAGGACATGTGAGGATAAAAGATACTCTTTGAGTGCATCAAAGAACTTTTGAAAATAAGGATTACACTTAAAAGAGATATCCTTTTTCAAATGGTGATGGAAGGGTTGAAATTATTTGGAGAATTGTGAAATAAAGTGATGAATGGATTGGAGCTTCCCATACAGACTATGGAGTTGATTAAGATTGGTTAGAGGTAGCATCTTGAGGATGTGTTTAATTTTGGTTGGATCCACTTCAATTCCCTGAAGGGAAATGATGAAGCCAAGGAGTTTTCTTGATGATATCCTAAAAATACATTTCTTAGGATTGAGGTAGACATGGTAATGCATAATTCTCTCAAAGATAATCTTGAGAATGGCTAAGTGGTCCTTGTGAAGTTTGGATTTTTTGATAAGGTCATCTACATAGTCCTTGATGATTATGTGGATAAGGTTATGGAAGATGTAGTTCATAACATGTTGGTAGGTTTTACTAACATTCTTAATACCAAAGGACATAACTCTATAACAAAATTTCCCCCATGGGGTGATAAAGGTAGTTTTTTGCTAATCTTTAGGGGTAATCAAAATCTAATTATAACTCAAGAAATCATCTATGAGAGACATCTCATGGCTTGTTGTAATATAAAAAATTCATTCAATGCTAGGTAGAGGAAAGCCATCCTTTGGATAGGTAAGGTTGAGATCACAAAAGTCCACATAGATACATAGTCTCCCTATGGCTTTAGTGATAGGCATGATGTTTAAAACCCACTGGGGATAATCAATGGGTTGAATGAAGTTGATAGAGAGGAGGCATTGAAGTTATTATTTGAAAAGAAGGGATATATGAGGATGCATTCATCAAATTTTTTATCTGACAAGCTTGTCTTCATGATTGGTTAGGATGTTATGGGTAAAAATGGCATAGTCAATACCAGGCATGTTAGCATATGATGAAGCGAATGCAATACTACAGTCTTGGAAAAATTTAGATAAGTCCTAAAGCTCTTCAAAGTTTAAAGATTGGCCTAACTTAACAACATAAGGTTTACTTAGAGTGCCTATGTCAATATCTATGGTGGATTCATTCAACATGGTTAAGGTATCTACAGGTAAGGAGTTGTGGATGGAATAAGTAGGTGCACTAAGGTAGGTGAGAATTGAGTCATCATCCTAGTATATAATAGTGTTAATGGTAGGAGAGTCTTCTCCCATAAGTTTAGGATGGGTCAAAGGTATGGATAAGGGTACCACAACCATTTGGTATGTTAAGGGGCTATGGTTAACTATTTTGATGAAAAAAAATTTAGGTGGGATAACATTCTCATTCTCATGCTCAGGTGGAGGGGACATTTGTGAGGAAAGGGTTTAATGGTAGTAGAAGGTTATGTGGTTTTATTTTTATTGGGTAGAATGAAGCTAAGGTCATGCTTATCATGAGGCTTTCAGGTCTAAATCAAGATTAATGTGTGTATGCCATGCTCGTACCATCCTAAGCCAAAACCTTTCTAGGCACACCTATGAAGATATATTTTGGCAATGTTTGGGTTGTCCAAGTAAGAGAAGGTGGAGGTGAGTGGTTACCATTAAGGAGGTGTGGTGGTAGCATTATGTGGCTTGCTAATTCCCCCATAAATGAAGTGGGTTTGATATCTAGGAGTTCCCAAAGAAATAATGGCCCTAATATTGGGATCATAACATGGTTGATGGTTGAGTTTTCCATATTTTTGGGTAGTTTGGAAGGCATGAAGGGTGAAGATATGATATTATACAAGGGTAAGGCATTGGAAGGTAGGTTCCAAGGGATTAGTGGTGGGTATTTAGTCCACAAGAATGGATGAATTGGTAGATGCCTCTGAGGAAGGGGAAGCAATTTCTTCATTTATTATAGTGGAGGGCTTGGTGGTGGATGCTTGGGGTGCTTTTTTTTAGGGTAAGAAGATGTCATTAGGTTGGTAGGTCATGTTGCATGATGAAAAAGGGCTTGGGTCAGATTTTATGGTGATAACCTAACTGTTATGTTTAAATTTGACACAATGATGGAGGGTAGAAGGTACATAATCTACAAAGTGAATTTAATGTATCCCTAGTAGAACATTGTACTATAATTCACCTCTAATGACATATAAAAGTTTAGGGAGTGTGTGAGGTCCTATATGAGTGTGGAGGATAATAGTTCCTAAGGTAGTGGTCATAGTGTCGTTAAAGGATCTAAAGATGGTAGAAGTTTTGGATATGATATTATCCAAAAATTTGATTTGATCATAGGCATGGGAAGAGATTATATTGATACTAGTTCCCCCATCATTCATAACCTATTTGATTTAGGTTTGGTTGATATGGGTAGTAATAAATAGAGGAGGATCTAAGTCCTCAAGGTGGATAGAAGGTATCTCCAAGTATTTGAAGGTAAAAAGGGTGAAAAGTTGGAGAGCACCTACTAAGGCCTCTATAGGTTAGAATTCTCCTGGTCTAACTTTAATGGCTTTCATAACCTCTATCATGTCTTGGTGATGGTTAGGTGAGGTGGAAATGAGCTCATAGAGGCTCATCTTAGCTAGGGTTTGGTAGAGTTATTGACAAATGACCCTCCTAATGGATTACTAAGGGTTATCCTTAGAGGTGTCTAAGATGGTCACGTTGGGTTTAGCTAAAGATAAAGAAATTGGGATTTAGTTTGGTTTAGGATGAAAATATAGGTATGTCCATGGAACAAATACCTTGGTATTCCCTTTATCCTTTTTTGTGATCATGTGACCACATTAATGGTGAGGATAGAAGGGAAAGATATGATAGGAGGTCAGGTAAGTTCCCTGTCACTCTAAGTTGAGAGTGAGGGATTAAGTTTACTTTGGAAAATAACTATTAGGTGAAGTAGAAGAGGGATCAAGGGAATTTCATCTAATAAAATATCATCTTCATCATAGATCTAATGGGTACTGGCCTAGAGAGCTTTGTAGTTATCTATGTCATGTTTAGGTGTCTTGTGGTAGGAATAGACTTGAAATTCATTGTATCAAGTTGGTTTTGAACCAAGAGGATCAAAATGTATGATAAGAAGTAAGGTGAGGAAATAATCTTAGAGAAACCTTTGAAAAATGGTTGAGTAAGACTCAGTCAGATGTGGGAAGGGTTTAGAGGTTGTGGTTTCAGTTGGTAAGATAGGTGTTTTTGTGATAGGGAGTTTAAGTAAGGTGGTGTTTCTAGTTAATATTTTTTGTTTGGACATGTTAATGGTCGGATTATTCAGGGCTGATAGTCTAGCCTTTGATAATTTAGTAACAACCAGCCTATCAGATAGTAAGTGGGTTGGTGTAACCAATAGTGGTAGGTAGCATATGTTAAAAAGATCTTGTTTCTTAAGTAAAGTTGAGGGATGAGGTCCCAAGATGGAATTTAAGGTGGAATGAGGTAGAGTCATAGCCATATGGCCTTTCAATGGTTTCACCTATTTGGTTGGTTTGGGTTACGGCTTGGGTATAGGTTCAGATGTGGTTAAATCTACTTTCAGAAATGGGTAGACCAAATTCTGTGTAGGGAAGGCACCAAGATTTATGAAGGGTTTGGTTCACTATTTGATTTATTGAGATATGATTTCCTTAGTTGATTGAGAGGGTGAGGGGTTGGAAAAAATATTGATTAGTTTAAGAGGGGGTAGAGGAATTATAGATTGGTTATTTAAATATGTAGCAAAAGGTTAGGATTTATTGATGTAAGGGAACCCTAGTTGTTGCTAGAAAGTTGTTTGATCCATATCTAGTTTTAAATCAAATTATAATTTTTGAACTAATATAGAGAAAGGTTTGTCTGGTTGTCTTCATCCCTAGGTAGTGGATGTAAAGGATAGATTCATAGGATAGGGAGGATGGATGTTAGTTTAGTTCATTTCCTTGAGCAAGGGATGTAAGGTTGAAATAGGTAGTTTCTCTATGAGAGGTATTGGTGATGAAGTTTCTCCTTTAGGGATAATGTCCATAGGAGTAGTGGTTTGTTTGGTAGTTAGGGGATATGGTGAATAGTAATGATTAGTTTATTAAATATGATATTTAAGGTGGTATTTGATGATTCCAAAACCTCTATGAGTGAAGCTAGGGAGAAAGGAACGTCCTCAATTCAGGTCTCTGAAGGAGGGGAGGGTAACTTCACCACCTCAGTAGATGAGATGGGGGAGGAGTAGTTAGATTGGATGATTAAGTATTTATGGATGAATGCATCAATGACCATATTGAGCATGTGGGAATCATGGGAGCATTCAATATGTGTGTCCTTATTTTTGGCAAGGGCATGGTTAGGGAAAGGTTTCTTGAAGATGTCAAGAGATTGATTTTGAGGGGCATTGGGGTTATCCAACATGAGTTATCCCTTATCAATAAGGCTCTAAAAAAATCTTAAAGGTATTACATCGACTGACATCATGTCCAATTACCCCATGAAAATCATAAAGGTCATTCTCATTATACCAAGTAGGTGAAAGACAAGAAGAATCAAACTACTCATGAGGTTTGATGGGGGGAAGTTGTATGAGGTTAGAATTTTGTAGTCTCTCTAAAATTGAGGCCTAAGCTTCTCCAAGTAGAGTGAAATATTTATGGTTGCTTTGGTTTGGTTTCCTTGTATTTTGGTTGGAGGTAATGGGAGAATTTTACTGATTGGCATTGGGTAGAGGGGTGGTTTTCGGGACAACTACATTCATAGTTCCCTTGATCTTAGTTCTAATATTAGCTTGGTTTCCTAGTTTGGAGGAAGAGATTTTGTTGGTCTTGAAGGTAGAGTTCTTTTTTTGTAACTTCAATTTACCCTCATCTATGGCCTGGTTTTCTAGCTTACATGCCATGGTAAAAGATTCATCAAATGTTTTGAAGCTTTGGACACGTAGTCTAGAAGAAATATGTTTGGTGTAGGCTCAAGAAATAAATCTATAAGTTTAGGTTGAGGCAAGGAAAATTAAAGTTGGTTAATCAAGATTCTCCAATGGGTGATGAAATCAATAATGGATTCATCATTGAATTGCCTAATATAGTAGAGGTCCATGATAGATACCTTGGAAATGTTAATGGAAAAGTGATCTAAGAAGACCTACACTAGTTGGGTGAAGGAAAAGATTGAATGCCTAGTGATGACACTATATTAGTCAAGTGTTGAGCCAGATAAAGACATAGGTAAGGTACAAATGAGTAGGGCGTCATTGTAAGAAATCATGTAACACACATGTTTAAAATCCCTAAGGTGTTTTTGAGGGTCTTCCTTGCTCTAAAATTTAGTAAATTTTGGAATCTTCCATTGATGAGGGTGAGGTCTGATAAGGACAGAGGGATGAATAGGTTCATTACAAATCTAATCATAGGATAGGATGTTATGAACCCTTGAAATAGATGACTCAAGGTTTGTCATTTTGTCTTTGAGCATATTCATTAATTTAGTTTAATGTGGTACACCCAAAGGATCATAAGTTTCATACTACAATTGTGGTTGAGTGATATATCAGTAATTGGTTGGTGATTGATGGGATTCCACATATTAGAATGTGGATGCTACAGGTTGGGTAGGTGATATGTAAGGGTAGGTAGATGGTGGTGGTTAGGTAGTGGGTACATAACCTTTTGGATTAGGTATGTATCTTAGGTTGGGCATGATGGATACCTATTGAGGGATTCCAATGAGTTGGGTATGGACAGTAATTAGGTTGGTGATAAGAGGTGAAGTAGTGCCCTTCATGCTAATGGGTGGTGAAATAGAGGGTATGGATATCATCAATTTTGGTAGGGGGTATTGGTTAATGGGTTAGGGTTGATAAGGGGAAGGTTGGTATTACTGATGGTAGGTGATCCAATAGTGGGTGGAGTATATGGGTTAGTGGTTGGGTTATTCCTAAGGTGGAGGAGTCATTGGTAGGGGTGGAAGGTGTAAGGGTAATGGTTAGTTGGATTGATTAGTTTTTAACTATGGTGTCAAAAGGGTTAGTATAAAAATATGTTTGGGTATTCAAAATTTGGGTAGTGACCATGGCAGAATAAATACCCCCCATAAGGTAGGATGGCATACCAAAGGAAGATCTAGAGATGGAGTTGAAACTGGGGCACAATGAAGGGGGTGGTAAGGTAGTAATAAGGGGAAACTAGGTTGTTTTCCAAAAAAGTGTTATATTCCATGTCTCCCTAGTAAAATACCCAAGGAAAATTAGGACTTCCCAAAGGATGGGGTGAGTCTTTTGCTTCAAATACATACTCCATAGATGGGGAAGTAGAATAGGTTAGTTAGTCCAGTGACAGGTTTTGCTCTACTAGTCTCTTTGTTACTGGTGTATTCTTGGGGGAGATAATACAAGAATAAACTCACCACTCAAACAAGAAGAATAAAATAAAATTATCAAGGCAATAAAGACACACACTATAAAGTACATTAAGCCTAGAGGTTAGTTTTAATCTTGATTTTGGCTTATGCCTTAGTTTATGAGAATGTGTGATAGAAGTTAGCTTATAGATTAGGTACTATAGAAGTAATCTATAGATAGTTTTAGGTTGTTTAGGTGATCAAAATAATATATATTGGAATCAATATTTGGTTTGGTATTGGGGCCTACCCCCTCACTTCACACGCCATAACGATAAGGGTGTCAGGTGCTTAGCCAATATATATTGATATCTAGAGTTTATACTCAGTTAAAGAGTTGAGTTGGTTTTCCCCTTGGTAATGACCCCCAAGTAGGATTTCTGGGAAAGGGTAAGGTGACCACTAGGTGATAAAATCCTAGTCAATCCTTATCTCAAATTTCTTTGATGTTTAATTGATGAAAGTGGTTTAACTAGTGTGTGTAACAAAAGTGGTGCTTGATAAGATTATTGTGCTTTAATTAAAAGTGAACTAATGTTAAAATCAATAAATTTATGAAGTTTATTTTAATCCCAAAATAAATTTTAGTTTTAATTATGAGCATAAAAAGAGATAAGAACATACAGATGTAGGGAAAAAATACAAATAGAGACTCTAGGTCCCATCGAGCATGCCAAAATGTTTCATGTAAATTTTTTATTTAAGTTATAAATAAAGAGAAAAAACAAACTTGATAAGGCTATGGTTGAAAACCTATTTATTTTTGTGTACATTGAATCAAAATATTATGAGGAGCTCCCATTTGGCTTGGGAGGAAAACATGCATATAAGAAAGAACTAAAGTAAACTTATTTATTAGATAGATAGTTGGGTATATTACCTAGTGATAGCTATATCCCAGAAGTGAGAGCTTCCTTAAGGGATATCAATCCACATGTTTTAAATAATTAAGTTCACAAAACTAGAAAAAAGGTACTAAAATCGAACACAAGAATGCTTGCTTAGAAAATAGACTAAAAATGATAAAATTAGCTATAAAATAATTAATACTAGTGTTAAGGGATTATGATATGCTTTAAAAAATATGAAAGAGGTCTATGGACAAGTAGGAACATAAAAAACTAGGTTTGGTTGAGGGTAGATGGGTGAAAACAACTTGCTAGTTTTTACTACCATAGTGACCATCGATGGTTAAGGTGACCATCGATGGTTAAGGTGACTATTAGTAGTCAATTTGACCATTGGTGGTTGAGTAGACCATCGATGATTGAGTCAACCTTGGATGGTTACTATGTGAAGACCTAGGTTGTTAATTTCTAAATAACAAGATTCAAAAGATGGATTTTGGGAGATGGGCAAGGGTTGGGCTGATAGCAAAATGAAAACAAAGTAAATGAATATTAACAAAAAAGTAATTGTCTTACTATAAGTTGATTAGGTGAGTGGTTGAAGGAGTTAAACTATTGGTGGAATCTAGCTTGATTCTGATAAATAATGGTACTTGAGAACATGATTGAGAGATGATGGTGAGTCAGCTCTTAATAAGATTGTTGATGATGCTTGATAATACTCATATCACTAATTGACCTACCAAATAAAAATTATAAATCCCTAAGCTCTTGATAATTATTTTAGATGTATTTCTCTTCCAAGATCCTCTCTTCTTATAGGCATAAGTAAGAGGTGGGAATCAAGGTGCAACTAGGCCATCTAAATATAATTTGTCCATGTAAAGGCTATATAATATTATTTAGATGAGTTATATTTATAAAAGTTTAATGGATGATTTCATGCTTTTGGTTTAGGATGTGTACCCTGACCATCAATGGTCAATGTTTCCCAAGGGTGACCATTGATAGTTACCCTGACCATCGATAATTACATCCCCAAAGGAAAAGGTCTTGAAGGTTATGTTGAGTCATTTTGGAAACCAATTTTAGGTGAGCTTGGTTAGGCTAGATTAGTTTAGATTGGTCCCAAGAGGGTCCTAAGTAGGTCTAGGGGGATTTTCAACATTCAAAATCATAGTGTGCATATTTCCAATGTCTACACTATGGTATCCCTAATCAGTCCATTACAACATTTAATCCACTCCCAAATATGTTTTTGACACATTTTTTTATCAACACCTATGATAAATTTTCATATGCTCAAGTCACTCAACGAAATAAACATTATAATGATCCAATAGTTTAATATGTCTTGGAGAATAAAACCTTATTAGTAAATATGACTAGCCCCATGGTAGATAGAGAACTCTAGGACATATTAAAAATAAATATTTACCAACATTGCATGAATATATATTATTCAAAACTATTCCATCATTTATAGATCTATGCCATATAGTTAAAAATGGGAGGTCAAACTTCTTTCCATGGACAAGTTAAAATACACAACTAAATTATATTTCACTAATAAGAGTTAAAGTAATCCCCCATATAATGTGAGGCCCAATGAAAATAAGAATGATTAAAATATAATAGTTAATACAACCTTAGAGCTAGCTCCTCATGTGGTTTTATCATCTCCTCCAAGGATACCTTTTATTAATCTTCCTACATTACTAGCTCATGTTCTCCAATAACTTTTAGAATGTAATGTCATATCTCTCCATCCCATTAAATAGGTTCGTATGACTAGTCATCTTCCAAACAATTATGAATCTAATGCATTTTATGATTATCAGAGGGCCCCCATCCATACTATGAATATATGCATCAACTTATGACATAAGATCCAAGATTGGATAGATGATAATATCATTGATATGAGTACCCCTAATGAAACACCTAAAGCACAACCAATTGAAGCAAAATAAAGGAAAATATTTTTTGATCCATTTCTAAAACATACAAGTCATGAAATAATAAACACTTTAGGTGTCCATTACAATTATCAGGCACGTCCACCACTAGCATCTTAACATACTCATATAATGGACACACACCCTCTACATATATAATTGGTGTGTATCATAATATAGTGCCAAATATATACACATAATATTTTTAAACTTTATCAATTATGAATACTTTATCTCTTGCAGGAACCCATCAAGTCTCACCCTATATGAGTTCATGCCTTAAAGGGTACATCAAGAAATGGGAGGGTAGACCATTAGTGATTTTTAGGATTATTATCCCCTATACCATAACTTGAAACAAACACAAACATATCTTATACATTTATCTAAAACTTGACACCTATGTTACACACTCCTCCAAGTAATTCGCTGCCTCAAACAATGCCTACCAAAGCTAAAACATCTTTTTAAAATTTATCAAATGAAGTCAACCTAAGCTGACATTGTACTTAAAATATAAAGCAAATTATAGGATTAGTTCAACCTCCATTGACCTTGTATAGGACTTAAATACTTTATTTATTAAATAATAGGTTCAATTGGGTGGAATTTATTAGATAAAACTTTAGAAATGTTTAAGGTTAGATATGTCTATATAAACACATTATTTTCACCATTTCATAGAGAAAGATATAGTTAATCATTTATTTTTTCATTTAATTATCCACCATTATACTTGAGGATCCATTTCTTAGGGTTTCATACTTCCTTTGGAGATAATAATTTTATCTTGTGGGAGAAGTATTTTGGATGCATAGGAGAAGTCGTGTAGCCTAAAGTTGACTTATCTTTGTTTTCCTTAAAAACCACAACAACCTATTGTGAATCACCTTGGCCAAGGGAGAGACTCAGGAGGTAAATATTCCAAAATCTTGATCCTCTTTATTAAAGTAGATATATTCACATTTATTATCTTATGGATATGTTTATCTCTCCATTCATTAGGATTAACTCTACATTGACTTGAGTATAATTCTTCTTTAAATGTTTAAGTTTATGTTTATTAACCCCATTTTGTGCCACATGATTTAGTGAATACTAAGTTAGATTTAATTTTACTTTTTCATTTACTTGTGATAAGAAAATATAGGACCTAGTTAGGATTATCACATGGTATTACTTAAATAGAGGATTTATAACCCTCTCTAGTGATATTGTGTAGTAAGGGACCCCTTAGTTATGTTTAGCAAATCCGTATTGGTCATGACCTTGATCATATCAATGTACCAACAAGTGGAAGCGCTAGTGTAAGTTATCTTCTCAAAGCTAGGACCGATCTGTAAATTATCTTTAATTTCCCTTGTATACATTATAGTGAACCCAATGTGAACTAACCATTGCAGGTTTTCTTTCATGCCTTCATTTATTAGCATTTATTATATATTTTTATTTTTATATTAGTGGATCAAATCTATCAATATAGTCTAACATTATATGAATAAGTTTAACCACAATTAACTATAAATAATCATTTGAACAACACATTATAAAAATAGTAACTAGATCAATTAGCTTGACTTAGTTCACTTATTTACATATATATTTTCAGACTTAGTTTGCCCAATCAAATCAATTATTAGGTTAAAAATAATCATTTGAAAAACACATTATAAAAATTGTATCTTCAACATCTTTGAAAATTATTAGGTTAATTTTTACCATCTCAATCATTTCTATTTTTCATTTATAGTCCTATTTTTCATAGTTTTGAGTCTATAAAAATATAACCATATATCAAACTAGGTCAAATAGATTGACATAGTTCTATAGCTTACTTTCTTGCCTAGAAGATTTATTTAATTCATTCAACTATTTTCTTCTAAATATTGCTTCAATAGACAACATCAACCCAATTTATTTTATTTTGTATTGTTTGTAGACATGGTTATCTAAACCAACCCTGTACTCTTTAAACAAAATAATTAACTTATTTTTCTAGTAATTAATTAAATTTTCATTTTATTGTATGTGTATTTAGAGTAACACATATAAAAAAATAGGAGGTTTTAATTTATCAATTTAGTCACACTATTTTTATTTTTCACACACTTACAAACCACATAACATTAAAAATCATTAAACAAATTATATCCAATGTCTACATACTTGGATTTAATCACCAAGGGGTAAGTCATCTTGGTTTTATAGACACGTATAAATATGTGGTTGATGGTATACATTATCAAAGCACTCAAACCTTTATCACTATGAGATTGTGAAGTGAGGGGGTAGGCCCCAATACCAAGCCATTACCATCACCAATACAGATCCCTTTCAACCTTAACTATTTGAAACAATCCTTATATTTAATTTCTAGTTCCTTCTTATAGCCAACTCCTTATCACATTTATTTCTAAAATTATTATAATTTAAAACATTCAAGAACGACTGCATAGATTATCATTTTTATCTTTATTTATTTCTCTCTTATAATTATATGTTGTATTTCAAAACTTATATTAGCCAACATCAATGAAAGTTTTATGCTATGTTCCACAACTAGATCGATTGGATCTATATAATTTTTTGTGTTTATTTCAAGTATTTTGCATAATAACACTAAATTTTGTATAGTTATAATTGTCAAAACCTATCTCTACCTCCATTACATAGTTGATCTAAGCAATTATGTCCCTTACAATTTGTGTCTTCCCATATAACATCATCACTCTATTCAACCTAGACTCTTACAAATTACTTGTTCTATTTCTGTTTAACACACATTCAACCTATCCAAAAATATGTATTTTGAACTCTCTCAATTTCACCATCTATAAAACATACTCAACTAATTAGATTGTGTCTTTTACAACATGTTCTATCCATTATCCTAAAAGTTAGTATCAACTAATTTGACCTTGTATCCTATTAATTAACCTTCATTCTTTCCAGTTTTTAGTTTCCCTCCATCATGAATTTATTGGTTGAGGATAATATGGAATTGAATCAATCAAACATGATGAGTTTTACCAATCCTAATAAGTTCCCTAAGACACATCTTGTGGCACCCATCATGGATCAAAGAAATATCAATATTTCCACCCACACTACCAACTATGGGACTCCTCCCCATTATTTATCAACAATATCTAATAACCATATATAGTCTCATGATGGGACATCACATGGGATAAGCCCATTCACCTTCCCTTACCCTTTCCCAAGGATTTAGTGGAGCTAATTTCTTTGCATCCCAATCTTTCCCCTATATAATGTCTCTTTCCCACACCATGCCATCATATTTTATGTATTATTCAACCTCCATGTCAAGTACTTATACCAACATGGTAGGTTCAACTTCTAGTGGGCCTCTTAAAAACACCCAAATCCTTAACCATGATACCAATGCTTTTTTTTTCTACTGATGTTACTTCATTACACACTCATAGTGAATGACAAGCTCTTAATACCTCACATAATACTAATGCATCACATGTTGCATAAACTAGCAAAAATACAACTCAAACTAATCAACTTCTCTTATAAAAACTTAACCAAATGCATAATTTTCAAACCAATAATGCAAATCATATGATGCAAAATAAAAATCATCTCATACATCTCCAAAACATCCCTCAATAGATTCTATGGGGATCACAAAATTTTAATTCCACCCACCCACCCTCATTTGGTATTCTTATGGTAATCTCATACCAAAATCTCCACTGAAAAATAAAATGATCAAAACACTACAAAATAAACCTCTAGTACCTCAAATTATTAACATTGACATAGGAGCTATCACCCCACCATCAATTTCAATAGATCTACAAATCCTACCTTGTACCTAAAAACTTTTAGTAACCTTTATAAATATTGGATTAATATTAATACCTTTTGCTTCTACCAGACTCTTAGCTAAAATGATCTTAGGAGATGATTTAGATTGGTATAATTAATTAAAAACCCATTATATCACTAGCCTAGAAGACTTGGTCAACTCTCTAGTCCAATAATTCCAATTTAGTGATCTTCCTAAAAATAACTTCTCCCATTTCATAAATTACAAACAACTCAAAACTAAAACTACATAAGTCTTCATCAAATGATGGAAAAAATTGTCTAACAAATGTAAGCATATTATGGCATATGAAAATCTCTTCCACTTATTTATTAATGCTCTCCAACCTAAATTATAATATCATGTTAGGACCCTCTCTCTAAAAACTTTAGAAGATGATCTTGACTAAGCCAAGTGACATGACTTACTTATACATCAATTTGAACGACCTCAAACTACAAGGGGAACTTACATGCTCATCAAAAATTAAAACCATCATGAAACCAATGATGGTGTTATTGACACTTATGAAACTATACATACCAACCAAGATATTTCTCTAACAATTCCATGGAGTATGTTCCTCCCCCTAGTAACATTCATACTCCCAAATTTTATCAACAAAACCACACTAATATGCACAAATAATTAGCCATAGTAAAAATTCAAAAACATCCTCCAAGAACTCTACCATGAGATCTTGACCACACTCATCCTATGAAATCATGGTATGATCCAAAAAAACTATGTTGGTTTCATGTAAGTTGGGGCCATTCTCATGAAAATTCTAGACAATTAAGAAATCTTTCTAAATATTTTCTTCTTAGTCATAACTTTTACCATGAATACCTTATCTGAAAACATCAACAAAATTATGACATATCTCATAAAGATCATGAGATGTAAAATAAAAATTCACATTTAAATCAAGCTAATGCTCATTTATCCATCTACAAAGATCCCCTTCCTAACCACCAAGACAAAATTGAACAACCTACTCCTACTACTAACAACATTTAAATACTTATAGACCTTAACACCAATGATAAAAATGTGTTTAATATGACTAATATGAGAAGATTATTTTATTTTATGGAATCAAATACAACACCCACACATCACACCTAACAACCATTTTGCATTATTCAAGACACTTCCCCATCCCATCTCATGGAATTAGGGTAAGAGGAACTATTATCATGAAAAGTTGTACACTTGAGGAAGTTTTTCAAGCCTCCTCAATTAAGTTATGGCATGGGAACTATTAAAAGGTCTTGGATGACCTTATATCTAAAGATAACCTTAATATAGGGCTATACTCCTTAATACATCAATTAATAACTATCAATGAACCTACTATCATGCAAGGGAGAAATAACTAAAAGCAAACTGAATTAGGAAGGTGATGCAAAATTTTTATCTCTTCCACTTGCCTATCATGCACTAAGAACATGAACTATGACTGAATCAAATTAAAAAATTCAAATTGAGTCTCCAAACATGTATGTTTCACATCAAATCTATAACATGATGCATAGATAAAAGGGTTGATCAAGAGGTATAAAATACACTAATGAATACTTTCACTTTAAATACACACAATACTATTGGAGTCACTCTATATAGCCTATAAATATGATTAACACCTAAAAATAGGTAAGAGATAGGATAAATGAGAGGACATTTCATACACCATCACTAGAATTCATTAAATAACATGAAGAATACACTAGTAATAAGAATAAAATAAGTATAGAATTTGGTTTTTTCATCTCAAAGACAAATTAAAAGTGTTAATTTGGATAGGGCTACACCATATCTAATAAAAATATTTTAAAAAATGCCAAAATTAGGCATACATATATGATAAATGAGAGAGAGAGAGAGATAGAGAGAGAGAGAGAGAGAGAGAGAGAGAGAGAGAGAGAGAGAGAGAGAGAGAGAGAGAGAGAGAGAGAGAGAGAGAGAGAGAGGTGTTAAGATGAAATTATTTATTTTAATAATAATTAAACAAGTTAAAATAAAAAATAAACTACCAAAGGATATTTATGAAGTTTCTCTTTAACATGTGTGTGCTCCATTTGATGACAACTTGAGCAGGGTGGCGTAGGAGTAATCGATGGCTTGATGACTCAACCTTGAGAAATTGAAACTACCCCTAGGATTGATTATTAGACAAATATTAATATTTTTGTATTATAACTACCTTGTATACCTATTTTAGTCCTAAAATCAATCATATCTCTACCTCTATTCTTCAATTTTCTTCATCATTCTCATGTTTTCTCTTTTGGAAGACTATTCCTTATAGCCCTATTTTGGTATAAAGATCCTTAGTTTGAGATATACACAATAATTATAGGAAAAATAACTTCAAATTTTATTACCCTTATCCACTTATAAATTCACCCAAAATTTTTGGACACAATTCGCAAGGTAGACCCACTGTCTCAACACCTACCTTTCCCACTTAGGTCTAATGCAAGCCTAAAACACTAGAGAACATAAAATTATGTACATTAACACTCCAAAAAATTTATAATATTTTTAATAAAATTAATTTATGTCTTTTAGAAAACTTTCATGAAGTTTTATGGGTTAGAATTCAAGTTATTCAAGTTTTAAGGTTTTTAGCCCTAGTTTACAAAAGCACATGCCTAAGGAGGCTAAGAAAAAATAAAAATGGATTGGGGGAGATTAATGGAATTTAAAACCAGTAAAAAAAAATCTATGTCTCCCCCATCATCCTTAAACCTCTCCAATAGTCCATTTTCATGATCAACCTTCAAAGCCTTCTAACATGCCAATTTCTCATAGTTTTATAGGCATTTTAGATTGTCAAGTGGGTTGTGGGTGTTATTATTCTTTTGAGCATATTAAAAACATATTAAGAACCTATTAATTCCTATAATTTATACCCATACACTACTTATATCAATATAAATTATTAACTCCAATTCAAACAACAGATATTCTCATGAATTTTTTAAAACAAACTTGGAAAAGGAGTTCTTAAGCAAGCCTATAGGTCTTCTTGGGCTTGATGCTTTTTAGGGATTAAAAAAATGTTTTTAAAAAAATATTAAAAATTTATTCATCCCAAAATATTTTAAAATTATATCATTATTTCTCTCACTCCTTCATTCATCCACAAACCTCACCCTTCACACAAGATTGCCATCTCTTACTTGAAAATGTGGACCTACATGTCTACAGACCTATAAGTCTACATTTCCCTTAGTTAAATAATATGAAAATTTTATTATTGGCATATTAAACCCTAAAATATTATAAATTATCTATTAAAATATTTTTAAAGATCAAACTTCCTTCAAACACCACTCAAATGTCTTAAAACATCTAGTTTTTTGTTGCAAACATTAGGTAGATGTGCTTGGGGATATACCCTATAGGTTCAAATCAAGGATGATTTTAAAAGTTTGATTAATTTTTAGATATCCATTATAGTTAATTACCTACAAATTTAAGTGTATAAATTCAAATCTCACTTGTGCTATCACTCAAAACCCTCAAAAGTGACTCCTCATAAGACCTTTCTTGACATTAATGGTTGTAGATGCACATTTAGACTATGTATGAATTAATTTCATGTTTAGGAGTAATATAGGGTTTATTTGGGTGTAAAATACCCCTATTTTTTTCATAATAACAATTAATTTCTCTTTTATAAGTAAGTATCTTATGTATTTGCACTTGAAACCTTGTGAGAGAGTTTAAGCAACATCTTGCTAGTGAGTTGCCCCCTGAAATCTTTCATTTGATATTTTTGTGAAGTGAATACATTAAAAATTTATATTATTATTAAATAAAATATTTATATAATATAAAAAATAAAATAATTATCCTATTATTTTATTGAGGAACAAAACCTAGAATCAACATTGCTCCATTTAGCTTCGAAATGTCTAAGTCTTCCTACAACAAAGTTTTGATAACAATACCATTTAGTTTTCATAGATAACTTATTTGGTGGATTAATAAATCCAATAAAATTTAAATTTAATAATAATAAGTTTTAATTTTATAATATTGACTCCAACACCATGAATATTTATTTATCATGCACTTTTGATAACTACATATAGGAAGTCTTAATCACAATCAACATATTTACTAATCTCTTTGAAATTTAGCCTTGTTGATTATTATGAGAGACATGAAGAGGATATAATAGGATTTTTATAGGTTATTAAAATGTTTTCCTTCCAAAATAAAACTTATTTTATTCCCAAAGATGTCATAGTTCTCAGAAACCATGTCTGCCACCTTAAAGACAATAAAAACATAACATTTTTGCTATCTTGGCTTCCCACATGTGACAAGTAAATGTGTAAAATGATGTTATATGGATATTAATACCCATAAAAATATCCAAAAATAATCCATGTGCATCCATTATCCTAAAAATTGCTAGAATAAGAAGAAAAATCTTATTGTGGGGTTTTAGGAGGGTGTTGGGTTGCTTAACTTGTTAACAATTGTTAATAAATCATAACCATTAAATAATAAAACTAATAATTTAAATTTAAATGTAATAATTTCCCTATCCTTAACCAATATAAACATTTACAAATCTCTTTCCTCTTCATGGAATGAACACCTAAAAATGACCTTCACAAGCTTTCAAAGGGACTAATGGATAAGATGAAACAATTTTAGCATTCCTATAACCTAAAAATGCTATAAAAATATTTATTTTACCTTTAAAACCTTTTATATACTTTAAAATATCCATTCATGACATCATCTGACCATGTTCATGTTTAAAATTGCTTTACAAGCCTTTGGCAAGTGTACTTCTATGTTATATTTCATCTTCTTAATCTTTGGAGGGTCTCATCTATTTTTCATGTTGAGACTAACCTAAAGAAACATGTGTGAGGAGGAAAAAACCTTGGAATATTTTGGAACATGTTGGAGACCTCAAAAATGCACCTGATTCCTATAGTTAGCAAAGGTAAACATTACCTTAGTTTCTCCAAATTTACCTTAACATTTGCTAAACATGAAATAATGATCTAGGGGATTTCCATCCCATGATTACAATAAATTATTTACAATATTTAATTATTTTTCCAAATGTAGGTGGGGCATTAGTTGTCCAATAATACCACACTTCCACTTGCAATGTTTATAATTAATTTTGAGAAATTACTACCAATAAAATATATTTTAATATATTTATTATTTACTAATAAATATATTTTAATATTTTTTTATTAAAATATTTAATTAAATATTTATATATTTTTATATGTTTATTTATAATTAATAAATATTTTTAAATATTTTTTAATTAAATATTTATTCCATAAAATAAAATAAAAGAAATCCATACCATTCCATTTATTAAGACTCTGTGTATATCAAGTCTTTCTTAAAAAAAATTAAGTTGACATATGTCATTATAATGACATAGACTTCTAAGTTATCACCAATGTTAAATGTGGTTAATATTCTTTAAAGAAGTGTGGCATGGAAAGTTCATGCATTAATCTTTATTAAAGATTTATTAAAACATTTCCACATGCTTAGTCTTGGCATTGAAAGAAAACCATTTTAGCATGGTAATATTTTCTTGGAAAGAAGCATTACATGTCTAATGTAACTTGAGTATTTATGCATTAGAATCTTGATTATTATTTTATCATGTGGTAATCTCAAATTAATAAAAAAATGAAAATCTTATTTTCTTGATCTTGATGGCAAGATAATATGGTGTTGGATATTGATTACGACACATTGTTTTTGGTAATAATTACTATGATTAATACATTAGAAAATATGTAGAAATTTATTATTAAAAGTTTATTGAAAATTATTGACAAGTGTTGTATGTGTAAACACTAATGGCAAAGGGTTTATAGCTGGAAAATATTATTCAATAGATTACCTATTAATATGTGGGGAAGTTTAATTATTTTCTATTTATGATAGTGTGGATCAGCTTTGGTGCTAATTATACACCATTATCCATGCTTAGATATAAACCAATGATGTTTAATTCCATTTTGGTAATTTTGGTTTAGATCAATTGTAGATAAAAATTAAATGTAAGTAGCAGGAAATCCCAAAGAGCCAATGCCATGCTATCAAAATGGGAAAAACCCCAATTTGGGGAAATTGTTAGTACCCGAGGGAAATTTTTTTTCCCCAACCAATGATAAATAGTGTTGAAAAATATATAACTATAGGTTATTTTATAGAGGTAGTAACATGATTTTGGTAGATAAGTAGTGGATTTACATAGAGGAAATTATGGATAGAGATATCTGAATACAGAGGTAGCAAAACCTCTAGGAGGTTTATTTTGTTGCACAAATAGATATGTGGTATGGAAATACATTATTTAATCAAAGATATTTTTTAATTAGTCTCAAAGAGTTTTAATAAGATTAAAACACTCATAGAGTGGACCTAGGGACATGTCCAATTGGTGAACCCCATAAAAAAATCTTCTATGTTATATATATATTTTTAATTTCCTCTCTGTGATTAGAAATCCTTTCAATTTACTTTATTAAATTACAGACATTTTATAAATTAATTTTCTAGATTTATTAAAAGGGGAAATTAGAAATTAAAAAATCTATTTTAATATAAATCCATTCCAAGTAGAATATAAAGGTTTTTATAACTTAGATTTCTAGATTAGTTTGGTATTAGAGCTTGTGATCAAAGCCATTTAACACATTATTTGGAAATTATAATAGTCTTGTATGTTAACCAAGTCTCAATCAAGACATGGTGAAGGGGAACTTATAGAGTTTGATCCTAAAATTGGTGTAAGATGTGCAAGTTAGGAATCAAGCATGGGTGTAGAAATGTCTGAGGTAGACTTCCAATGTGCCTTTCTCAACATGAAAAATATTGTTGAGAAAATATATGAGGGACATAAAAAGGGAAGAGAATAAAAGGAAGATCAAGATGAAAGGGAAGAAATTCCTCTTTCACCTTCATCTTATAAAAAGGCCTCCTCTTTTTCAGATGGTAAAACTATCCCACATTTGAAATTAGATGCTAAATTTGATTTGTTAATTTATACTGGTGAGTTTAGTGGAGAGAAATTGGATAATTGGGTCAAGTAGAATGAGATATATTATAGGATTTAGAATATTCTCATTGAGAAATCCAAGATTCAGTTGGATAAACTTTGTATGAGTGGCACAACACTCATCTAGTGGGAGAGTAAGATTCAAGAAGATCTCAAGCAACATGGTAAGGTAATCTCTTCTCAGAATGATTTTTTCTTGAACTGAGAAAGAAATTTTATCCTTTGGATTATATGCAAAAAGATACTATGGATTGGAAGAATTTAAGATAGAATAAAGTTTAGAGTGTGTAGGATTATACTTAAATAATTTAAAAATAAGGCATTAATGTTAGGCATTCCTCTATATAGTTCAAAAATATTGCTAAAGTATATTGGAGGTATGCATAATTGTTTCAGACATACTATTCTCATGTTTAATCCTTATAACCTTGATGAAGTCTGTGTGAAAGATACCCATATGGAATCCAAGGGTAAGATGACCAAAGAAGGATATGAAAATAAATCTCACAAGCTAGTTGAAAATAGAGGAAAATGTAAAGGAAAGGGTAAGGGTAAGTCTACTTACACTATTAAGAAATAAGAAAGAAAACATTTTTGTATCACTAAAAAAGAGTCATGATGAGGCTAAGTGTTAGAAACTCCATCTAGAAATCAAGCCAAAGATATTATATAATAAAAAGAAAAAGAAGGATAATGTTGTAATCCAATAGAACCTAGGATCAGATTCTGGTGATGAAACAAAAGTGACTGCTATGGGTCTGCAAGGTTTAACTTATTCCTCTTCTAACCCTAAACCTTATATTATTTCCTTATCTTATAAAACTAAATCTAAATATGTTGAAATAAAAATAAATGAGATTTTACACATAAGAATCATATCTAAGAATACTAAAATATATACTCTTTTTGATAGTGGATCACAAGATAATCTTATTTCTAAAGAGGTTGTTAAAAAAGTTAGGATTCAAAACTAAACCATATCCTTTAGGATGGGTTTGTGATGATGAAAAATTTTAGGTCATAAAAACATGAACCTTGAGGTTTGCTATTACTTCTAAATTCATTCATGAAGTACAGATAGATGTAGTTCCTTTGGATATTTGTGGAATTGTTTTCGGAAGTCCTTACTTATATGATATAAAGGAAATATTTTATAGAGAAGAGAAAAAATATGTGATTGTAAAGGATGGGATGGAATAAATAGTAAGAGCCCATCATGTCAAAACCAATTTGACTTTTGTCTCTATAGGACAAATTAAAATACTTGTAAACTCAAGTAAGAGTTTTGTTTTCATGATTGTGAAAGCCAAGGATAGTGAAAAATACAAGACCTTAGAGGGTTTTGATCCTAAACATCAATTTTAAATAGAAAATATTATTTCTAACTATAATGGTGTTTTCTAGGAACCACAAGGTCTACCACCTAAGAGGGAAATTCAACCTGAGATTCAATTACGTTAGGATTCCACTCTCACTAATATTAGTATATATAGGTTATCAATAGTAGAGAATGAAGAAATAAAGAATCAAGTGATGGAGTTAATTGAGAAAGAATTCATTTGGCCAAGTACCTCTCCATACAGTTCACCTATTATCTTGGTACCAAAATAGGATGGTACATGGTGGATGTGCATGGTTTTTTAAGCTTTGAATAAAATCATGATTAAAAACCACTACCCTCTTCCTCATATTGATGATTTGTTATATCAGTTAAAACATACAAAATATTTTACTAAGCTAGATTTGAGAAGTGGTTATCACCAAATAAGAATAAGTGATGGTGATAGTTGTAAAACCACTTTCAAAACTAAGCAAGGTCTTTTTGAGTGGCTTATTATGCCTTTTGTGCTTTGTAATACTCCTTTTACATTTATGTGGGTTATGAATGATTTGTTAAGACCATTTATTTATTATTTTATAGTTGTGTACTTGGATGAAATTTTTATCTTTAGTAACACATGGGAAGATCATCTTAAACACATCCAAAAAGTCTTAGACACTTTGAAAAAGGATAAACTTTTCCTTAAGATGTCAAAATGTGAATTTTTAAAAACATATTTGGTTTACTTAGGCTATGTTCTATGGAATGGCTCATTAAAAATAGACCCTATAAAAGTTTCATCCATAGTAAATTGGACAAGTATTAATAATGCATTAGAAGTTAGAAGTTTTCTTAGAGTAGTTCAATTTTAGAGAAAAATTATTGCTAACTTCTCTTATATTTCATCTCCTTTACATGCTTTAACAACTATTAAGTAGGTATTTCAATGGGGAGGAAAGCATGAAAAACCATTCAATACATTGAAATAAAAGATAAGTACAACCCCAATTCTTGCACTTACTGATTTATGGCAATCTTTTGATATAGAAATTGATGATAGTGGGTATGCAATGGGGGTAGTGTTAATACAAAACTAAAAACAAGTGTGTTTTCATTCAAAAACCTTTACAAGTGGAGTTAAAAATTATCCTACTTATGATAAATATTTGTATGCTTTGGTTCAGAGTGTGAAAAATTGGAAACACTATTTGATGGGCAAAGGGACAATCATCCATACAAATCATTAGCCTTTGTAATACCTTCAATCACAATCTAAGCTACAATAATCATGGCACTTTCGATGGATGGGATTTTTGGTGTAGTTATATCTTGTTATAAGGTACAAAAAGGGAACATATAATAAGGTTATAAATATAATTCTAAACCTGCTATTGTAGCATCTACTATTTTATAGCATAGTCCTTTTTGTTAATTAAAGTTATAAGAAAAATATGCTAGAGATGTTGATTTTAAGGATGTCTATGAAGATTTGATAAATGGTAAATCAGTAGAATCATTTGACTATCATGTGTATAATTGAATGTTAGATCATCTTGTAAAAATCTATATTACACAAGATGAAAGAGTTCACATGATTAAAGAAGCACACACTTCTCTTTTTTTAGGTCATTTTGGCATTGATAAAACAGTTTCATAGTTACAAATATATTTATACTGGCCCCATATGATAGAAAATGTATCTATATATAATAAAGGTTTCATTCTTTGTTCCACAAGTAAAACTAGTAACTAGAAGTTAGGATTGTATACACCTCTTCCTATTCCTAATCATCCTTGAGAAAGTATTTGTATGGAATTTGTAGGAGGTTTACCTATATCACAATTTTTTTTTAATATGTATGTGGTTGTAGATAGATTCAATAAAATGTTTATTTTGGTTCTTTGTACTAAATAGGTTATAGGTGAGGATACTGCACATTTATTCTTCAAAAATGTTTGGATCCATTTTGGGTTACCCAATTCTATTATATCTAATCATGATGCTTGATTTGTTGGTGAGTTTTGGTCATATTTTTGGGACTTGATGGATACTAAGATAAATAAAAGAACAACCCTTCATCCACAAACCGATGGATAAATAAAAGTGGTCAACTAAACAGTGGTACATTTACTTAGGGGGTATTGTGGTAAACATCCTAAATTATGGGATGAACATTTTTATTATGTGAAACATTATTATAACCATGATTTGCATTATTATACTTTAAAATATCCTTTTGACACTTTTTTTTTTATATTCATATGTCCCCTTTGGACTTCTCTTTTGAAAAAGAATCTAACTCACTAGTGAATGGAAACAGTGATACTAAGAAGGCTAAAATGTTCATTCAGAGGATTTAGATGTTTCAAAAAGTTATTCAAGAATATTTAGAGAAGATCCAAGCTAAATATAAGCCTAGGCATGATAAACATAGAGTTGATCATCAATTCAAAGTGGGTAATCATGTTTGACTTCACATCAACAAAGAAAGACTAAAAGGTGAAGCTAGAAAATTAAAGCCAATCAGGTTTGGTCCTTTCAGGATTTTGGAGAAGATTGGTAAAAATGCCTTTCAATTGGATTTGACTTCTTATATGTAGATTTATTTAGTAGTTAATGTGGGAAACTTGAAATTGTATGAACCTCCTATGATCATGGATCAAGATGAGTGTATTCAAGTTCTTAATATTGATGATTTTGCTCCTGAGTCTCTTCATGAGTTATAGGAAGATGTTATTATTGATAGGAAAACTAGAACTACATGAAGCGGTGATACAAAATATATTTATGTGGGTTTGAAAGGGTTGCATTTCAATAAGGCAAAATGGATGGAAATCAGGAAAGTGAGGGAAAATACCCTCACCTAGTTGATAATTAAATTCAACTTTTGGAAGTCCAAAAGCTCTTAGTGGGGATAAAAGATCCATGGGATTTCCACCCCATTATTTTGATCAATTATTTACAATATTTAATTATTGTTCCGAATGTAGGTGGTGCATTATCTAGCCAATAATACTACACCTCCACCCATAATGTTTATAATTAATTTTGAAAAATTTATACTAATAAAATATATTATAATAGATTTATTATTTATTAATAAATATATTTTTATTAAAATATTTAATTAAATATCTATATATTTTAATATGTTTATTGAAAATTAATAAATATATATTTTATTTAAATATTTATTCCATAAAATAAAATAAAAAAATTGTATTGTTACATTTATTAAGACTCCATGTATATTAAGTCTTTGTTAAAATATTTTAAGTTGACAAATGTCATTATAATTACATAGACTTATAAGTTAGAACCAAAGTTAAATGTGGGGAATATTTTTTTAAATAAGTGTGTCATGTAAAGTACATGTATTAATATTTATTAAAACATTTCCACGTGTTTAGTCTTGGCATTGAAATAAAACCATTTCAGCATGGTAATATTTTCTTGGAAAGAAGTGTTGGATGTTTAATGTAAATAAAGTATTTATGCATTGGAATCTTGATGCTTCTTTTATCACATGGTAATCTTGAATTAATCAGAAAATACAAATCTTGTTTTCTTGATCTTGACGGAAAGATAATATGGCATTGGATATTGATTGTAACACATTATTTTTGGGAATAATTATTATGATTACTACATTGGAAAATATGTGGAAATTTATTATTTAAAGTTTCTTGAAGATTATTGATAGGTTTTGTATGTGGACACATTGATGGAAAAGGGTTTATAGCTAACAAAGATTATTCAATAGGTTATCTATTAATATGTGGGGAGGTTTAATTATTTACTATTTATGATAGTATGGATCATATTTGGTGCTAATTATATACCATTATCCATTCTCAAATATATTCCAATGATGTTGAATTCCATTTTGGTATTTTTAGTTTTTATCAGTTGTAGAGAAAAACTGAATACAAGTAGCAAGAAATCCTAGAAAGCCAATACCATGCTATCAAAATGGGAAAAACCCCAATTCAAGTAAATTTTTAGTACCCTAGGGAAATTTCTTAATGCCCACCTAATTCCAAATATTGTTGAGAAATATATAACTATAGGTTATTTTATAGAGGCAATAATAGGATTTTGGTAGAGAAGCAGTGGATTTACACCTAGGAAATTGTAGATAGAGATATCTAAATACAAAGGAATCAAAACTTCTAAGAGGTTTATTTTATTGCATAGATAGATATGTGGAATGAAAATAAATTATTTAGTCAGACAGATTGTTTAAATTAGTCTCAAAGAGTTTTAATAAGATTGGAACACTCATAAAGTGGACCTAGGGATGTAGCCATTTGGTGAACCCCATAAACAAATCTTCTATGTTATTTTTTATTTTTAATTTCCTCTCTGTAATCAGAAATCATGTGAATTTTCTTTATTAAATTATGAAAGTTTTATAAATTAATTTTTTGGATTTATTAAAAGGGGAAATTGGAAATTAAAATAGTTCGTTTTAATTTAAATATAATCTAAGTAGACTATAAAGGTTTTTATAAGTTTTATTTTTGAATCAATTTCAAATAATATTGTTTTCACCTTGACATAGCTTCTCTTTATAATCTCACTTTCACCTTAGGACATCATTCCACCTTGGAAGGTTGACATATCATTGCTCCACCATGGGTTAACATATCTTGATCTTTGCAAGGTAATATTAAACATTGCTAAAATACCTTAATCTCTCTAAAATTCAAACATGACCTTCATGTAGGATTTTAATGACAAGACTATGAGTATGAATCACTCTTCTACACCATGTAATAGACCTTAAGATGATCTAACACTTTAAAAGAGACATTTTCATGATAATTTTTTACCAAGTTTGACCAATAGACCAATGTAAAACCTAAAAAAAGATCAATAACAAAGCTAGGCAAGATGAGAAGAAAAGTTTTGAATTAGCCTTACCTATGGTATACAATTTTGGCTAACATCTTTGGTGACCTCCTAGAATTTCATGCCTACTTTTCACCTTAGACTAGTTTCATAGGCCATCCATTGGGATATGGAGTCACTCATTATCAACATAAATCGAAATAGACCTTGACACCTAACTGAAAACCTCTTTAAATGAATGGAATAATTGATTTCCTTCACAAACACAATAAGACAAAGAGTAAGCACACTAAATAAAGACACCAAAACAAACAAGACATGCACTATGATAAAAACCAATTAGGGAAAACAAAACAAGAAACTACTATATATAACTAACCTCTAATTATTTATCCTCCTAAATCAAAAGGAAAACTAATTGAGTCACCTTCATGTGATGAAAAATAATGGTATACAAGCTATTGGTCATGCCTTGTTCTTACTTTGGCAACTCCTTTCTTGATCACCACTAAATTTATATTATCTTGAAAAGGATCAAAAATAAAAAAACATATCCCTAATAAACACAAAGTTATCTTGATTTTCAACTCTTATCTTATACTATTATCCATCTTTGCGAATGTGAGAGACCTCCAAATTGATCACACTTTGATTTATAAAGGCAACAATAGCTTCATCTTCTATTGGCTCTTAAAATTCCATCTCTTTATCACCTTGAATAGTATCACCTTAACCATATCTTGCTACACATGAGATTAAACTTCTTGGTGATGACTTTTAGTACTTTTTGGCTTTCCAATAGCTTTTAACTTCTCATCAACAACTCCATATTATTATTCTAGATGTGTTATCCTACCAATATCTTAAAATTCCTTAAACATGTCTAATTAGGATTTCATATATCCTCAAGTCCTCCTAAAAGTCATCCATGAGACTCAATAATATCATCAACCATGGTATTCTCTTCAAGATCCTTTTCACTCATGTCTTCATCATGCTGATTTTCCAAGACAACCATCTTAGAATTCTCCTCATGGGCTATAGGTTTACTATGAAAAATTAAGCATAATTATTATAGTTATTCCCAAAAGAAAGCTTCTTATTATTTCATGATGAATGAAATATCATATTCCCATTTAATTTATATCTCATCATGCATTTCTTATTCCAAAATTTATTGTTCAAATTCAAGTTTGAAAAAATTAGGACTACCTTCTTGAGCTTCACTTGCCATAATGATCTCATGTTCACTAGGATTTGTAACTTCCTCTTGATCATTAAATGATTCCATGTCAAGACTATTTACCTCTTAAATTAAATAAAAATACAATTGATACCAAACACAATCAAGGTCACTAGGAGTCTTTGTGCCTTTAGCAAAAAAATCATGTGCATTGTATTTAGGACTGCCTCTTACTAGATTAGCTATCTTAACCTCATTCAAATTTCATCAACCTCTTAAATATATTTTTATTTTTATTTTAGGAATCATGGGAGTGTATAATGTCATTTCAATGATATTATTTTATCATCCACTCCTTATTCAATCTCAAAACCATGACAATTTTATTGATTTTTAGAATCATTCATGACAACTTGAGGGTTGTCCAACTATTGACCATAGGTAGAGACTTCTACTAATATTTTAAATTTGATTTGTTTTTTTCTCTAAAGAGGGGGTTAAATATGATAATTTATTCATCATAATCACTTGAAACATCTTCATCATGACCTTCTTGAGATCCACTTATAGTTGTAACCTCCTCAAATCCTTTCAAGTATTATTACATTATCTTCCTTTCTTAGAAATCTCTCTTTTCTAATTGAATATTCATATTTTTTGCTCAATTAAATAGGATATCCTTAAAAATAAAATAAGGGATAGGAGGGAAAGATCATTAATTTTATTAAAACTTGATAGATTGTCCTTTTAGCCTAGGAATTTGGGAGGGATAATATAATTTTAGTATTCTTAGAGAGATGGTGAAGAGAATTGTGTTGAGGATGCTAAATTTGTCACATTAAAATCCTTAATAACTCTATAAAACTTTTATGTGTATTTAATTTTATGGATGGATACAACTTTATGAGAATGTAAAAGAATTGATGAACTTAATATCTCTCTTGACTTGACCTCCATATACTTCTCTTTTTCTTGACTTTAGATAGGCATGAGAGAAGGATATTTTTAAAGGGTTGGCATGATATAATTACGGGTCTTAGTCCAAGAAATTTTCCATGATGGAATGGTTTTAGGTTCTTGAATAAAATTGGGTCAAGGTGACATTAACATAGACTTCTCTTGATGGCATATTGTAATGTGGGTTGGATTTGGAGAAAAATAAGGTTGATATGGAGTATGAAGAGGCATAAAAGACTAAATGTATTGTATTTTCTCCCTTTATTCAAGTACTAATCTATTCTCTATACATTTAATCAAACTTATTATTTCTATCACCTCATCAATTGGCATATCATGATTACTTATCTCAATACCTACCCACATAGACTTAAATGAATGCACAAAATCCTTCATCATTTAAATGTGTTCATTCTAAATAGAAGGCTTATAAACAAACAAGATAAGTTCCTTCTCTTTATCAAGCTCCATCATTTACATTTCCATACTTACAAGTGTTTGTTTGAATTCTAAGAAGGTTGGAGTATAAGCAATATGACTTTGACAGGGTTGATTAGATAGATAAGTAGGTTTTTGAATAGGTTGAGTTGGATTGGAAGAGGGAAATAAGTTCTGATAACTTTGGTGAGTTTGACATGCTATTTTTTGAGAGCCACTTTGGGTGAACCCATGAATCCCATCAACTTGATATGAAGAATGTGAAGGCATATAATATGTATTTTGACCAAAATAATGATGAGAATACACACCAATTTTTTGAGCTTTAGACACTTAGGATGATTATACTAGTTAATATTCACTTGGATTCACCATTGATGTTTATGTTTTTGCCTCTAAATGGTAATGTATTGAAGAGAAACATTAATAAATCATCGATGAGATGCAATCCTTATTCCATCAGGAATGCCAAAACTGTTATCATCAAAAATTTCACCCTTAAGGAGGTTGTTCAAGCCTCCTCACTTAAGTGATAGCATGGGAGATATTAAAAGGTTTTGGGTGACCTTATATATAAAGAGAACATATACATTGGGATATCTCATTTGATGCATCACTTAAGAACTATCACTAAAACTTCTAAATTATAAGGGAAAAGGGAGAGAGAACTGAAATCAAACTAAACTATGGAGGTGATGGACAAAATTTATCTCCTCCACTTTCCTATCAAACATTAATAACATGAACTATAACTAAATCTAATTTTTCAATTCAAATGGAGTCTCCAAACATGAGTGTCTCACATAGAGGCTATATCATGATGCATAAACTAAAGAGATGATTGAGAGATATAAAATACAATAATGAATTTTTATACTTTAAATATACAAAATAATATTTGTATCACATGAAAATATGACTAACACCTATAAATATCTAAGAGATAAGACAAATGAGAGGAGATTTCATACACCATCACTAACATTCGTCAACTAAAATGAACCATACACTAGTCAAAAAATTTCCATAATATAAGGATAGAACTCAATTTTATTTATCTCAATTTAAAATTACAAGTGATCATTTGGATAGGGATATGCCATATCCATCAAAAGGATTTCAAACAATGCCAAAATTAGGCATACATATAGGATAACGAAGAAGAGAGAGAGAGAGACAGAAGAGAAGTGTCAAGAGCCAATGATTGATATGAAGAAATCATGGAGAAAGTTACAAGAAAGAATAAAATACCAAAGGATATTTTAGAAATCTCTCTTAAACATGTGTGTGATCCATTTGATGACAACTTAAGTAGGTGGCCTAAGAGTTATTTTTGGCTTGGTGACTCACACTTGAGCACTTGAAACTACCCCTTTGAGTGATTATGAGATAAATAGTCATATTATTGGATTTTATATTCCTTGTAACCATATTTTGGACATAAAATCAATCACCTCTCTACCTTTGTTCTATAATTTTCTTCATTGTTCTCACATTTGCTTTTTTGGAACCATATTCCTTATAGCCTTGTTTTGGTTCAAAAATCCTTGGTTTGAGAGATACATAGTACTTTAAAAAAAGGGAATATTTTATTACCATTTATCCCCTTAAAAATTCAATAAAAATTTTAGGACCCAATTCCCAAGGAAAACCCACTTTATCAACACCTACCTTTCCCAATTAGGCCTAATTATGCCTAATGCAAGCCTACAACACTAGAAAACATACAAGTATATAAATTAAAACTAAAAAAACATTAATATATTATTTATAAAATTAAATAATTTATGTTTTAAAAGTTTCATGAAGTTTCATGCATTAAAATTCAAGTTATGAAAGTTTCAAGCTTTTTATCCCTAGTTCGAAAAAACACAGGCATGAGGAGGCCAAGATCAAATAAAAATGGATTGGGGGAGATTAAATTATTTTAAATACAATACAAGACTTTATTTTATGTCTTAAATATCATCCATAAACCTCTTGAAAATTAATTTTGGCATGATCAACCTTCACATCCTTCTAACATGCCAATTTCTAATAATTTTGGAGGCATTTTGGACTATCAAGTGGGTTGTAGGTGTTCTTATGTTATTTTACCCTCTTAAAAACATATTTAAAAACTATTAATTCCTATTATGTCTCCCAATAAACTTATTATATCAATAAAATTCACCAAATCCAATGTAAACACTACATATTCTCATGAATTATTGAAAACAAGTTTAGAAAAAGAGTTCTTAAGTAAGCCTGTAGGTCTTCATGGGATTAATGTTTTTTAGGGATAAAAAAAAGGTTTTTAACCAATTTTTATCCATTTTTCCATTTCTATATACCTTTTTATATTATAATCAATTCTCTCACTCCTTCATTCATCATGTAACCTGACCCTTCATACAAGATTGCCTTCTTTTGCTTGAAAATATGGACATATATGTCTACAAACCTATAGGTCTCCATTTCCCTTAGTTAAAGAACTTAAAAATGTTATTATTATAATATTAATACCTTAAATATTATAATTTATATATTATTATAGTTTTAAATATCAAAATTATTTCAAAAACCTCTCAAATGTCTTCAAACATCTAGTTTTTGCTTGTAAATGCTAGGCAGATGTGCTTAGGTCTATACTATGTAGGTTCACCTCAAGGATTATTTTGAAAGTTTTAATTATTTGTGTATATAATTTATATTTATTTACCTACAAATTAAATTATATCAATGAAAATTTCAGCTATGCTATCACTCAAAACCCTTAAAAGTGACTGCTCATAAGACATTCTTTCTTGACTTTATGGTTGTAGATGTAGATTTAGACTATGTATGTATTAGGTGCATGTTTTGGAGTATTTTATGGGATATTTGAGTGTAAAATAACTTTATTTAGGTCATAAATTCCATTCCTTTATCTTTTATAGGTTTGTTTCATGTTTATTTATAATTGAAACCTTGTGAGAGAGTTCAAGCAACACCTTGCTAGTGAGCTCCCACCTGCAATATTTCATTTGAGATGATTGTGAAGTAAATAAATTAAATATTTAGATGATTTTAAATAAAAATATGTAACTAATATAAAAAATAAACCAATTACCATTTTTTTTTCTTGATTAACAATACCTAGAATTAGCATTGCTCTATTTAGTTTTAAAAGGTCTAACTCTTCCTACAACAAAGTTTTGATCAAAACACCATTTAGCTTTCCTAAATCATATATTTTGTGGATTATCCCATAAAAAACAATAAAAATGGACTAATAATAAGTTTAAATTTTATAATATTCAATCTGATGCCATTAATAGTTATTTTCTATGCACTTTTGACAACTACATATAGCCAATTTTATGCACAGTCAACATGTTTGCTAATCTCTTTGAAATTTGGACTTATTGATGTTTATGAGAGACATAAAGAGGATAAATGAGGTTATTTATATTTTTTTTAAATTTTATCCTTCCAAAAACAAACTCAATCTATTCCCAAATATGTCATAGTTCTTAAGAACCATGTATGCCACCTTTAAAACAACATTTTTTCTATATTGGCTACCCACATATGCCAAAAGATGGTGGAAAAGGATTTGATATGGATACAAAGACCCATAATGAGCTCCAAAAATCATCCATGTCACTCCATTATCTTTAAATTCAACGTAAAAAGAAAAAAACCTTGCCTATGAGGTTTTAGGTTGCTTAACTTGTTAATAATTGTTTATAAAGAACATCCCTTCAATCCTCCAACTAATACATAGAATTTAAACAAAATAAGGGACCCTATTCATCCCATAGATAATTTATTGCAAATATATTTCCTCTTCATGTAATGAACACCTAAAAATGAACTTTACACACTTGTAAAGGGGTAAATGAATAAGATGAAACTTTTTTGCATGATTCTAACCTAAAAATGCTTCCAAAAGCCTGATTTGACCTTATAAACCTTTGAGATACCTAAAAACATCAATTCATAAAATAAAATGTCCATCTCCACATTTAAAAATTCTTTAAAATCCCTTGGAAAGTGTACTTCTATGTTATATTTCATCTTCTTGATCTTTGGAGGGTCCCACCACTCTTTCACAATGAGAAGGAGATATCCTTAACATAGCTTGGAACATGTTGGAGACCTTAAAAATGCACTTGATTCCTATAGTTATAAAAGGTAAAATTTATATAAATTTACATTAATTATTATTAAACATGAAATAATAATGTTTTCACCATGCCATAATTTGACTTAGAAGCTCAAATTCACCATAGGACATCATGACACCTTGGAAGCTCAACATACCAATGCTCTACCATGGGTCAACATATCTTGATATTTTCAAGGTAATCTTAAACTTTTCTAAAATATATTTATCTCTCCAAAACTCAAATAATACCTTCATGTAGAGGCTTAAGGATAAGACTAAGGGTATGAATCACTCTTCTAGACCATTCAATGGATCTTAAGATGATCCAACGCTTGAAAAGAGACCTTTTGATGACAAGGTTTGACCAAGTTTGACTAATAGACCAAAGTAAAACCTAAAAAAAGATCAATAAAAATGATAGGAAAGACTAGAAGTAATGTTTTGAATTTCCTTTACCTAAGGTATCCAATTTTGGTGAAGAAGACCCAATACCCATAAAAGCACCACTCTCAACTACACAAATTGATCATACCTCTCACACCATTGATATGATCAAAATTGGTCACCCCTTTTAGATTAAAAATTCAAAGTGTTGTCAAAAGCTTGTCATGGTCTTAAATGGTATTTAATAGTTCCTTATGGTCATATTTGTTCATGTCTAGTATTGTCTAAGGTCTGGTCTTAGGTTCACTTATCTAGTCCTATTGGTCAATTTCAAGGTCTTGATATTATCAAACATGGAAAAAGGTTTGGTATGTTTTAAAGACACTATAAAAGGTAATTTTTATGTCATTAGAGTCATAATATCATGCACTAATCTTTTATTTGGCTCTCATATGCAAAAATGTCAATTTGGCCACCTTTTGGCCTATTTGGAAGAGTTTGACGTACCATTACAATAATAAAAAATTAAAAGAAGATTACCAACATAATTGATGTCATAAATAGGTCAAAGAATGTTCAGGGATGGTTAGAGATTGACATCATCTATATTTTAATGCCTAAAGGATACTTTTCAAGTACTTTAGGTACTTGTATGGCCTTAAAATATCATAAATTAGATATAAATGGTTTTTAAGTGTCTCTTAGTCTCCCTCAAATAATTTTGTATATTTAAAACAAGTTTCATGTCAAACTGACATTTTAGGCACTCTTTCTCCTCCATCGCTACCTTCACAAGTTTAGGACAACAAATTTGAAATGAATGGTATGTCCAAGAGAGAGAGATAGGAGATGAAACTTTGGAAATTTTTAGGGGTCATAGTACTATTAAAATAATTACAATTATTTTATAGATTTATGGCCTCTTCTTTATGAACAATCACTAAGAGTGATAGTAGGTCACTATGCCCTATCCATCTAAGAGAGATCTAATATTGAATTTTTTTATCCAATTTATAAATATAGGGATAATAATGGTTTTGAGGGTTGGTTTTATAGGTCAAGGAGATCCTTTTCATGCATAGTTAATTAACACACACAGGTCTACCTACTTCTGTGAGGATTTTTCTTGATTGAAGAAAAGTAGTGGACTATGAATATTTTTTAAAGGAATAAAGGGAATTTTGGAATGGTTTATAGTGTCAATTACATCTTATATAACCCTAATACGTAATAAAAAAGGTATAAAAAGTTAAAACTTAGTCTAGACCTAATGAAACATAGGACACACATAGGCATATCTAACCAGTCATGAGATAGATGGAATTTTAAACCCCTCATAGGCATGATAATAATTTGTGAATGGTTACATAGGATGTTGATGAGTATAATAAGATATACATAGTCACTTGAAATCTATACATGTAGTAGATATGCCCACTATTTTGTCTCAGACCTTATTCACTCCATTAGAAAGGGGCAATCATGAGACCAAGGGGGTTGTTTAAACTCAAAGGATAAGATAATCATGTAAAAACACATGGAGGGCCCCATAAACATATCAAGGGTCTCAATACACTATTAGGTTACACAAACTTTAGTTTCCAATCCAATGCCCTTGAGGGCTAGTAAGGAGGTGACATGGCTTAAACCCCAATCCCCTTGACTAGTAATCCAAATTCATAAAATGGAGTAATGATAATTTCTAAGGAATGTATAATCAAGAGGAAATATTTTTTATACGTTTATAAAAATATACCAACAATATAATTGATTTTTGAGTCCCAAAAAACAAATTTAACCTCTCTCAAGTTCAAGAAAGCTAAGTCTGCCACCAGAGGAACAACTTCACACACTCACACCATATCTCAAAAATTTCATGGGAAGATAAGCCATTTAAATAGGTGGGGTGGGGGATAATTTAATAAATTTCTCAAAGTGGATTGAGTCCAATTGGTGACATGTGATTTATGAATGATTATTATGACCCCTGATAGGTCTTAAACCCTTCTAAAACCTTGATAATGACCAAGAAAAATAAATGGGCCTCTAAAACATATATAATGACATATTTTTCTCTGCAAACCTCTTATGTGTTTTTAATTATTCCAAGGAGGTTCTTTACATGTACATATTATGTACTTAAAGTTGTATAGATTGTAATAAATGCTCTATTTTTCATGTTTTCTAGTGTTTTTAGGTGTTCTAAGAAAGATATAACTTCAAAATAATTGTATGAAGTCATTTGGTATATTTAATAACTATAAAAGTCCAAAAATATGCATAATAAATTCTATATGTGGTTAAACAAGGCTTGATTTCCAAGGTAGCCTCAGGCATGCCTAAAATGAGACTAGGTGATAAGGTCATTTCATGGTTTGTATACATCCACAGGGTTTTAGGATCCCAAAATTGACATTGACATTTATGATAGCCTATATAAAGTTAATCACATTATTTTTGGTGATTTAAAATGTGTGAAATAAATATAGGGAAAGAAAATAAGGTTTTAGGAAAGGAGACCTAATTGAGAAGAGAGAAAAGCATAAAAATGGGATTCCACTCATATTTAGGACTTTCAATTTGACATGGAGTTTTAAGGCCATAATGGGTCATATAATATGATTTAAATTTGTGAATACCCTCTATATATTTTCCTACATAAGGAGGTTTATATGTTTTTAAGGCTACAAGGGAAATGGGCCTAGTGAGGGCTTAAGGAGTAAAATGAGTTATTGGCAGTTGTTACAAGAACCAAAATGATTGTTTATAGCTTGATAACATATTTGAAGACCATACATAGAGATAGAGTGACTTGAAAAAGATGAACTTGAGTTTTGAGCCACTTGGATCAAGATAGGCATGGGAAATGAAGAGTTTCAAGACACCTATACACATGTTTTATGCAATGTCAGATTAGAGAAGTTTCTTAAGGAATTATAGGTGTCCAATGAGTTAAATTGAAGGAATTAATGGTGAATTCATGATTTTAAGGTCTATTTTTCACTCTTCTATTGTAAAGAAGGGATATTTTCAAGAAGCTAATCAAGGTGTTAAGCCAATTTGTAACTCCTACTCCACAAGGAGGGTTAGAGAATATTTAGGAGTGACAAACATGTCTTTGGAAGTCTAATTATGGATTTTACATAAGCCCATTTATTTTTATAACTCACATGGACATGTTTTACTCAACTTTTCTCCTTATTTCCTAGTTTATAAAAGCAAATAGTAAAACTAAACGAAAGGGGTATGTATGGGTACCTGGTTAAAAGAAGTGAAATCTCCTCTTTGGATATGGAGGAAGACCTATAGTAATAAATCACTAAAAGGAATTTTTTTAATTAGATAATAAGATTGGGGAATTGCCTAGAGTATGTTAGATCCAAGAAAGCAACAACTTGCTAAGATGGTTATCAATCCCCTTTCTGATAAAAGGTTTGGTATAAATAAAACAAGGAAAAGTTTCATAACATGAAAGTAACTAATCTAATGAAATAAATAATTTTCAAATGAAATGCATGAATTAACAAGTTAACATTACAGTAAATACTAATTATTAAAAATAAATGTTTAGGTCAGGTCAAGTTTGGTCTGGTTTGTGATGGAAGGTAGAAAATAGAGTTGGTAAAAGGTTTGATCAATGGTTAAAAGGTTAATGGTTTGGTTACAGATAGGTAACTAGAGGTGATTTCCTATCACATTTTGGGAATGTGGAAAACAAGGGTTGTAGGTTGGGTAATTGATCAAAAAGATGTTTGAATATGAATTTAAGTCTAGTAGAGGTCTAATATAGGTTTAAGGTAATAAGAATAGAATAAAAATAGAATCTGACCAAGGTATTAAACTTTAAAAAATAAATAAATAATGAACAACAAATGGAAAATACCTATTATCAAGAGTAATAAAGAAAGGGTAGAAATGACCTAGAGGAATTTTGCCAACCTAACGATACTCTAGCCTCTAAGAATGATTTGGGTAGTATTGAGATAAGGGTGGATACCTATAAAAATATTTTGGTAGCGTGCACTCATATATTTTTTGATCCATTCTCCTTCCTATAGCTTTCATTTTATAGGAAAAAGTTGTCAATTATAAGTGGAAGAAGTTACTAAATGTTCAAGAGAAAGTTACTAATTAGATAGGTAGATAAATATGCTAAGTTGGGCATAATAAAGATAATTTTTATCATTAAATAGAAAGTTTATAAGTTAGGTATAAATCTGATTTCATACCCAACTAGAAATTACTTTGATACATATTGGGGAGCCTAACCATTGACAATTAATAGGCTAGGGAACCTAACCATTGATGGTTAGGATTAACCATCAATGGTTAAAAAGATGGGGAACCTAACCATCAATGGTTAGGCTTAAACATCAATATTTATACTAACCATGAGTGGTTAAGATTTGAGAGGAAAATAGGTGAAAAGTGGTTAAAATGAAATGGGTTAAAAAGGCTAAGTTATTAAGCTAAAAAGTGGGTTAGGTTAACTAGGTGATTAACTAGATCGAATGTAGGGTAAAGGTTCAAGGGTATTTCAACATCAAAAATGAGGTAGTATTTGAGTGTCTACATTTTCCCCTTTTTATTCTATGGCTTTGGGTTGATAAGCTACAAAACAAAAATAGAAGCTGGGTAAGGTTAAAGGTGATGGTTGAGTTGACTCTAGATGTACTAGGCAAGAGGATGATACCTACATAGTTCCATAGATTTAATATACAAAAATAACTTAAGGACAAATGTATTTCTTAAATGGTTCATGGGTGGGTTATGTAGAATAGGTGTGCTCTGAGGATAAGGTAGTGATACTCAATTAGGTTCCCCCAAATTGAAGAATACATGGTTCATATGGGTGAACGTTTATGAAGAAAGTCATCTCTAAAAGGTCTGATTGCCCTAAGTATGGGAGGAGGTATTCCCCCTCAAATAGGGAGTCAATGAGGTAAGGTTGAATTGGGTCAAGGTTTGATAAATGATAGATGATAAGTCATGAGGTGGGTGACAAAAAGATGAGGTTGGGAATTTGAGATGAAAATATGCACATAAAATGCAACTAAGTGTAATAACCAAGATCATGTAAAGACTAATATTATCATGTTGGTAAAAATAAGTTTGGGTTCTAGGATAAATGACAAGGTAACCAGTCCCCAGCATTGGTCATAACTGATCAGGTTAGTCTTATTAAGTCTTCTAGATAGGGTTGATGTTTACTTAGGTATCTAGGGTAGGGAGTACTCCTAATAAAAAAATGGTCTAGTGGGTTGTACATGAGGTGGTGTAAATTTTAAATGTTCAACATGGTAAAATTTGTTTTATATAGTTAAAAGGACTAAGGCAAGGTCATCACAAACTATGAGATAGTCTAGGTGAAAAGGGGCCAACATCGACATGGACATGGTCAAATGGTTGGGAGGTTTGGTATAGAAGGGTAATCTTCAAAATTTAAGGGAAAAGATGACTCCTAAATAGGTTGGTAGATGTCCTAATAGGTTTTTCCACTTAGGTGTTCCACTTGGTTTGGATTAGGTTGATAGGGTTGATAAATTTGATAAGACAGGTAAGGTTATATTTGATAGGTTAGGTTGAGTGGATAAAGTTTTTTGATATGTGGTTGGTTATATAGGTGTTTTAATCATGGTAGGTAAGGTTTAAGAATTTTTATTGGTAAGTAAGGGTTTGATTTGGTAAGGTTTCTTGAATAGGTTAATTTGATAGGTTGGGTGAAGTTAATAAGATGGATTGATTGTATAGGTTGGGTAAGGTAGATAAAGTTATTTGGTTGATAGGTGTAATAGGTTTGATAGGTTGAAGTTGGTAGATCGATAGTTTGGGGTGATGTATATTGGTTTGATAAAGTAGATAAAGTTGATAATGTTAGTTAGGTTGACAGATTAGGTTAGTTGGGTAAAGTTGATAAGGTAGGTTAGAATGGTGGTTAGGGGTGGATAATCCTATGGTTGATGAGGTTGGATAGGTTTAAGTTGAGATTGGTAAAAATATTGTTGAAGTTGGTGTTGATGGGTTATTATTTTTGTAAGATGATGGTCGAAGGGTTGGCAAAGGTACGAGAAGGGCAATCTCCAAAATGGTGGGGTTAGTTTGGTCAAGTTAAAGGTTTATAGGGGAAGGTAATACCCAATGGTTTGATGGTTAGGGTAAGTGGGTGGTTTTAATGGCTCAAAAGGAGGAAAACATGTCTCCCTAGGTTAAGTTAATTAGGTAAGGGATGGTTGAGCTGACTCTTGATGCGCTAGGCAAGAGGATGCTACCTATATAGTCACATGGATGGTGGACCCAGTGTGAACTTTAGGCCAGATGTAATTCTTTCAGTTTGGTGTTTGATGGGTTTGATTGGAGGAAGATGAGGTGATTTGAGAAAATTAACCTCCAAAGGTTAGGTTTGGTTTGATTTTTATTGATTAGGATTACATAGAAAGGTAACCTCTAAGGTTTAAGGAGAAGGTGACTCCCAAAGGTAAAACATCAAGCTACTTCATTGGTTGGTTGGTTTAATATGTTAACTTGATTAGATGGGTTGGGTGAATGTTATTAGTAGTTATTGGTTTGGGTGGTAGTTATTGGTTTGTTTGGATAAGGTAAATAAGGTTGGTTTTATAGGTTTGATGGGTTAAATTTGGTTTGGGTTATTTGGTTGATTAGGTGATGATTTAGTTTCAATGACTCGAAAGGGAGAAGACATGTCTTCCCAAGTGATCATGAAAGTAGAATGGGGGGGCTAAACACTTAGTGGATAAAGACCATGATGTAAATTTGGGTGGGTTTATGAACATAAAACCCTTGTCACACTTTTTATTTTTTGTTAGTTTGATGGTTAAATAAGGTAACTTGATTACATGGTGTTAAGTAAGCTCAATATCCCTTGATTTGGAAAGGACAAAAGGGGAAATGGATGGTAGGTAGTGGGTGATAGGTATGAAAACCTTCTTATGGGGAGGGATTGAATCTTCTATAGGTGACCAAGGAACCATGATAGACAATTCCATGTCATATGTGAGGTGTAAACTGATTGATATGGGAAGTCCACTGATGAAAATTGATTACAATTTTATTGGGATAACTCTTTGTTTTTATATAGGGTCTTATATTTCTATTTTTGATATTTTGGTGAAGTTGATCGATGTGGGAAGCTTAAAATGATTTATTTTGATAAATTTAACCTAACCATTCTTCAAGGGAGTGGTCTAAGTTTGGGTTTATTCATATTTGATAACTTTACTTCAAGGGAGTAGTCTACATATTAAAGATGTTGACCCAAGTGGTATTGTGGTATCCCAAATGTTTATAGGCTTGCTTAGACATGGACTGTCTATATAGGCCTAAGGTTTTCCTTTATGGAGGCAAAGCCATGGCACAAAAAGGTTGATGATGGGTGAAAGAGGTGGTTTTAAGTGAAAATGACCATGGGATTGAATCTAATTAGAGATAAAAAGTATCCATGAAGTTCGTGCCATGGGTAGATCTATGGTATCCATTCTTAGGATTAGGCAAAGTTTGTGAAAAATAATCACATGATCATATTTTTAATCAATTATCCTTAAAGAGAAGGAGATGAAGGTGATTGAAAACAAGGGATGAGCTTAAGTTAGACACAAGATGATAAGGAAATTGGTTTAACCAAGGAACATATGTGAATGCCAAGAATTTAAGTGGTTCAGGCTTGATATGCCCTAAATCCATGCTTGCATGGATGGGTAATGTCAATCAAAAGAGTAGATGTCCCCCAGTTACATTGTGACTCTTGGGTAGATGGGGAGAAGGTATGGTTTGACAAAAAGGTAAGGTTAGTTAGGTGACATTTTAATGTAGGAAGATAGTTAAAAAGAAAAAAAAGAAATGTGTAAAAGGTAGTAAGAATAACTAAGGTTAAAGTTATTTGGTTGGTTGGTTCATGGGTGGAGAAGGGTAATATCCAATGGATAGGTTGGAAGAGAAGGGTAATCTCCAAATAGGTTTGGTTGGGGGGAGAAGGTGATTCTCCAGTAATTTTGGTTGGGTGAAGGAGAAAGGTAATCCCTAAGAGTTCAAGGTTGGTCAGTTGATAGGTTTATTTGGTTTGTTTGGGTTAAGTGCATTTGATTTTTTGGGTAGAGTTTATAAGGTGGGTTGGGTTTATAAATGGTCAAAGCCTTATGGAGGTAAGTTCCCCTAGTTTGATTTTTCCATGGATGATTGAAGATGAGAAAAGGGATCCCAAAGAAAAAGTGTGGGTTAACAAGAGGGTTTGAAAGGCGTGAAGGTGTTAGTGATTACTTATTATTAGGTTAGTTGGTTAGTGGTTAGTAGTTCAAGTTCATAGGTGGTGGTTATGGTGGGAATTCCTCTAGTGCACCAAAACTAGGAAAATCCAATTGGGTTGGCTTTAGGTAGGGTAGGGTGGGTTTGATAGGTTTGATGGGTTGATTTTGGTCTAGGTGGTTAGGTAGGTTGGTTATGGTTGAGAAAAAAGGTATGTTGTTTATGGTTGATTGAGTTTGGGTAGAGGTTAGTATGACAGGTTAAGAAAGGTAAGATAAATGGTTGAGTTGGTGTATTGGTTTGGTTGGTGAGGTAAGGTTGGGTGGATAGTTATAGGTAAGTTTGCTTAGGCTAATGGTCAATTTGGTTTGGTTGATAGTCATTAAGGTTGGATTGATATGTTCCACAGAAGTGGTAAGTGGAAGAGGTAAGTTGGTTGGTTCTTTGAATGTGTTTTATAAGGAAAGTTGAAAAGAGTCCACTTGGTTGACAAGTGGTTCAGCTAAGGCTTGGATCATGGTTTCCTCAATAATGAGAGAAGGAAGAGGTTCGATGATTAATTGTTTGATGATATTTAAGGCTAGGTTGGAAGGAACATGAATAATTTCCTTTGAAACTTCCTTGTGATTGATAAGTTTTTGGATGAGCACTTAAAAGAGCCACATTTTTCTATCCCATGTATGTGTGTGCAATGATATGCACAAACTTCATTCTCTATTAACTAAATTAGCTTTGGAAGATATTTATTGATAGGCTATATTAGAGGGAGATCAATGATGGAAACCTCCAAGAATTTGTGAAGGATGGAGGCATATGATTCCCTTAGCAGGGTATACTACCTGAGAAGAGGATGCACTAATGGTTCTTGAGTTGGTGAGCTAGTTAGTGGGTTTGATGATGTTTTTTTATTTAATAGGTTTGATTAGATGGGTTGGTTTACTGGGTTTGATAGGTTTGATAAATTAGGTAAGTTTTGTAGGTTTGATAGGTTAGGTAGGTTTGATAGGTAGTTTCTAGTTGGACTTGATAAGGTTGATAAGTTGGGCAAGGTTAGCAAGGTCAATAAGGTGGGTTGGTTTGATTGGTTTGGTTAGATTGAATGATTGATAGGTTGGTTGGGATGATAGGTTAATAGATGGATGGGTTGATGGGTTTGTTTATTAGTTGGTTGATAGATTAGGGTTGATAATATTGGTTGAGGTAATTGATACATTAGTTGGGTTGATAAGATGGGTTAGTTTGATAAGTTGGATAAGGTTGATAAGGTGGAATGGCTTGATTGGTTTTATTGGATCAATATGTTGGTTTGTTAGATTAATAGATTGATAGGTTGGGTTGATAGGTTTATGGGTTGGTTAATAAGGTGGGTTGATAGGTCAATAGGTTGGTGGCTTGGTTAATAATATGGGTTAAGGTAATTGATACAAGGGTTGGGGTAGATGGCCCAAGTTTTGACATGGTTGGGGTGATTGATATAATAGATGTTCATAGGTTGTTGGTTGGGTATGAATATGATCAAATAGTTATTGATAAGTGATTAGTTAGTTGTAGGTGATGTTTGGTTGATTATAGGTGGGGTTTGTTTGATCATGGATACTAAAAATATATGACTCTAACTTGATCATTTGGTCTATTAACAATGTAACCATCTCAGGTGGTAGTTGAAAATTTATCAGTTGGTTAAAGATGAAGTTTGATTAGTTATAGGTAAGGTTGGGCTGATTGTAGGTGAGATTGGGTTGATTATAAGTAAGGTTGTATTGGTTTTAGATAAGATTAGGTTGGTTTTAGGTGAGGTTAGGAGCATGAGTGGCCCATGATGCAAGGTAATGCTTTAAGGCAAGAGGGTTATGGTCTAAGATTCTAGAAAAGATAAGATATATATAAAAGGTTATAGAAGGGGTATCCATTTGAACAAGGTAATGAAGATGAGGGTAAATGAGTTCAAAATGATGGAAGGTTGATGGTAGAAGGTTGATTCCTCATAACTTGAATAAAGAGTAAATAGGAAAAAAGTATAAAAAGTAGTGCATACAGTAAGTGTGTTCGTGCTTAGGATAAATTTTATTTTGTGTTGGATTATGCCTTAGTTAAAAATGTGTGAGGGTAAATTGGGTACTAGATAAGAAATACAAGGATTTTTTTGGGTAATGTTTAGGCACTCAATAGAATCTATACTAGACCAAGTACATGGTTGGGAACTAGGGGCTTGGTCCCCACACTTCATAATCTTGAAGCCAAGATAATTAACTTAGCCAAGATATACCATATATATAGGGCTTATAATCCACTAGATAATGGAGTGGGATCTCCCCTTGGTGATTAAATTCAAGTGGGATTACTCGATAGGGTAAGGTTATCTGTTAGGTGGTGAAATCCCAGTCGGGCCTTATCTCAAGTATGTTATGGTGTGCTAATTGATTATGTGGTTTAGGTTTTGTGTGTGATATAAAAGTGAAGCTATGATAGATTAATTACCTTTTTAAGTTACTAGGTGAACCAAAGTAGAAAGCAAACAATGGATGCAAGGTTTTTTTTATCCCAAAAACAAAATTTTAGAATTATTTGGATTAACAAACTATATATATATATATAGAGAGAGAGAGAGAGAGAGCATATAATACTAATTAAGAAAATAAAGGTGATGTTTCCCACTAGGTGTGTGTTGACGCTGGAAAGTGCACCCAGCGGCAGGAAAACGGATTCCTGCCCTTTCCCCGGAACATGGAAACCCCTCTCTCACCTGTGGGATGGCGAAGCAGGAGAGGGGAGTCTCTAGATATGGGCTAGTTCCCTCTGATGTATCTTGTTTGTTTCAGGTGGCATGAAATATAGGTATATAGGTATATACTGGGGGGGATGAAAAGGGAGAGAAAAAAGCATGAAAACAAACAGCCTACTCTAAAAGAGGTGATACACCAAAAATAGGGGTGACCTTCCAGATCCACTCTCAGAATCAGGGAAAATGCAAGTATACTCTACACATCTGGTAGAGGAATCAGGCTGCTAAGACAAAGGGGGAGGCTATAATAGAAAATACATCACAGAGGTTTACCGAGGTGCTGTGGAATGCACACTTGCAAGCAACTTACTCTTTTTTGTCCTTCTCAAGTATTGTTCTTCTCCTTTCAACTGCAGAATCGGTCCCTGTAGATAGCTGGTCTGTTGGTATTACATGTGAAAGCATGGAGGATAATGACTAAACGCAGATAATACTCAGGGCATACACAATAAATCAATCCAAGATGGAGGCAAAACTGTATTTTTATTGATTCAAGTGGAAAATTTGCAGAGCAGTGCCCTTTACAAAAGTCAGGAAGATCCCTTGAAAAATGACTAAGTCCTTGTATTTATAGCAGAAGAGCCTAGAGAAGTTTCATCAGAAAGCATGAAAAAACACTATTGATGACATCACAAGTCTGCCAAGACCATGCTTGTTGCCTCGTTTTGCATGCTGGTCTTCTCCTCCAGCAGCTAGGTGGGTTTTTTCTTGTGCACTGCAGGTGAATTTTTCTACCCTTGTAGTGGGCGGCGATTTTGCCGCCCTTTGCATGGATTTCATGTAGGATTTATGCCGACGTCGGCCGATAAGATGCCGATGGCGGCAGTCTTGCTGACGTTGGTTTTTGTAACCTATCGATGTCGGTAGTATTATATAGTGGGTGGCCCTTTCAATTTCCCCGCCATGGGGTGGGGTTTTCCATTTCACCGCCTAAGGGCAGGGTTTTCTGATTCACCGCCATAGGGTGGGCTTTCCCAACTTTTGTGCCTACTATTGTGCTACCGACGTCGGTGGTTCTACTGATGTCAGTCTCTGTAAGGTGCCGACGACGGTAGTATTGCCGACGTCGGCCGACGTCTTTCCTTTTCTGTTGTGGGCGGCGAATTTGCCACCCTCTGCATGTTTGTAAGTGGGCTCATTTTACCCACCCTTGTAGTGGGCGGCAAATTTGCTGCCCTCTACATTTTTTCTGCCCTCTCTTTTTTGCCTAAGTGTTGAAATGCTCCATTTTTTCTCTTCTTCTCTCCTTGCGTGAACGTTCAGAGATTATGTCTTTCACCATCGTGAATGCCAACAAACTAGGCCGATGAACCAATGCTCTGAAATAGAAACTATCGAAACCTGAAAGTGGACCTTACAACCTGAAATGATTGGCCATGCGAAGCAGGTGTAGGAGGTGACTGGGATTTTGCCTGAGGGGCAAAATTGGGTCAAAAAATTGGTGACTCACGGGGGAAGCGTGCCTGCTATGCTTAGAACCCAGTTGCCTTGCATATCCATTGGGTGCGGAGTCAGATGGTGACTTTGAAGTGAGTTCACAACAGCTTTAATAATCCCAAAATCAAAATACATAGAAAATACTCCCAAACAAAGGGAAACACACAAAACTAAAAACTACCTATGCAACTGCACTTTAGGGAAAATAGGGAAAACAATAAGGGAAACTATGTACAGCTGAACCAAAATTCAGTGGCAATGCTTCAGATGTATCCCGTTGACTGGGATAAGCAATTCTTTGCCATCCAACTTGGAGAGCTAGAATGCGTTATGCTGCTTGCACTGAGTAATCATGAAGGACCACTCCAGAGGGCATCAAATTTTGCATGTTTTCCGGGCTTAGCTCTATCTTCATCCCATTTTGAGACAATGTCTCCTTTGACGAAGACTTCTTGTCAAAATGTCTTTTCACCTGATGCTGGCGACTGATCATAGAGACCATGGCCTGGTTCCTTACCTCCTAGAGCTCCATTAGTTCTCACAATCTGACCTCCATGCTGCTTCCTTCTTCTAGCTGCAGCTGATTTGTGAGGTCTAGGGCTAGCAATTCGAGTGAGATAAGAAGCCTTGCTTCCCTTCCATACACAAGCGTATATGGAGAATTTTTGATTGATCTTTTCGGAGTGATTTGATCGGCCCATAGAGCTGTTTTCAACTTGGCATGCCAAGTTCTCTGATTTTCTTCCATGGTCCTCTTTATAATCTTGATCAAATTTTTGTTAGTGGACTCAGCTAGTCCATTCCCCTGCGAGTAGTAATTTGATGAAGTGCTAAGGTATATACCATACCTTAGCGCCCATTCACTAGTTTTGGTTCACAAAAAAGCCAAGGTGTTATTTGAGATTATAGTGGCTGGGACCCCAAAACGTGTCACTAAGTCCTCATAGAAATCCAAGACTACGCTCTCATTTGCTTCCTTCAAAGCAATGGCTTCCACCCACTTGGTGAAATAATTCGTAGTAGTCAGGACCCACTTGTGTCCGGCGCTAGAGGGAGGATTGATCATCCCTATGAAATCCAAGCCCCACTGCATGAATGGTTGTTCAACTTGAATGGGCTGTAGGGGCATGGCAGCCAATCGCTGCTTTCCGTCAAAGAGTGCACACTTCTGATACTTTCTTACCCAGGCATGGGTATCCTTGAAGAGAGTGGGCCAGAAATAGCCATCTCTCATTATTTTTGCTTCTGTGGTCTTAGGGGTGAAATGGCCGCCTGCTGGCCCATTGTGAAACTCAGCCAAAACCTTGTCAGTCTGACTGGAGTCAATGCATCTCAGGAGAACCCCAGAGAGATCCTTCCTAAATAATACTCCATCAATCAAAACATAGGGAAGGGACTGAAGTTTAAAATACCTTCTTTCGACCCTACCGAGACCCTGTGGACATTCGCCCATAAGAAGGAAATGCCTCATGTCTAGTGTCTAATCCCTTACGACAGCTGGTTCTTCTGCAGTGGCTACGTCATGGATCAGCAAACTATCTTCATCCTTTTGTCTCAAATCTGCGGCTAGCTATTCATACAGGCCCCTTCCTCTCACCAACTTGGTGATTTTGATATCTATGTCGTACTCCATTACCTTGGTGATCCATCCCGCTCTCTTCTCGTTTAAGTCTCGATTGGTCAAGAAATCTTTGACGCCAGGATGTCGAACCATGAGATGGATCCTGCTATTTGACAACATATATCTGAATTTCTTCAGGCTGCACACTACTGCCAGGACTTGCTTCTCTACATAGGTGTACCTAGTTTTGAAGTCCTCTAACCCTTGGCTGAAAAAGGTGAGTGGTTGCTCGAAGTCATCACTATTTGCTTGGGTAAGCATGGTAGATATTACTTCTCCATTGCAAAAGGTGTAGAGGTTGAGGTCTTTATTGAAGTCAGGGCTGATTAGAGCGGGAGCCTGGGCCAAAGCCTGTTTAATAGCTTCAAAGTTGTCCTTTCTTGGCATTATCCATTTGAATTCTTCACCCTTCTTTAGCAAGGAGGTTAGGGGTTTAACTATTTCAGCAAAATTCAGAATGAACCTCCGAATGAAATTTATTCGGCCAAAGAAACTCTGAAGGCCTTTCTTGTGCTTTGGTAGGGACATCTCCAGAATGGAGTGGACTCTCTCTGGGTTAATAGACAAACCTTCCTTGGACACAATATGGCCAAGAAGTTTCCCCTCATGAACCACAAATACACATTTCTTTGGATTTAGGGAGATGCCAAATTCCCTACACCTCTCAAAAATCTGCCTGAGGTGCTTCATATGCTGTCCTACCTCTTTGGAGAAAACTGTTATATCATTGAGGTACACCAACACGTTCTTATTTATCAAACCACTGAAAGCCATGTCCATGGCTCGCTGGAAGGTAGCACCAGCATTGGATAGCTCGAAAGGCATCTTATGGTAGGTGAACGTTCCCCATTTAGTGGTGAAGGTTGTTTTGTATTGGTCGTAGTCACGCACCAGAATCTTATTATATCCCGAATAGCCATCCAGGAGGGAGAAACGTTCAGAACCAGTTACCTTTTGGAGGATCTGCTCCATGTTTGGAAGGGGATAATGATCTTTTAAAGAGACTTTATTAAGGTCTCTGAAGTCGATGCATAGCCTGATCTCCCCATTTTTCTTTCTAACTGGAACCAAATTAGCCAACCATGAGGAATGTTTGATCGGAAATATAATGCCGGACTCAATCAACTTGGCCAATTCTTTCTGCATAAGGAGCTCTACCATCAGGTTAATAGGCCTCTGCTTTTGTGTGACTAGTTTTGCGCCTTCATCTAATTCAATAGTGTGCTAGGCAAGCCTTGGATCGAAGCCTTTCAAGTCGCTATAGTTCCAGGTGAAGACGTCAGCGAACTCCTTACACAACAAAATGAAAGTTTGCCTTTCTTGGAACGTGCAGACCTTACCAAGCGCTAGTAACTTGTCCTTGAAGATTTCAACTTTTTCATAATTCTCCTCTTTGGTAGTGATGCATGCTTTGTCATCTCTTAGTTGGTCCTCTCCATTGAAAATACTTTCAAGTGTGACCAAACCCTTAGGGATTTTATTGTTCTTCAATTGAATAATCTGATTTCCATATTGCTGCTACAATTTCGCTTGATTGTGGACCGCAAATTCAGCTTCCTCCTTTAGGAAAAGGGCTATCTGTTGGTCACTTTCGAAGACCTACCAATTTGTAACATTGTCTGGGACCGAAGGCCGAACCACCACCTTCAAATGGTGTGAACCAAAACCCCTGCTTATCTCTTTTGAAACATCAAATTGGGCACCAACAGCTGCCAACCTATCAGCCTGCTTGTTTTGTTCCCTGGGAATTGAGGTAATGTTAAGAGCAAGAAAATCCTCCATCAAGTCCCAGACTCTGTGCTTGTAAGATTTTAGTAAGGAGTTCTTGGTCAGGTTCAGGCCTCTGATTTGGTTCACTATTAGTTCAATGTCCCCCAGGATTTGTAATTTTTTGATCCCTCTCTTTCTTGCCCACTCAAGTCCATGAATCAAAGACTCATATTCTGCAATGTTACATGTGCAAGAGAACTGGAAATGAAAAGCTGAAAAGTACCTTTCTTTAGAAGGGGAGACTAACATTGCCCCACCACCAGCGCCCAATTTGCTTCTGGAACCGTCGAAGTATAGCTGCCACAGGCCAAGATCTTCTTTGTTTTCCTTCATTATATTGGGCATGACGGCACTCTCTTCATGCAAGTAATAGACGCCAAGGTCTGCCTCCTCAATAAACTTATAAGGATCATGCTCAAAGTTATCGCTTCCCCACTCATCCAAGAGTAGGTCTGTGACTCCTTCAAGAGTAGAAGATGAAGATTTGTCCATCTGAGAGTCTTCTAGATCAATGATAGTATAATTGACATTTGCTGCCTTGGGTGAATAGGGTTCTAAGTGGTCCTTGTAGAGTGGCTCGGATTCGATTTTCACTTTGGTCCCATACTTGGTTTTGAAAACTAGGTATGACCAATTTGCTGCTAGATAGTCCCCTATCTTGGACGTAAAGTCCCTTGACAAACAGATTGCAAAATATGGAGGAACGTCCGCTACCACTATATCTTGAGGGATTGAGAATGTCAGGCAGGCATGCAATGTTAAACTCAATCCTTTCAGGACTCCGACTGTCTTTGCGGGTGTCCCATCTAGTTGCAAGACTCCTTTGTTCATTGCTTTGTACTTTAACCCCATCTTATCAGCAATGCATTTAGGCATTACTGAAGTGATGGCCCCGCTATCAATTATGAAATTATGTACTAAGAAATCCCCTATGATCAAAGATACATAAAAAGGGGGAGTATTTTCTTCTTTCTTTACCTGACCTGGAGCAGAAGGCTGCCCATTCATCATTAGGATGTTATTAGTGTCTGTTGGGATGGCCTGGCGATCTAGCTCATGCAATTCTTTCTTCAATACCTCCTTTTGTCCCAGAAGAGACAATGAATCCCATAGAGAAATGCTCACATGCAATTTCTTCATTTGATCAACTATATTAACTTGGGGACTGATTCCCTTCGTGCTCTCCTTTGCGCTGATCCTGGCTGGAGCTTTAGACTGAGGAGCTGGGGGTACAGATGGTTCACCAAAAATTGGGGCCCTTTGAAAAGGGTGCGGTGAAGGATTTGTTGCAACCTGAGGGGAAGCTTGCGCTTCTCCAACTGCTCTTCTTTTAAATCTCGTATTGGCCGCAACACAATCATCATGATTTCCTGCAGCGCCCCCATGATTAATTGCACAGAGCTTGCCCTCTTCGTGATTTATTAGGGTAGAATCCGGCTGAGTTTGATTGTTACTTGTGCTAGTTTACGCTGGGAACTCAAAAAACTGAGAAAAATCAACAGCCTGATTTTCTAAATTCTGAAAAAAATTCAACATATCATTCATGTGGGCAGCTTGCTCTTGACCCTGTCTCATGTTTGAACAACCTGGTTGCTCTTGCACTAGATTGTTCTTAGTAGGTACCATGGCTTTAGATGCCGAAGAAGGACCTGAGTTATAATTTTGATAAGGCCTGGTTGTAGTGAGCTGCCCCTGACCTTGGTTATAATTTTGAAAGGGGGGTCTAGGGGCATGGCCATAATTTTGATAACTCTGGTTTGGCTTGTGGCTTTGAGCTTGCTGCCTTTTAAGGGCAACAAGTTCATTTGACATGCTCTGCAACAGGCCCTTAACTTCACTTAATTCATTGGATGGAACAATAGTTGGCTTCTCAATGACAGGTAGGGGAGCAATCGTGGGAGCGACTGCTTGAATTGGGGGCAGCAGTTCTGGGAAAAGTGGCATATGAGGCCTAGGGGTGATTTTCCCGACTTGAATTAAGCAATTTTCGGCCATAATGGCTATGTCATACGCAGCTGGTAGTATGTGTCCCCCCATAGATTGGATCATCATAGCAATGCCACTATTCAATGCTTTTAGATAGTACAAGAAAGCGTAGCTGGGGGTAGGTCTTACCAGGATGGGAATTCTATCCCAAGTCTTTTGAAACTGTGTATTAAAGTCCTACATATACTCGTGCAGAGCTCTTTTTATAGTTGTCAGCTGCTCAGCAAGAGAGAGACCATCACTTTTTTCTCCTAAACGATCAGTCAAATGTGTGCCCAATTCATTCCAAGAATGTATGGAATTCATAGGCAAGGTGCCGTACCAGTTGAGAGCTTTCCCCTTCAGAGACAAGGCTAACAGTCTGATGGCAATATTTTCTTCTGTTATATTGTGAATATTGCAAAGGTTGGCAATATTTTTGATATGCTCAACAACTGTAATAGGTCCCACTCCATCAAAAGAAGGCACATTCTTCAGAGCTGTTCTGGGGATCGGATCATAGCGTGGGAGGTTTAAGGGGCTCTCACCACGAAAAGCTGTAAAAGGCAATGCCATGGCTGGAACAGGTTGTATTTGTGGCTGAGTTGGGTTGGTGTTCCTAGCAACAGGTCTAGGAGGATTTACTAGTGGATAAGGGCGAGCTCTTCCAAACTTGATCCTTTTAGTAGAGTTTAAAGTTAGTTAAACGAACTCAAAGGGGACCCTTCTTGAAGCTGACCTGGTGGTAACTTTTGACATAGAAGTTTCAGTGACTGGTCTTAAAAATTAAAAAAAAAACTGAGCTCTTACCAGTGGAGTTGCCAGATGCTGGAAATCTTTGAAAAATCACTGTAGTAGGACCAGCATCAATCTTGAAATACTACTGCATTAGAAACTTGATAAAATTACAGTCCCACCGGGCGTGCCAAAACTGTTGACGCTGGAAAGTGCACCCAGTGGCAGGAAAATGGATTCCTGCCCTTTCCCCGCAACATGGAAACCCCTCTCTCACCTGTGGGACGACGAAGCAAGAGAGGGGAGTCTCTAGATATGGGCTAGTTCCCTCTGATGTATCTTGTTTGTTTTAGGTGGCGTGAAATATAGGTATATACTGGGGGGATGAAAAGGGAGAGAAAAAAGCATGAAAACAAACAACCTACTCTAAAAGAGGTGATACACCAAAAATAGGGGTGACCTTCCAGATCCACTCTCATAATTAGGGAAAATGTAAGTATACTCTACACATCTAGTAGAGGAATCAGGCTGCTAAGACAAAGGGGGAGGCTATAATGGAAAATACATCATAGAGGTTTATCGAGGTGCTATGGAATGCACACTTGCAAGCAACTTACTCTGTTCTGTCCTTCTCAAGTATTGCTCTTCTCCTTTCAACTGCAGAACCATTCCCTATAGATAGCTGGTCTGTTGGTATTACCTATGAAAGCATGGAGGATAATGACTAAACATAGATAATACTTAGGGCATACACAACAAATCAATCCAAGATGGAGGCAAAACTATATTTTTATTGATTCAGGTGGAAAATTTGTAGAGCAGTGCCCTTTACAAAAGTCAAGAAGATCCCTTGAAAAATGACTAAGTCCTTGTATTTATAGTAAAAGAGCCAAGAGAAGTTTCATCAAAAAGCGTGAAAAAACACTATTGATGACATCACAAGTCTACCAAGACCATGCTTGTTGCCTCGTTTTGCATGCTGGTCTTCTCCTCCGGTGGCTGGGCGAGCTTTTTCTTGTGCACTGCAGGTGAATTTTGCCACCCTTGTAGTGGGCGGTGATTTTGCTGCCCTTTGCATGGATTTCATGTAGGATTTATGCCGACGTCGGCCGATAAGCTACCGATGGTGGCAGTCTTGCCGACATCGGTTTCTGTAACCTACCAATGTCGGTAGTATTGTACTATGGGCAGCCCTTTCAATTTCCCTGCCATGGGGTGGGGTTTTCCATTTCACCGCCTGAGGGTAGGGTTTTCTGATTCACCGCCATAGGACGGGCTTTCCCAACTTTTGTGCCTGCCATTGTGCTGCTGATGTCAGCGGTTCTACCGATGTTGGTCTCTGTAAGGTGCCGATGACGGCAGTATTGACGACGTCGGCCGACATCTTTCCTTTTCTGTTATGAGTGGTGAATTTGCCACCCTCTGCATGTTTGTAAGTGGGCTCATTTTACCCGCCCTTGTAGTGGGTGGCAAATTTTCCACCCTCTGCATTTTTTCTACCCTCTCTTTTTTGCCTAAGTGTTGAAACGCTCCATTTTTTCTCTTCTTCTCTCCTTGCGTGAACGTTCAGAGATTCTGTCTTTCACCACCGTGAATGCCAACGAACTAGGCCGATGAACCAATGCTCTGAAACGGAAACTGTCAAAACCTGAAAGTGGACCTTGCAACCTGAAATGACTGGCCATGCGAAGCAGGTGTAGGAGGTGACTGGGATTTTGCCTGAGGGGCAAAATTGGGTCAACAGTGTGCTAGAATGTTTTACTCAAATTTTCTTCTCATTTTTTAGTTTATGAAAGTAAGTATTAAAATTGAAAGAAAGGGGTGTGTACGAGTACCTAGTTGAAAGTGTGCACCTTGATATCTAGATGAAGTGAGGACTCCTCTTTAGTTGGGGAGGAAGAGTTTCAGTAAGAAAACACTAAAGGGAATTTGTTGATTAGACAATGAGATGGGAGAATTACCTAGAATATGCTAGATCCAAGAAAGAAACAACTTGTTAGGATGGTTGTCAATCCCCTTTTTGATAAAAGGTTTGGTATAAATAAAAGAAGGAAAATTTGCATAACATGAAAGTAATAAATCTATCAAAATAAATACTTTTCAAATGAAATACATGAATTAATGAGTTAACATTAAGGTAAATGCTAATTATTAAAAATAAATGTTTAGGTTAGGTCAAGTCAAGTCTGGTTTCTGATGGAAGGTAGAAAATAGAGTTTGGTCAATGGCTGAAAGGTTATTGGTTTGGTTACAGATAGGTAGCCGATGCCAGTTTCCTATCAAATTTTAGGAATGCAAAAAATAAGGGTTGCAAGTTAGGTAATTGACTAGAAAGAGGTTTTCATATGAATTTAGGTCCAGTAGAGGTCTGATATAGGTTTAAGGTAATAAGAATAGAATACAAATAGATTTTGATCAAGGTATTAAACGTTAAAAAAAAATAAAGAATGGATAAAAAATGGAAAATGCCTATTATCAAGAGTAATGGAGAAATGTTAGAAATGACTTGGAGGAAATTTTCCAGCATAAAAATACTCTAGCCTCTAAGAATGGGTAGTTTTTTGGTAAGGGTGGATACCTGCAAAAAGATTTTGGTAGAATGCACTCATAGATTTTTGGGTGCATTCTCCTTCTTGCATCTCTCCTTTTATAGGAATAAGTTGCCAATTAAAAGTGGAATATGTTGATAAATGTTTAAGATAAAGTTGATAATTAGTATGTGGATAAAGATGTTAATTTGGTTACAACAAAGTTACTTTTTATTTACAAACATAAATTTGTTAAGTTGGGTGCAAAGTAGATTTTGCACGTAGCTAGAAATTACTTTTATACAGGCTGGGGAACCTAACCATTGATGGTTAATAGGCTAGGGAACCTAACCATTGATAGTTAGGATTAACCATCAATGGTTAATAGGTTAGTTAACCTAACCATTGATGGTTAGGCTTAAGCATTTATGGTTAGACTAACCTTTGATGATCGAGGCTCGAGAGGAAAATGGGTGAAAATGGTTAAAAGGAAGTGGGTTAAAAATGTTAAGTTAGAAAGATAAAAAGTGGGAATATTTAACTAGGTGGTTAACTCACTCTAATGTGGGGTAAGGGTTCAATGTCACCTTCTTCTACTATTCTCCTCTATCTCTCTTTTCACTTCTCTATATAAGTGACCACTTTTGGATTTGTAATGAATCCACATGTGGTATGGTGAAGCCCTAATAGTTTGAGTATTATTTTTTCCTTTGAATAAAATATTTCAAGCTAGTTTTGAGTTCTTAACTTCTTGTCTAAGTATGTGAAGTAGTGCATAGTTGAATGACAAGTGATAATCATCTATGTTTGTCTTTACCTTATTATTTCATGTTTTGTGCAAGTAGTATTCTCTCTAATAGGTCACATGAAGTATGTTTAGTGTTTTTGTATGTATCTAAAAATAAGGAAGATTAATCATGTCTAAAATAAGACCTCTTATTCATCCTCCTTGATAAATGCATTACAACTTACCTCTATGTTGACATACTTATGTTAGAGAAACATTTGATGTTGATATAAATTTTATGAATCACCTTTCATAGTGAATGTTCATGGTAGTCTTTTGAATTTCAACTTAGTGAATCATCTCATTAGGTTAGGTTTTATTTCATGTTTCTCTTTCCCTTTTCATTCCAACAAATTGGTAACATAGGTGATGATCTTAAATAGACATATCAAGGGAGCTAGCCCTTCAATCTAGATTACCCCTATAGATAACCCATAGGTCTAGGGGTAATCCCATTGTTTCACTTAATTAGAGTAGGCTTGACCTACCTCTATAAAGGTGAAAAATTGAGTGACAACAATAACATCTACTCTTCTACCAACTTACATATCACAGGATAACATACTTCACCAATATCTAACAATTCTCTTCTATTCTTCTACCCAACCATAAGAAAAATGTCAACCAACCATCACATCACCTAAAGTCACTCAACCCACTTCTAAGAAACCTAGACTGACCATACCCTATCAACACAAGATTAATTGTACATCCAACTCTCCTTCCTTGGATCTATTTCAACATTATGCGCCAATATCTAACAATTCTCTTATGGTTAATGATAAATGGGATCCTATTGAGGAACTTTCAAATCTCCCATATCAAATACCCTTATTAGTTCTAATGAGAACTTCTCCCTATAATCAAAATTTCATAATGCAATTGTTGTTTAAAATGAAAATCCCTCATCCTCCTTTTGTAGAATGTGAAACTACCTTATTTGGACTTGAAGATAATATAATTAAATATTGTGAAGAAATTTTCATTCATGTTGATAAAATAGGGGACACTTCCCTCTCACTTAATCTCCATATTTCTTCTATTATTCCCAATAATATAATGCTTCATGCAGATGATCCTCCTTTATTCATTAACATCTAAATCAATGATATCCAAGCTAAACATGCTTTAATTAATGAAGGTTCAGGATCTTGCATTGCCTCACTTGACTTTATTAAAACCCTTGGATATTCTGAATACAACCTCAAATCTACACAAAGTACATTTTAAGTCTATGATAAAATGCAAATTCCTCCTTTAGGTTGTATTTGGATTCCCATTACTATTCCTCCCATTACCGTTCCTCCCATTACCATCCATGTGAAAGTAATGATCTTTAATTCTCCACTTTCTTAAAATATTTTATTCTATCAACATTGAACTAATTTTATGAGAACAATCACCTCATCTGCATGTCAATGTGTGAATTTTATTGATAATGGATCCATATACAATATTCAAGGGTACACAAATCCTTAGAATTTAGAATAATTCCAAAAATTTAGTGTCTTTAAAATACCCACCCTTGAACCTTTACCTAGTGTCTCATTTCAATAATCCCAACACTTCAACTATCAAGTTAACTCCACCAAAGGTTATAATGGTCATCCCAAATTAATTGGGAATATTCCACCTAACCTCTTATATTTTGATGATGATGATCCATATGAGATAAGATTAAAGATAAAAACTTATAATATTTCCCCTCACGTCATCGCCCAACTTAATTATTCTCTTCAAACTCAATCCTATTAGCTACCTTTTGATGATATACTCATTACCTTAACCAAAACATGACATTCCATTCACCATGCTTCTTTGGATAATAAAATAATTCCTACATGTACCGTCAACTTGTATACACCCACCTATGATGATGGTTATAATTTAGATGGCCTAGTTTTATCTAGATTCATCCAAGATAGAAACATTAAATTTTTTAGATATCACTTTTCTTTATTTCAATATTTTCTTTATTCTTATAGAATTCCTTCTTTTATAGTACCTAATACTACTTTTTACACAATTGTTCATAGGGTATAGATGGACCACTCACATGGTATGCCTTTAGTCAAATTAGAGTCTCTCAAGAGTATGCTCATAAATCATGACATGATAGGACCTTATTGGTTTTGTAGATACCATAACCCCTACAGTCTGCTTCCCCCAAAAATGCTAGCCATTATGCTAAGACCTATTGTATTGCCAACATTACCTATAAATGAGCCTAGTCTAGTTTTTTATCCAAATCCCCATTCATTGGTGATGGATTTTATTTCTTACCATAACTTGAACAATTACCCACACAATTATTTGATTAGACTTATTTTGATATTCATAGAGTTATTGGTTATTGGACCAAAGATTCCCACCCATATTATCAGCCCCAGATATCTCCTTCTACCACTTTAGCTAGTATAACTTCATAGTCTACTAATAGAAATATTTATTGATTTCATGGGGAAAATAACCATTATTATACAAACTTCCAATAACTTAGGTAGTACAGTGGCACATTGTACCCATCCACTACCCAACCCAAATACAAGATCATAACTCATCCCAAGCTAATACTAGATTATATCCTTATATATGGGAAGTATATTGTCTTTGGAACTAGTGTGCTACAAATCATACTGGTCAATGCCAAGTAATCTAGAAACATCTTAATGATTTCCCAAAATCAACACCAACACCAATTATTCCTCCTCCTATATGTCACCCATGTAAGAAGGATCCTCCTTCTCTACCAGTTGTACTTCCTCCTAGTTCCACATATACCATTCTCATTGAGACATTCATTCCTCAAATTGATTATCCCAAATATTAGATAACACATGAGCATTACTCTTATTCTAATACACCTACCTTTTTCATTGAGATGATACCGAAGGAAGTTTTTTCAAAACTTTGTGTGAAGATTGATGAGACTCTAGCTAGCATCAAAATTCAAATTTATATAGATGATTCAAATGTTATGGATAATATTCATGGTCAAATATATCATTACTTATTAACATGGCATGGCATTCTTTCACATTTTTCTATTGTATGATTTGGATTGGATTTGTGATCCATTTATATATATTCTAGCTTTGACTATGTGTCAAATATGATTTTAGTTATCTACTTTGGATGGACCCTTATATTATGATTTATGTGTTTTACATGGTTTCATTATCTTTCAGTTTTTCTTATGGCTTCTTATAATTATTTTCATGAATGAAAAATTATGCTTATGGTTTCACATATTTCATGGATTCATTTATTTTCTCTATAATGATTGTATAATAATTTTACACTCGAATAAAGATAATTATCATTGAAAATTAGTTATATAATGTTGATTACATTAATATTCTATCTTTACCATATGATCATTTAGCAAACAATAATTTTCATTGTACTACTACTATACACCAATCTATTTAGATCTCTTTTCTTCCCTTATTTTCCTTTCACATACTAAGCATACATATGATTGAAAATTGAGATTACATACTAATTCATAGGTAAGACTAAGTTTTTTAGTGAGTCATATCTCTAGTTACTTAGACTCGTTTAAGAAATGTCTAAATATAATTCTTTTGTATCACTCTTATCACTCATGTTGGTTATTCTAAATCTATATGGATGAGGAGTCAAAAAATCCATAAAAAATTTAAAATCCATCTCATTAAAAAAATACAATGATTCAAAATCCAAAACTTAGGTCAAAGGTATAATCACACCAAAATATGTTATTCAAAACACATCTCCTATTCCTAATCAAATCTAGAACTCCATAGTTGGCCTCATGATAGAGCCAAGGTCCATTAGGGTGTTGTAGGTTTATAGATTTGTATAGTAGAACAAACAAATTTATAATGTCTACCTACTTTTTCATATAAATACACAATATTCATAGTATACTGATGGTTATATAAGAGGTCCTAAGGAATGGGGAACATTTTTTGGGATGTTAGGTCCATTTTATTTTCCTTGTTTATATAACCTTGATAAGTTGATGTAATATCTCACCTATTTACCTATACAACTTTGTGATTATTATGAGCATGTATCCTTTGTATTTTGATGGTCATTAGACTCTTAGTGAATCTCCTTATTATAGATTATACCTCATTTTTACTAAGTTTTCCTCATATATGCCTATGTAACAATTTTTACATTCTATTTCATTACAACAATCCTAATATTTCCCATTGGATAATATTGTTTTGTTAATTGATCATAACCCCTAGGGTTTCCCTTTTTGAGTTTTAGTGTAAGACCATCAATAGGACCATGTTATCCTCAAAAAGTAACACAACAAAATATTTCCTTATTTTACCCTTATTACCATTCACCTTATTGGTGTTCACCTTGTGATTTTCAATGTAAGACCATGGATAGGACCATATTTTACTTATAAATTACCACATTAAAACATATTTTAAATTATTCCCACCATTATCTCCACGTCATTGGTGTTTCATTTGTGATTTTAAGTGTAATACATTTTATAGGACTAGGCCCTCCTCACAAAATATTCCAATTAATAGTTCATACTATATCCAAGTCATAATAAAATTACACTCTTCAAATTTGAGATAACTTCATCAGTGACATACTTCCCATCTTGATTTAGTATGTTTTATGCTTACTTCTTAAAAACTTCACTTTTATATTCTTAGTTTACAATTAAATGTATGTTTACATCCATTTTATTAAATTACTCATAATTCCCACCTTTATTTATCATTATTGATTAACTTTATTGTTTGTTTATTTTTATACCATTGGTTTTCACACATTTTCCACTTTATTACTACTTTTCATATTTACAACATGATATAGTATGAATTTTATTTTTTTTAATTTGGTGTAAACATTTTAAAGTGGTTTGAAAACATTTATTACCTTATAATTTACCATTTTGGTTTCTTATATTTATTCATCTTTTGTTTTTGCACATTTCCCATCATGATATAGTGTGTATTACATTTTATGATTGTTTATAATTTTTATAAATAATTTTTATTTTGTTTTTAACCATGCATATGTATCACATATTTATAGAAACTAAAACATACATCACATATTTATCATAGCACATATAATGCAATTAAAATACATGTGCTATAAAGCAAATATATCCATACATCCATCTATAAATAAATAGAATCATAGACCAATAAATGTCCATATCAATATATATACCATGATTTTTATACAATACAAGTAAAAAATACAATAAATACAACTCTATGGATATGATGCATCATGTTTTTTGTGTGTCTAAGCCATGACACCCATGGATGATTATGATTAACCCCTCTAAATGATGCACTATAATGACATAGTGTAGGATCTCAAGCCATTGATCTAACCCTATATGTTGGACACCTGTGCCTACACATGCCAAAGTGATAAATTGGTAAGCATATGAGTGGTTTGATCCTTTTATAATTCCTTTCATTTTTGGGCCTCTCACCCTCCTACTCCTATATGTGGTTGTGATCCATATCCTCACACTTGCAACTATCGATCACCCTACCCCACTAGTCTAAAAAAGTTAGCATAAACTAGGTTAAATGGTGCCATAAGATCAACCAAGGTGGATTTATTATAATTATAAAACACTCCATCCAAAATATCATGGTATGTAGATATAATCATGAATCCCAATTTAATCTCCTCTATTGTAGTACCTAAAAAACACAAACCAAATATACATTAGATCTCATGTGTGTGTGTGTGTGTATATAATGATATATCTATCACTAAATATGTAAAAAAGAATGAGATTAGTTATTCATGTCAAAATTTATTAAATCAAAGAATTTATCACTAGTATTGGTATAGCTAACCACATTTTTCCTATCTAATCACCTTTCAAACACCTCCTTTATTGGCTACCTTTGAATAATTGAAAAACCAAGATTCACCACCAGATCCCATCATGATCCTCTCCTCAATGGCCTCTATATTAACCAGATGTGTCCCATAGCCACTGTAGGATCACCATATGTGAGTGTTCATGCTTGTGTCCCCTCTCATCGATGGTTCCTCTGTATCTGATGAGGTCAAGGTAAATATTGTCACCCTACTATGGCTTTACTCCCATATCCACACCTAAAAAATCCACTTCCACAAATCATTAGCACCAAGCCTCATCACCTCCTATTACTACACTTACACTATATATGGTCTCTCCCATTAAGGCCTAATCATAGGTATCTCACCAGATACCCTTATCTTCCTATCTCTCTCAGATCTCTAGCATGTCATGCCCATTATATAGGCACTACTAGAGGGGATATTAGATGTGGTAGATATCATTAATCTATTACATGAGCTATTATATGTGGCTTAACCCATGATGTATAATGGCTCATGATATGAATGCATGCCAAACTAATGGTAATAATTTCCCAAAATGGTCATATGGAAGTGATATCAGTGTAAGGTTTCCACACTATATACCCTTGTGTAATAGTCTATAAATATGGTACATTATGCACAACATGCCTTACATGATCCTACCTCCATATAATAACCTAATGTGACCTATCATCGATCATATGGGGAAACCCAACTGAATGACATATAGAGAATCTCTAATAGATCCACACACTTAGTAAAATAACATGGCTCACCATCTTCTACCCCTAGATTAGCATCCCATACATATCATGCATAATTTGTACCCAAATGATAGAGAAAAGATTATATAATACACAACTCCTCTAGGATAGAATGACATAAGGCTACCTCATACAATATTAGCTTCCCATCTAACTTGTGACACAACACTCATGTTATCATAAGTCCTAACAAGGCCTTATAGATATTTATAATGGCCAAGATATAAACATCAAATAAAATCACACACAACCATGATAAATTATATCTAATCCATCACCCAATGGGCTAGGGGTCACCTCTCATCCTCTATCTCTAGAACATCACTTATAACCAGAGTCCCAATAATAAGAAGTTTATTTAAAAAATGGACATCTTCTAAGGTGATTCCAACTTTCATGGTATCTACCTCCACCTCACATCAGAGAGTGTTGGTCATTTGTACCCATGATCTTAGGAACATAATAATTAGATCAACACTAAATGTGATCCTCCTCATCTCCATGATGCCTCTAGATATCAAGGTAGCTAGTCAAGCTTGATCCATGTCTAAAAACTAATCTAATAAATATTCTATCCAAGATGCATCCAATAGGCACAAAAATATTCATTTCCTTTGAAAAACATCAAACAAAAAATAATGTATTAGATCTCAATGTCATAATAATAAAATACATTCTTAAATATTCTAAAAAAATAAAAATTAACTACTTCATTAGCCTATTTATCTTATTTCCCCTAATTCCCAACATAATTGGCCTTTTTAATACTAAATTAACACTATCCCCTCTTTGCTATACTAAATTGGCCTTTTGATATAAAGTCGGTCCATTCCTACAAATACAATCAACCTTTTTTGATACTAAATCAACCTTCTCTTATTATTGGCATACTATATCATCCCTCTACCATGTATTCAACCTAATTTAATAGACTATATCAACCATGTAATACATAATACATCAAATAGAAGCTACTATGTTATCCATTTCTCCTTTTCTAACTAGATCGGCCCTCTACTAGTAGATGATCACCCTCGATGATACTAAATCAACCAACTTCTATGTAGTCATCCACCTTGACTTCTCTCATCCTTTCAAACTAATTTTATAAGGATGAATATATTATTAGTTTGTAATGAATTTTAAACCATTTATCATAAATTCCTTAGGCATTTATTAATCTAATTATTTCCTACCTAATATCTTGTTTAACCCCTAGTTAACTTAAAATTTTCCTAAGGTCATTTTTAGTATCTACATTTTGCCTAACATATATTTTTCTACACCTAGATTCATTTTAATTAAAATTAATATTTTTTTAAAAATTAATGCTTCATTGAGCTGATTTTTAATATCCATGATTGATAGGTGTCCTCCACATCCAATTTGATATCTATTCACCATGGTCACTCTTTGGGCTCAATTAGGTTTCTCAAAATAATATTTTCTCATAATAGTAAACATAAATAATAAATTAATTTTCACCTTATTTATATTTACTATTAAAATTTATTTAACTATCAATTATTTACAGTCAATTTTCATTTTTTGCCCATAAATTTGTATCTACTAGGTCTTTTTTGAACCAAAAGATGTTCTATAATCCTATCGTCATAGAGAAATCTTCCATGTATTACATGTATATTTTGCAAAAAATTTGATTATTCACTTATTTTTATAGGTTCACCTAATGTTACTTACATTGGAAACATTAAATTTTCTATTAAATATTTCCTATTCTACATCACTAAGGAAAGTAAAGGTATGTTTTTTTCAATTATGTCTTTTCATTTATTTTATTAACTTTTTACTACAATTTACTTAATTTAGCATTGTGTTTCACTATCCCATGTTATAACTACATATCACATTATAATATTTAAGTGGGGCATATGTATACACTCAAATTTTTAAACTTTATCAATTATTTATGTTTTCTCTCTTACAAGAATCCATCAAGTCTCAATCTCTCTGATTACATGCCTTAAAGGGTGCATCAAGAAAGGGGTGGATAGATTATTGGTGCTTCACAATACTTTTGTCCCATATAATACCACTTAAAATGAGCACACACATCTCTTATACATTTACCTAATATTTTACACCTCTAATACACACTAATATAAATAACTCACTACCTCAAAAAACCCTTAC